>CM060335.1:21997877-22007877 GCA_030674155.1 Stramonita haemastoma | reverse complement strand
AACGGACGGAGCGCATTAGTCTGATCTTGGAGTTGAGTGGGATGTTTTTATCTTTCCAGATGGTTTTCAGTTTTGACAATGCTGTTATTGTCCGTGCAATCCTACATACTACTCTGGCTGGACCCCTCGTCTGATACACGGCTCGCATGTACTAAGCTTTGAACTGTTTACCAGTCTTCTGACTGAATCATGATCCTGATTGACCTCCGACTTTGTTTTAAAAAAACAACAACCAAAAGCATAACAATATCAGGATCAAGTTTGACCTCAGAAGCTGAAGTCCAGAAGTAGCAGACATTTTTAAGCAGGGATAGGTTGGAAGTTCGCAGTACTCACTCTGATAGACAGATCTAAATTAATAAAAAAAGAAAAAGGCAAAGTTGAGGGCTAGGATTGTTTCAGTCAGTTAAGCATATGCGATGGTCTGGTCTTGATATCTTCGATGTTGTGTGTGTGTGTGTGTGTGTGTGTGTGTGTGTGTGTGTGTGTGTGTGTGTGTGTGTGTGTGTGTGTGTGTGTGTTTGTGCGTGCGTGCGTGGGTGCGTGCGTGCGTGCGTGCGTGTGTGTGTTTATCATACTTATTTTTCTTTACATTTATTTTGCTCTTTTTTTGGAGGATAATGGAATAAGCACTCATTTGCTGTTTTACATCCAGTCTCCAGGTGTATGCGGTTTGTAGACCTTGGTATCAGCTCTCAGCGGCACACAATGGAATCACTGGCATGAGAATAGCAGGATAAGGAACATAACAATGATCAGGGCAGTGAATTCTGTTTGAAAACGCAGCTGCAGAAAAAAAAATATCTATTTCCATGGAATGAAATCCGGACTTTTGCATGTTCCCTGCTTTCATCACAATCTCACAAAAACACACTGGCTCCATTGCGTAACATTTCATTATGTAAGGTTTATTTTTGATACAAGTGACATAGTTTTGAACAGTTTTAATGTACAATATCTGATTTGTAAATCGTTACCAGTATAATAATGTATGTGCGTCTTGGCTCTAGTACAGTCCCCCAGTTCACCCAGCTGTAAATGGGTACCTGCTCTCTTTAGGGTCAGGGAAGGTAAAGCAGCGAGAGAGAGATGATTGGCGCTGTCCTTAATATGCTGGCCCCTAGAGAAGCTGAGGTCTCTGATGCCTCGCTCCCCTACGACCACATAGGCTATGGACACCTTTACCTTTTAGAAAAAAGCATACTGCTGTAGTATGAAAATTCACTTATGCCCTGATATTTTGACATTAGACTGGACAATCAGCCTATCACACGTAGCATATTATGAGAATATTATAATAGTATGTTAATATATCTTTTTAGAACATGAAAGTCTGTTTTAAACTGGGTTTGTTTGGGTGTGTGTTGTTGTTTGTTTGTTTTTTGTTGTTTTTTTGTTTTTTGTTTTTTACCATACTTCAATAATAAAAATCGTATAAGAATACATTCGTCTTGTTAGCACCTATACTGAAATCTTACGAATGTAAATATATCTTTAATGATTAAAATTCATATAAATTTGTAAGTTGTAAATTTTTTCTCATGCTTTGCAGTTAAATCATGCAAATATTGTTTTCTCTGGAATAGAGTACGGTACATCAATATGACTCTGAGAAAAGGGAAGAACAATTACACAGAGTATAATGTGTTTCTTGCAAAAACAAAAAACAAAAAATACACAGAGTATACATGTGTTTCTTGCAAAAAAACAAATAAAAATATTTACAGATTTCACTTGAAATCATGCAACAACAACAACAAAACCCCACAAATATTTATTGCTCAGAACATTTCTCAGAAATATGACTTGTTTTAAGAAACAGAATGATAGATTCACACACATTTTAGTTTAAATGCAATATTGTTTGTAGATTTTATTTCTCTGAACACGTATACATATGAAAATCACTCATAAAGTAACTACCATTCGATTGGACAAACTCTGATTTGCACAGTTAACTTTTCTACACAGTTCATTTTTTTAACCACAGAAATCTTTATCATTATGTAGGGGTTTTTTTCACTGCAGCAAAACCCGAAGATCTATACCAGACATTTAGGCGCATGTAAATGAACCCATGACAGCAAGAGAATACAAAAGACAACAACAGAAACTCACTCGTGGTGATACCTCCTCCATTACCACCACCCCCCCCAAAAAAAAAAAAAGAAAGAAAAACAAACAAAAAAACCCCCAACAAAACCAGCCAGAGTTTCATGCTAAGAAATGAAACGTGGAGGGTAGTATATGTGGTGACGGTGGTGTGTAACGGTCACCACATGACTGACGGTGGTAGCTAAGGGAGATGGTGATGTGATGAAGACTTGAGGGAAATGGTGATATCAGAAATATTGGGGGAGGTATTAATATGATAAAATTGGAGGGAGGTGACGATGTCTTAAATTCAGAGGGTGGTGGTGATGTAATAGAAGCAGAGGGAGATGGTGATGTAATAAATTCAGAGGGAGATGGTGATGTAATAAATTCAGAGGGGGGTGGTGATGTAATAAATTCAGAGGGGGGTGGTGATGTAATAAATTCAGAGGGGGGTGGTGATGTAATAAATTCAGAGGGAGATGGTGATGTAATAAATTCAGAGGGGGGTGGTGATGTAATAAATTCAGAGGGGGGTGGTGATGTAATAAAATAAGAGGGAAATGGTGATGTAATAAAATCAGAGGGAGATGGTGATGTAATGAAATCAGATGGAGATGGTAATATGACAAAATCAGAGGGAGATGGTGATGTAATAAAATCAGATGGAGATGGTAATATGACAAAATCAGAGGGAGATGGTGATGTAATAAAATCAGAGGGAGATGGTAATATGACAAAATCAGAGGGAGATGGTGATGTAATAAAATCAGAGGGAGATGGTGATGTAATAAAATCAGAGGGAGATGGTGATGTAATACAAATCAGAGGGAGATGATAATGTAATACAAATCAGAGGGAGATGATGATGTAATAAAATCAGAAGGAGATGATAATGTAATAAAATCAGAAGGAGATGATAATGTAATACAAATCAGAGGGAGATGATAATGTAATAAAAATCAGAGGGAGATGGTGATACGATAAAGTTAGAGGGAAATGGTGAAATGGTAAATATTGAAGGAAAATGGTTATGTAATAAATATTGGGGGGAGGGGGGGGGTTGATTATGATAAAATTGGAAGGAGAAGGTTGATAATGATAGATATTGGAGGTAGATGGTGATAATATGATAAAATTATAGGGAGATGCTGATATGATAAATATTGGAGGAAAATGGTAATGTAATACGTAATTGGGGGGAGGAGCTAATGATTATGATAAAATTGGAGGGAGAGGCTGATTATTCTGATAAATACTGGATGGAATGGTGATGACTGTAATAAATAGCGTGGTGACAACGAACAAATCACCGCAAGTCATGAAGATGATTGTGGTGACTCCAATGCTGACTCACCATAACACCCGCTTGATGACCATAATGATGGTGATTATTATGATAGAATAAAACCGTGAACAAAGCTACCCAGATACGTTCATTTACCACAGAAGACAGTGTTAAAACCCAACTGTGATAATGATGATGATGATGATGAGAGGAGGAGGAGGAGGTGGTGGTGGTGGTGGTGGTGGTGGTGGTGGTGGGGTTGGGTGGTGATGATGATGATGATGATGATGATAGACACTGTTAACCCAACTGCGATGATGATGTTGATGATGATGATGATGACGACGACGACGACGACAACGATGACGACGATGACGACGACGATGACGCTTGCAGCCACAACAGTGACGCCACCACACGCTGGTGACGCCACCACACGCTGGTGACGCCACCACACGCTGGTGACGTCACTACACACGAGTGACGTCACATATGATGACGTCATCGATGCTGGGTGACGTCACCACGCGCGCGGGTGACGTCACCACTACATGCGGGTGAAGGTGGCGGCAGATGAGGAGGCCGAGGTGGCTGCGGTGTTGACGCTGGTGACAGAGGCCGGGGGCAGCACGAAGACCCCAGCAGGCTCCAGCTCTCGCTGCCCCTGGTGCAGGGTGTCGGCCAGGGCCTTGCCCTTCGTCTCCTTCAGAAAGAGAATGGACACGCCGCTCACCGCCATGATGCTGCCCACGATGACGTAACATTTCACGGCGTCATCTGACGTCTCCTGAAAATGACGTCATTAAAAAAAAAAATTTGGGGGGGGGGGTATTTTGGAAGAGGGAGGGGGAGGGGGAAGAGTGGGGGGATGTGTTTTGTTGGGGTGGGGTGAGTGGGGTTTTGTGGGGGGAGGGAGGTGTGTGTGTGTGTGTGTGTGTGTGTGTGTGTGTGTGTGTGTGTGTGTGTGTGTGTGTGTGTGTGTGTGTGTGTGTGTGTGTGAGTGTGTGTGTGTGTGTGTGGAGGGGGTGTATGGGTGTGTGTGTGTGTGTGTGTGTGTGTGCGTGCGCGCGCGTAATAATAGAACAGCATCAGCTGTATAATATGAGCAGTCCTACAAGAACAAAGGTGAATAAAGGTAGCAATCACGTCATTTCTCTGTCTGAGGGCGTTTTTCAAATGATTATATCATGCACGTTTTATTTTGCATTATATTTATTTAGCTCACACACATATATACACACATGCGGGCGCACGTGCACACACAAATATACATACACACACACATACACACACACTTTCTGACTCATTCACTGATGTACACACGCGCGCGTAGGGCCCATATGCTTTACCATACTATTAAAAAAAAAACCCACCACATTCTCTGTCAGTCAGTCAGTAACTTATAAGCAAAACAACTGGCTAAGTAATTGACCGACTGACTGACTGACTGACTGACTGACTGACTGACTGACTGACTGACTGACTGACTGACTTATAACTCAATAAATGAATTGATGAATGCATTAGATAATCTGATTAACTAAATATTTAAGTAACTGAGGTATTGACTAACAAACCGACTAACAAAGCTGATTGACTAATAGGCTGACAAACACACGAACAAACAAAGCTGACTGACTAACAGGCTGATGAGCAAATAAACAAAGCTGACTGACTAACAGGCTGATGAGCAAATAAACAAAGCTGATTGACAGGCTGATGAGCAAATAAACAAAGCTGACTGACTAACAGGCTGATGAGCAAATAAACAAAGCTGACTGACTAACAGGCTGATGAGCAAATAAACAAAGCTGATTGACTAACAGGCTGATGAGCAAATAAACAAAGCTGATTGACAGGCTGATGAGCAAATAAACAAAGCTGATTGACTAACAGGCTGATGAGCAAATAAACAAAGCTGACTGACTAACAGGCTGACAAACAAAGCTGATTGACTAACAGGCTGATGAGCAAATAAACAAAGCTGACTGACTAACAGGATGACAAACAAACTGATTGACTAACAGGCTGATGAGCAAATGAACAAAGCTGATTGACTAACAGGCTGATGAGCAAATAAACAAAGCTGACTGACTAACAGGCTGATGAGCAAATAAACAAAGCTGACTGACTAACAGGCTGATGAGCAAATAAACAAAGCTGACTGACTAACAGGCTGACAAACAAAGCTGATTGACTAACAGGCTGATGAGCAAATAAACAAAGCTGACTGACTAACAGGATGACAAACAAAACTGATTGACTAACAGGCTGATGAGCAAATGAACAAAGCTGATTGACTAACAGGCTGATGAGCAAATAAACAAAGCTGACTGACTAACAGGCTGATGAGCAAATAAACAAAGCTGACTGACTAACAGGCTGATGAGCAAATAAACAAGCTGATGACTAACAGGTTGACAAACAAAGTGATTGAGTAACAGGCTGACAAACACACAACCTGATTGATTAAAAAGAAAAGTAACCAACCAACAAAGACAGAGAGAAGAAGGAAGGAAGGAAGGAAGGATTGAAGAAAAGGAAGGAAGGAAGGAAGGATTGAAGAAAAGGAAGGAAGGAAGGAAGGTAGGAAGGATTGAAGAAAGAAGAAGAAGGAAGGAAGGAAGGAAGGATTGAAGAAAGGAAGGAAGGAAGGTAGGAAGGATTGAAGAAGGAAGTAAGGAAGAAAGGAAGGAAGGATTGAAGGAAAGTAGGAAGGAAGGAAGAGAGGAGGAAGGAAGAAAGAAAGAAAGACAGAAGGAAGAAAGAGGGGAGGAAGGAAGGAAAAAAAGGAGAAGAAGGAAGAAAGGAAGGAAAGATGGAAGGAGGAAGAAGAAGGAAGGAAGGAAAGAGGGAAGAAAGGAAGGAAGGAAGAAAGAAAGAAAGAAAGAAAGAAAGAAAGAAAGAAGGCAGGAAGGAAGGAAAAGAAAGAAAGAAAGGCAGGAAGGAAGGAAGAAAGAAAGAAAGAAAGGCAGGAAGGAAGGAAGAAAGAAAGAAAGAAAGACAGGAAGGAAGGAAGAAAGAAAGAAAGAAAGGCAGGAAGGAAGGAAGAAAGAAAGAAAGAAAGGCAGGAAGGAAGGAAGGAAGAAAGAAAGAAAGGCAGGAAGGAAGGAAGAAAGAAAGAAAGAAAGGCAGGAAGGAAGGAAGAAAGAAAGAAAGAAAGAAAGAAAGAAAGGCAGGAAGGAAGGAAGAAAGAAAGAAAGAAAGGCAGGAAGGAAGGAAGGAAGAAAGAAAGAAAGGCAGGAAGGAAGGAAGAAAGAAAGAAAGAAAGGCAGGAAAGATTGAAGAAAGGAAGGAAGGAAGGAAGGAAGAAAGGAAAGAAGGCAGGAAGGAAGACGGAAGGAAGGAAGATAAGGCAGACTGACCATCTCCAGAGCGAAAGGGGCCAGAATGCCCCCAATCCTGGCCGCTGTGTTGGCCGCCCCCACCCCCAGTGTCCTGCACACACCGTGCATGCACATGGCTGATTAACACACACACACACACACACACGCACGCAAGCGCATGCACGCACCACACATACACACACACACACATCCTACTTAGGGGGACGGGATAGCCTAGTGGTCAGAACATTGCGCTGGCAATTTGACGACCCGAGTTCGATTCCGGCCGAGGAGATTTTTCTCCTGGAGTTAACATCAGTGCTGACTCCACTCTCCCCAAAAGTCATTCGGATGAGACTTTAAACCGAGGCCCCGTGTGCGAACGCACGCAGAACATCTTGCGCACACGTTAAATCCTGTTCCGCTTTTCGTAAGAGTAGGCCATCGTGTGCCGGTGGGAACAGATGACATTTACATAACTGCATACACACGGGGACTGGACGTAAAAAAGCACAAGAGTGCTTATTCCATTATACTCGATATAAAAGAAAAAAATATATATATATAACACTCTTACATTACGTTACATTACATTACATTATATTACATTACATATTAAAAATTCATAATTTATCGACAGTGGATGACTCAGCCAACAACAAGCCTTCTCCCTCTCCATCTTTCTGTCTTCCTTCCTCCTCTCGCAAGTGCTTCCTTCACTCAGCCTCAGGCCTGTCCAGTCTGAGATGGTGTCCTCCTCCTCCTCCTCCTCCTCCTCCTCCTCCTCCTCCTCCTCCTCCTCCTCCTCCTCTCATCTCCTTCTCTGTCTTCCTCTACCTCTCCATCCTTGTACTGTGCCTTACACAGCACTTGTCTGGGCAAGCCCTTTAGATCTTGAGACGTGGTCTTGTGGTGATGATACTGAGAGTTGTCATTGCTGTTATTGTAGCCCTTGGCAATTGTATCATCGTTGTGTGTTCAGTCAAAACGGTAATAGTGCAATGAAAATAAGAGGGGATCAAGAACTCATCTAGGTAAAACAAAATGCTCAAGATTAGTCCCATAACGTAGTCTGTCGTTGGGGAGCGAAGTGTCAAAGAACTCAGCTTCTGTAGGGGCCAGCATATTGAGGGCGGCGCCCTTCTCCTCTCTCTCCCTCGCTGCTTTACCTTCCATGACCCTAAAGAGGGCAGGTACCCATTTACAGCTGGGTGAACTGGGGGGATTGTACTGAAGCCAAGGTGCTCAAACAGTCACCCATCCACCTGGTAACCATGCTCGATGCTGCGCTTAACCTTAGCTTGGGGAAAGCGAGTGCTCTGACCACTGAACTATCCCGTCTCCAATCTAAAGGTAAAGGTAAAGGTGTCCCATAACCTAGGCGGTTGTAGGGGAGTGAGGAGTCAGAGACCTCAGCTTCTTGAGAGTCCAGCATATTGAGGGCAGCGCCCATCCCTCGCTGCTTTACCTTCCCTGACCCAAAGAGGGCAGGTACCCATTTACAGCTGGGTGAACTGGGGGACTGTACGGAAGCCAAGGCGCGCAAACGGTCACCCATCCAACTGGTAACCACGCTCGACGCTGCTTAACTTGACTGGGGGAAAGCGAGCGCTCTGACCTCTTAGCTAACCCGCCCCCGCGTCTCCAATCTACAAACCGGCCAAAAAAAAGAAATAAATCCAGAAAGGAAGACTAACAAGAAAATTGAAATCTTCTAACAAGCAAAATGGTAATAAAGCCAGGGGAAAAAAACAGACCGAGAGAAAAAAAGACAAAAGGACACTGACTCTTCCGGGTATGTGTGTGTGCGTGCGTGCGTGCGTGCGTGTGTGTGTGTGTGTGTGTGTGTGTGTGCGTGCGTGCGTGTGTGTGTATGTGTGTGTGTATGTGTGTGTATGTGTGTGTGCGTGCGTGCGTGCGTGTGTGTGTGTGTGTTTGTGTGTGTGTGTGTGTGTATGTGTGTGTGTGTGTGTGTGTGTGTGTGTGTGTGTGTGTGTGTGTGTGTGGTGTGTGACTGACTGACTGACTGACTGACTGACTGACTGACTGACTGACTGACTGACTGACTGATTGACTGACCTGATGACGGTGGGGTATAACTCAGCAGTGAAGGTCTGCATGCAGGTCCAGGCAGCGGCGATGAAGAGTTTGCTGCAGATGGCGATGACGTTGATGATGGTGCCCTTGCTGCTGTCGTCAGCTGTAACATCACCACACAACATCATCAGCATTCGTCACATAGCCACTCTTCTTTCCAACATACATCACACAACATTATCCTCTGTCACATAGCCACTCCTCTCCCCATAATACATCACACAACATTATTCTCTGTCACATAGCGTCTCTTCTCCCCCAGCACACTGTAAAAGGTGGCCCATAACTTCAGCTTCACTAGGGGCCAGCATATTGAGGGCGGCGCCCATCTCCTCTCCCTCGCTGCTTTACCTTCCCTGACCTTAAAGAGGGAAGGTACCTATCAACAGGTGGGTGAACTGGGGTGAGGGGGGGGACTGTTCTGAAGCCAAGGCGCGCAAACGATCACCCATCCATTTGGTAACCACGCTCGATGCTGCTTAACCATAGCTTGGGGAAAGCGAGTGCTCAGACAAATGAGCTATCCCGTCCCGTCATTATTCAATGTACCATCTGGAAATGAAAACTGGACTTGACTTTGACTATGCAGAGAGGTCGATCAGTACTTACCAAAGCGGTCAGCTATCAGGATGGCGGTACTTACCAAAGCGGTCAGCTATCAGGATGGCGAAGCCAGTGAGAGAGGCCAGGATAAAGAAGACACTGCTGGTGTACCGCCTGCCCCAACTGTAGTGACAGTGATAATATTGTTTATTGTTACTGAATGATGATGATGATGATGATGATGATGATGATGATGATGATGATGATGATGATGATGATGATGATGATGATGTGGTGGTGGTGGTGGTGTGTGGTTGTGGTGGTGGTGACGACGACGACGACGACGATGATGATGATGATGGTGATAATGATGATGACGGCGACGACGATGATGACGGCGATGATGATGACGACGACGACGACGACGACGACGATGACGACGACGACGACGATGATGATGATGATGATAGTTCCTTTTTTTGATCATGGTGATGGTGGTGATATAAAATGACGAAAAAACTATGACTTGTGATAACGAAAAGCATCGTTAATAGTAACTTCATCATAATCATAAACTCCAGAAGCCTACACTATAAAGATGGAAAAGTGGTTGGTTGACCAGGGGCAGGGGATCTCTACTGCTGACAGGGGG
>CM060335.1:21977877-21992877 GCA_030674155.1 Stramonita haemastoma | reverse complement strand
ACACACACACACACACACACACACAACACACACACACAACGCACACACACACAACACAACACTCCTCTCTCTCTCTTCTCTCTCTCTCTCTCTCTCTCTCTCTCTCTCTCTCTCTCTCTCTCTCTCCTCTCTCTCCTCTCTCTCTCTCTCTCTCTCTCTCTCTTTCCAGCTATGTACATCACCATTGGTTACTCACAACCAGCCGAAGAGCATAGGCAGGGTCAGACCCGCACAGACGTAATGCAGATGCCTCCAGTTGGGCATCTGCCAGGCCACCAGACAGAGGAGCCCCGCCCCGATGGCCCAGGAGGGAATGCTGGACAGGTAGGGCCGCCAGGTGTGGCGGACAAACTCTATGACGTACACGTAGTGGAGCACGAGGTACGAGCCTATAGCCACCCCCACGAAGAATCTGTCCAGTGGATTATAGGTTTGTCAAAATGGGTAATAGGTTTGTCAAATGGGTTATAGGTTTGTCAAATGGTAGAGGTTTGTCAAATGGGTTATAGGTTATCAAATGGGTTACAGGTTTGTCAAATGGTTATAGGTTTGTCAAATGGGTTATAGGTTTGTCAAAATGGGTTATAGGTTTGTCAAATGGGTTATAGGTTTGTCAAATGGGTTATACGATGGATTGTGTTGGGGTTTTGTCCAATGTGCTATACAATGGATTGTGTAGGGTTTGTCCAATGGGTTATAGGATGGATTGTTTTAGGGTTTGTCAAATGGGTTATTCAATAGATTGTATTATACGATGAATTGTGTTGGGTTTGTCAAATGGGTTATATGATGGATTGTGTTTGGGTTTGTCCAATGGACTATACGATGGATTGTGTTGGGTTTGTTAAATGGCTTATACGATGGATTGTCTTGGGTTTGTCAAATGGGTTATAGATGGATTGTGTTAGGGTTTGCCAAATGGGTTATACGATGGATTGTGTTGGGGTTTGTCAAATGGGTTATACGATGGATTATGTTGGGGTTTGTCAAATGGGTTATACGATGGATTGTGTTGGGGTTTGTCAAATGGGTTATACGATGGATTGTGTTGGGGTTTGTCAAATTAATTATACATGGATTGTGTTAGGGTTTGTCAAATTAATTATTTGGGGGGAGGAGAGTGTTGTCTGCGGATGTGTGCGCGCGCACGCGCGCGCGCGCGCGTGTGTGTGTACGTGCGCGCGTGCGTGTGTGTGTGAGTGTGTGTGCGTGTGTGTGCGTGTGTGTTTCCTTCTTTGGTGGGTGCATTTTAGAAGATTACTTTTTTCTGTTTATTTAACTTGAATGACTTATTTTGTTTAGGTGTTTATTCTCATAAATGCATATTATATGGGGTTTGTTTTTCTTAGATTGATAGCTTCACGAAAAAAAAACCCACAATTACACTGTTTCTTCAACGCACCACCTGGAAATAAATGTTTGACTTTGACGGTGACAAACAGACACAGACAGACACAAACCTCAAGGCAGCATACACCTCCCAGACAGGCGCCAGACCGGCCACGGCACAGGCCAGTCCGTGCAGGGCCATGGGCCGTAGCATGTGATCCTACGGCCCGCACTGTCCGCTAACTGACCAGCGGCCAGGGCCCCCACCAACACTCCGGCCATCTGGATCGAGTTGATGGCCGCTTTGATGTAGCGCCGCTCACACACCAGGTCCCACTGTGCACACGCAACGCAAACGCATGAGCACGTGCTTGCTCGCGCGCGCATACACACACATGCACCATGCGAACGTTTACGTGTGTGTGTATATGCGCTATGCACACAAGCACGCATGAATGTATGCATTTATGGATTCGCGGCGTGCACACACACACACACACACACACACACACACACACACACACACACACACACACACACACATTGATGTCTGAGCCAGATTACTTGAGTTACCATCCTGAGATATGTAGAGCAAATTATGTAGGACTTCTGGTTTCTTCTGAACACCGCCGTGTACTTTGCTTGTTAAGAAGTAACACACTGCCACTGAAAGGAATTTCACGTTATAAGAAAACACCTGTAAGTCCATATTGTGTTCAATGTGATGGATCTGCCATTGAAGATTTATGTCATTTTTTGCTTGTTTGCCCAAAATATGCAACTTTGCGTAAGCGTTATATCCCCTTTTATTATCACAGATTTCCACCAGGCTTTAAGGTCCAGATGTTGTGCTCAAATCCTTCTGAAAAACTGATTGTGAACTTGGCAGTTTATGTAATTGAATGCCTAAAGATCAGAAACATGTAGGTCTTCCGATGCCTGCAACAAAAGACTGTGTACCCATTATATTTTATCACCTCGACTGCTTCACGGTTGCTTTTCATATTTTGTGTTCATATGGGTCTTATGGCCTGCAAAAACTGAATAAAACTGATTGATTGATTGATTGATTGATTGATTGATTGATTGATTGATTGACACCTGTGTGGTAGCAATGATATGCACACACACACAGATATATACCTATATATAATGATATATATATAATGATATATATAATGATATATATATAATGATATATATATAAAATGATATACACGGTGCAAGTGTACTCTCTCTCTCTCTCTCTCTCTCTCTCTCTCTCTCTCTCTCTCTCTCTCTCTCTCTCTCTCCTCTCTCTACACACACACACACACACACACACACACACACACACACACACACACACACACACACACACACACACACACACACACACACACACACACACACACACACACACACACACACACACACACACTTTCTGTGCGTGCTTACACAGATGTGACATAAACTCCTGTCATCTGACACAGATAAATATAATTTCAACAACAACAACTAAACAACCAACTACAAAGGGCACACCTCTTTTTTCTCACTACGATCCGTTCTTTACATGTGCAACCACAGTTGTCCTCCTTGCCCCGGTCAGTTTGGTTTGTATTGTATTGTATCGTATTGCATTATATTGCATTGCATTGCATTGCATTGTATTGTATTGTATTGTACTGTACTATACTGTACTATACTGTTCTGTATTGCATTGTATTGTATTTTATTGCATTGTAATGTAATGTATTGTATTGTATTGCATTGTACTGTACTGTACTGTACTGTACTGTACTATACTATACTATACTATACTATACTATACTATACTATACTATACTATACTATACTATACTATACTATACTGTACTGTACTGTACTGTACTGTACTGTACTGTACTGTACTGTACTGTACTGTACTGTACTTCACTGTATTGTATTGTATTGTATTGTATTGTATTGTATTGTATTGTATTGTATTGTATTGTATTGTATTGTATTGCATTTTACTATTTTTCCATCAAGCAGTGACTTCACCGATTTCTTCCATAATTATGTCAAATTACTATCAGGCCAGAAGCACAGAGCCTGTGGTGAGAGTCTGGAAGTAGTTATAGCTGCTGGTATGTACTTAGAAGGAGGAAAAGGTGAGCGAGCATAACTGTGTGCCTGACCTGATTCGTGATGGAATGCGAAATCTAGGGGTAGTTTGTGTTCATCAATCTCGAATCTCTAGTCGAGGAGCGAAAAAAAAGAAAAAAAAGAAAAGAAAACCAGAATTGGTCAAAGCAACACACGAGCCTTTCTCTCTTCCTCCTCCCTCCCCCATTGGGGAACGAGGTAGCCTAGTGGTCAGAACATTGCGCTTGCAATTTGAAGACACTGGTCCGACGATTCCCGTTCGAGGGGAATTTTCCCCTGGAGTTAAGATCTGTGCTAACTCCACTCTCCCTAAAAAGTCCTTTGGATGAGACTATAAACCGAGGACCCGTTGTGGGGACGCATGCAGAACATTTTACGCACACGTTAAACCCTGTTCCACTTTTCGTAAAGAGTAGGCCATTGTGTGCTGGTGGGGAACAGATGACAAGATTTACAAAAACAGCATACACACGAGGACTAGATGTAAAAAATAAAAAAATAATTTAAAAAACCAACGGCATACGAGTGCTTATTCTATTATCCTCGATATAAAAGAATAAATGAATAAAATGCACAACATTCCTTTTCCCTCCTTTTCCCCAGAAAAGGACACAACCCACTCAGACTTACACCTCAGTCACCACCAAGATCGGTGGATCGGTGGTCTAGGTGGTAACGCGCCTTGCCTAGAAAGCAAAAAGTCCGGGTCGGAGTGTGCGGTGGTTCGTACCCCGTTTGGGTCCAAAACTTTTTCCCAATCCATTAGACCCTGAGTGGTGGTCTGGACGCTAGTCTTTTTGATGAGACGATAAACCGAGGTCCCGTGTGTTAATGTTACACATCACTATTTAGCGCACGTAAAAGAACCCACGGCAACAAGGGGGTTGACCCTGGCAAAATTCTGCAGAAAAAGCCACTCTGACATGGAAACAAATACAGCTGCATGCAGGAAAAAGAAAGAAAAAAAGGGTAGGCGCTGCACTTGTGGCGACGCGCTCTCCCCGGGGAGAGCAGCCCGAATTTCACGCAGAGAAATCTGCTGTGACATAAAGGGGTACAAAATACAAATACACTGACTCAGCCCTCACCTCAGTCACCACTGTGCTAGTCTCTGGGTCATAGAAGCGCACACACTCTCTGTGGCTGTTTCTCTCCTGGCCCTCCGGGACCCCTCCTCCTCCTCCGCCACTGCTGATGCTGCTGTTGCTGGAGAGGGAAGGGGGAGGAAGGAGGGAGGAGGGGGAGCATTTCTGGAAAGTGGTGTTGTCCAAGGTCATGTTGTCCTGTCCCAAGGTCGAGGGGTCAACGCACCACCAGCTAGGGGTCGCTCCCACCAGAGCTGTCTGACAGACAGACAAGTGACATTTATTTATTTATTTGTTTATTTATTTATTTGTTCTTTTATTTCAAGGATAATGGAATAAGCACTCTTGTGGTTTTTTTTACATCCAGTTCCCGTGTGTATGCAGTTTTGTCCATCTTGTCATCTGTTCCAACCAGCACACAATGGCCTACTCATACGAAAAGCGGAACAGGATTTAACGTGTGTGCAAGATGTTCTGCGTGCGTTCGCACACGGGCATCGGTTTACAGTCTCATCCGCAGGATTTGTGGGGAGAGTGGAGTCAGCACTGATGTTAACTCCAGGAGGAAAATCCCCTCGAACGGGATTCGAACCCGCGTCGTCAAATTGTGAGCACAATGCTCTAACCACTAGGCTATCCCGCCCCAAAACTGAGTAGTGAGTGGTGTTGTCGCCAGGGGACAGGATAGCCTAGTGGTCAGAACATTGTGCTTGCAATCTGACGACCCGGGTTCGAATCTCGTTCGAGGAGATTTTTCCTCTGGTGTTAACATCAGTGCTGACTCGACTCTTCCCAAAAGTCCTTCGGATGAGACTTTAAACCGAGCCCCGTGTGCACACGCACGCAGATCATCTTGCACACACGTTAAATCCTGTTCCGCTTTTCGAAAGAGTAGAACATTGTGTGCCGGTGGGAACAGATGACAACATTTACAAAGCTGCATACACACGGGGATGGGATGTAAAAAAATTTTTTTAGCACATGAGTGCTTATTCTATAATCCTCGAAATAAAAGAATAAATAAGATTTTTAAAAGAAAGAAAGAAAATACGATACATACTGTACAGGTCATGATATTGACATGATGATGATGATGATGACGATGACGACGACGACGACGACGACGACGACGAGAAGGAGGAGGAGGATGACGACCGCGGTGGCAGCGGCGGCGACGATGGGGATGATGAGGAGGAGGAGGCGGATGATGATGATGGTGGTGGTGGTGGTGGTGGTGGGGATGATGATGATGATGATGATGATGATGATGATGATGATGATGATGATTGGTGGTGGTGATGGTGAGGAGGAGGAGAAGTAGGAGGAAGAGGATGAAATGCACACAGAATCTTCTGAATGTTACAATGACGCCAGATCATCTGTATTGTATTGTAGAGTATTGTACTGTACTGTACTGTACTGTTCTGTACTGCATTGTATTGTATTGTATTGTATTGTATTGTATTGTATTGTATTGTATTGTATTGTATTGTATTGTATTGTATTGTATTGTGTTGTTGTATTGTATTGTATTGTATTGTATTGTATTGTATTGTATTGTATTGTATTGTATTGTGTTGTGTTGTTTGTGTTGTATTGTATTGTATTGTGTTGTATTGTATTGTATTGTGTTGTGTTGTATTGTGATGTATTGCATTGTATTGTATTGTATAACACTTTAACTCACAGTATATTTCATTGCGTGAAATTTGGACTGTTCTCCCCGTGAAGAGTGTGTCGCCACAAGAGCAGCGCCACCCATGTTTGTTCTTTCCCTGTTTGCAACTCTATTTGCTTTTCTCTCAGAATGGCTTTTTCCACAGAATTTTTCCAAGGACAACTCTCTTGTTGCCGTAGGTCCTTTTACGTGCGCTAAATGCATGCTTCACACAGAACCTCAGTTTTTCGTCTCATCCGAAAGACTAGCACCCAGACCACTACTCACGGTCCATTGGATGGGGGAAAAGTTAATTACCACGTTATCATAACCATGCTACAGTACCAAACCCAAACAGCATCCAACAAGCTTGAACCCAGGTTCGCGTCACAACCCAGACACCCGTTCAAGGGGATTTTCCCCCTGGAGTTAACGTCACTGTCGACTCTACTCTCCCGAAAGTCCTTCGGATGAGACTATTAAACGAGCTCCCGTGTGCGAAACGCATGCAGAACATCTTGCGCACATGTTGAAACCTGTCCTACCTTTCGGAAGAGTAGGCCATGGTATGCTGGTGTTAACTAACTAAAAAAAAGAAAAAGCACATGAGTGCTTATTCCATCTCCTCGAAATAAATAACTGAACAAGTAAATAAATAAGTGGATTATATAATTAATTAATTAATTAATTATTAATTAATAATTCAACCAAGAACTGTTTCTTTCAAGCAAATGATTAGGGTATAAACACCAACACGTTTGCACACACACACGCAAGCAAACCATGTCATTCTGTTAATGAAATCTTTTGTCGCAGTGAGTTGAGAAATGAATGCTAATGTTGGAGATTAAACGTTGTACGTTGTTGTGTACGCTGACCTTTGGCCTAAGTGCAAGTGTCATTGTGGATAATGCATGGGTTCAGGCTGTTGGTACAACCTGTCACCCCTTTGTCTGAGAAGATGTGTGTACTAAAGCTGTTGAATATGCATGAGAGGAAGCGTAGAAATCACAGTGTACCGACACTACCGTGACCTACCGATGTTCATTTTGTGTGGACAGCTGAGGTTGTATTGTGTCTATTGTATTGTGTTGTACTGTAAAGTGACCTCCACTTTTAAGTCACGGCAGATTTTCAGCGTGAAATTTGGACTGCTCTCCCTGGTGTAAGTGCGTCGTCACAAGTACAAGCGCCATCCTTTAATTCTTCTTCTTTTCTTGTCTACAACTGTAATTGTTTCCCAACCAGAGTGTCTTTTTTTCTACAGAATGTTGCTAAAGAGACAACTCTCTTGTTGCCGTGGGCTCTTTTACGTACGCTAAATGTGCGTAAAGATACTGTTTATATCTTTATCTGAGTATCCTGAAAAGGCGGGGACTGGATGTAAAGCAATGAGTGCTTATCTATTATCCTCGAATAAAAGATTGTCTTGTCTTGTTTGTCTTGTCTTGCACACAGTAACCTCGGTTATTGTCTCATCCGAAACACTAGCACCCAACCACACTCACGAGTCTAGTTGATGGGTGAAAACTTTCGGGCACAAACAGGGATCGAATCACCATACACTCCGAACCTGGACTTTTCACTTATTAGGCAGGTGCGTTACCTCTAGACCACTGATGCACTCTGAGGAGTTTTTAGGGGGGAAATAACAACTGGTTAAAACATTCATGAGTTTTCCTACGAAATGAACAGTTTACTCAACAGATCAATCGATTAATGGTTAACGTATCTATGTGTATGTGCATGTTCATTTATTCATTTATTTATTTCTGTAGTGTATGCCTAGTTTAATGAATGAGCAAATGAAATAATAAATGAATGAGAAAATGAATGAATGAATGAATGAATGAATGAATGAATGAATGAATGAGCAAATGAATGAGCAAATGAAGAGTGAATGAATGAATTAATTAATTCATGAATTGATAAATGAATGAATGAATGAAAATAGATACTATTGTTTGCTATAAATTCGTTGACTGATTGGTTAATCAATTTTTTTTTGTTTGATTCAGCGATCGTTTTGATCAATTGGTTGTTTCATTGAATGATGGATGAATCGATCCATCGATCGATTGACTGACTGACTGACTGACTGAATGAATGAATGAATGACGACTGACTGAATGAATGAATAATGAATGAATAACTGACTGACTGACTGACTGACTGACTGACTGACTGATTAATGACTGACTGACTGATGACTGACTGACTGACTGACTGACTGACTGGACTGACTGACTGACTGACTGAACTGACTAATGAATGAATGAATGAATGAATATAATTACCTGCAGCATACTCCACGCAATGACGACCTCCATGATGAGAATAATGGCGGTGAAGATGAACTGGAATTTCCGGCATCTCCCACTCTGACAAAATGTCCTCCAGTATCGTCTCCTTTCCCTCCTTCTTCTCTCGTCCTCATCCCCTTCCTCTCCCTCCACTGTTTCTCCTCCGACAGGGAGGGGAGGAGGAGGAGGAGGATGGGTGTGCAGTTGCTGAAACTGATCAGAAATGTACACAGTCATAATGATGTTTTTTCTTGCTTGTTTGTTTGTGTTTGGGAGAAAGGGAAGGTGTGATATAGTGTGTTGTGTGTTGTGTGTGTTGTGTGTGTGTGTGTGTGGTGTGTGTGTGCGTGCGTGCGTGCGTGCGTGCGTGTGTGTGGTGTCTGTGTGTCTGTTTGTGTGTGTGGTGTGTGTGTGTGTGTGTGTGTGCGTGTGCGTGTGTGTGTGTTGTGAAAGGGAGGGAGACACACACACAGAGACACAGAGAGAGAGAGAGAGAGAGAGAGAGAGAGAGAGAGAGAGAGAGAGAGAGAGAGAGAGAGAGAAGAGAGAGAGACAGGACAGAGACAGACAGACAGACAGACAGACAGACAGACAGACAGACAGAGATATATTTTGCTTGCATCATTCACCCATGCTTGTCTGCCTCTTCAACAAAAGTAATGAATTTCCTTCTTTCATTCATTTTTGAATTCTTATTCTCTTCAATGTTGGAATTCTCTGGAGATGTTATGGTATTATTGTTTTAAGACATAACGATAACGATGGATATACCTACAGGCAAAACAAGAACAATAACTCTTGTTTTATTTTTTGTTGTTGTTTTTTACTAAAGGCACATGACTTGAGTTAAACCAGCAATGCTTACGTAACCTCAGCATAGGCCTACGGTACTCTGGAAGACTATGAAGTTGCGCTCTGGGCTCTAAGAGCACAAAGCCTGGGTAAGTGAGTATGGAGAGCAAGCCGTTACCCATGCAGCAGACGCCCCCCCTCCCCCACCCCCCCTCCCAGCACAGAATTTCCAGAACGGGGGGATGCTATTCATACTGACAGGCACCTGACAACCCCACGGGAGAGGAGAGAAAATAAGTGCATGTACAAATGTCTGTGCATGTGTTCATGCACACGACTCTGGTTGGAAGTCGTATCCACATAGACTGGAATCATCATCATCATCATCAGCAGCAGCAGCAGCAGCAGCAGCAGCAGCAGCAGCAGCAGCAGCAGCGCAGCAGCAGCAGCAGCAGCATAATATATAATAATAATGGTGATAACAACAACAATAATACATGGAATTCATATCACGCTATATCTTGCAAAAACGCATCAAAGCACTTGCATTCGACTTATACAATACACAAGCAACCAATAAAAAGTAATAGTTTTAGCAAATTCGATGGTAGGCCTACACACATGCACGCACGCAGCGTGCGCGCGCGCCCGCCCCCCCCCCCCCCCCACCACACACAACACACACACCACACACACACACACACACATGCTCTTTTTGATGATCTCCTCAGCTTGAGGCTTTAGTCTGTTCAGGAGGGTTCTTAGCATCACTTTGCTTGGATGACTGACCAGGCTGATGGCACGGCAGTTTGGGCATAGTTGTAAGTTGCCTTTCTTCGGGAAAGTGCTAACCAGGGACTGTTTTCAAGGTGTTGGCCACTCCCCTGTCTTCCAGATTTTATTGCAGATAGTAAGTAACACCTCTCTCCTCCCGCCTGGACCAGTTCTGATAAAATGTTGTCACTCCTGCTGACTTCCCTCTCTTTTTAGTGATTTTATTATACTTTCAACTTCTTCCCATAAGATTAGGTAGCTGCTGTTGTTGGTTGGTGGGGAGACATCTAACACCTTGAGGTCTGCTGTTGTTGTGTGAGTGTACAGCTCCGAGTACTTCTCTGAGATAATAATAATAATAATAATACATGGAATTTGTATAGTGCTATCTCTTGTAAAAACAAATCAAAGCGCTATTCGATCTACACAACACACAATCAACAACTATTTACAGTTTTAACAAATTCAAATATACACACACAACACGCACGCACGCATGCATGCAGCACGCCCGTGCGCACACACACCTACAAACATTAAGCACTTTGGCAGGTGGATGTTGAAGGCAGGGACAGGTAAGAGATGGAAGCGGAAGGAGAAAAACTTAGGTTTGAAATAAGTGTGTCTTGAGGTTGGATTTAAAAGTGTCATAAGTAGGCTTTTGCCGAGGGAGAGAGGAAGGTCGTTCCAGAACGATGGACCAGAAACAGAGAAAGAGCGGCGGCCAACAGGAGATAGGTTGAATCTGGGTATTCTTAAAGACAAAGTATCTGCCGACGAGCGGAGGGAGCGAGAAGGTGTGTACAAGTGAAGACATTGACAGAGGTAGGAGGGTGCAGTGTTGTGGAGACATTTGTAACAGAGGGTATTGATCTTGTAGTTTACTCTCTGTGGTACGGGCAGATGGACACAGGGTGTTTATTCTGCAAGTTTATTATGCCCACATGGCATTTTCTTATGTTTATGTTTATGGGTTGTTCTTTTTTGGTTTTGTACATTGAAGTGTTAATCATCCTTTTTACGCTTTTTGTTACCCTAGGGATGATATGAAGCAAAATGGCTGGCGTCCTCAGCAAAGCTTGGTTTTATTGACCTTAAGAAATAAAATAGTTAAGGCACTTTGTCATTTAGTGCTTTTTGCTTTGGGGTTGGTTGGTTGGTTGGTTTGTTGGTGTAGAATGCGCTTCCATTCAAGATCAAAGTCTGGGACTCCGGAATGAATATGAGCTAGTAGTTTAATTTGGTAGCTTCATCTCCAAGCGCATGCAGATGTCACATGATCACACTTTCTTGTGACTCATAGGTTAAACACACTTATTCTACATCTCCCTTCCCAAGGAAACAAATCAAGTTAAAAAATAAAGTTATAAAAATAAAATGCAAATTTTCAATGTATCTTCCGTGCATCACAGGTATTAACTAAACTGCAATTGTTCAATGCATGTTCGGTGCATCACAGGTTAAACTAAACTGCAATTGTTCAGTGCATGTTGTTGCACCACAGTTCAACTCGCACACCATATTTTGTGGGAGTCTGCCATAAAGTTAAAACAAAACGTCAGAACTCTTTTAAATAAAACAAGGACATCAAAATTTATGAGTCTGTTTTCTTCCTGCCTTTTCCTGAAATGAAAAAAAAAAAAAAAAAAAAAAGCAAAGCAACAACACACAAAAAAACCCAGGGAATTTCAATGCAAATAATTAAGTGTCAAAGTATCTGGGGTTGGGCTTAGAAACTCTCCCAGAGCATGTCACCACAGGCTGGCGCTGATCTTGGCCTGGTTTCCAAGCTGGCATGGACACTGGGCGGGACACTGCAGGAGGAGGAGAGCTGGGAGCAGGGACTGAGGATGAAGTCAGCAAGTGCTGGTAGGTAGAGTGGTCAGGGTGCCCACTGGCTGAGGGGCTGGGTCTCTGGATAGTGTTTGTGGGTGGGGAAACTACAACAGGGGCATGCAAAGCAGTCTGAGGGACCTGATGTGTAGGTGGCTGGGGTGAGGAATTGGCCATTGAAGCTGGCACCAGATTCTGTGGGCTGTAATCTGGTGCATTCCACTGAGGTCTTGGCTCATTCACTGGAAGCAGGTGCTGCCCGTTGCGGATATAGTCAGCTCCCTCAGACGTGACTATGTAAGACCTTGGAGAATCACGCTGTGATTTTACAATAGCTAGTTTCTTGAAACCCTTTTCAGTTCGCAAACATACAACTTCACCAGGTCAGGCTGTAAGCCTTCATCTGTGAATTTGTGTCCAACGAAGGTTACGCTTGTGGCTCTGAATTTGCATTTGCTGAAATTCAGCCTGAGTCCAACTTCACGTACTCTGTCCAGAATTTGCTTGAGGTTGACATCGTGTTCTTGTTTGGTTGCTCCCCAAATCAAAATGTCATCCACAATGATTGTTCATGGGTAGCCTTCAAACAGCCTTTCCATTGTTTGCTGGAAAATCTCTGACGCTGTGTTTATGCCAAAGGGCATGCGGAGAAATCTGTACCTGCCAAATGGGGTACTGAAAGTTGTGCGTTTGGAGGATTTCTTATCCAGCCGGATTTGCCAGAAGCCAGCTTTTGCATCAAGTGTTGAGAAAAATTTGGCATTTCCAATCCTTGAGGCCATGTTGTCAGCTGTGCGCATTGGATAGTGAGGTCCGCGAAGAGCTTTGTTGAGATCCCTGGGATCTAAGCAAATTCTCACATCTCCATTCTTTTTTCTGGCAGCCACCATTTGCCATACCCATTCTGTGGGCTCAGTTTCACGGGCAATGACGCCTATTCGTACCATGTTGTCCAGCTCTTCTTTGACCTTTCTTTCCATGGCTTGAGGTATCTTCCGTGCTGGTTTCACTACCGGAGGGACAGTGGGATCAACTCTCATGATGTATGTTGCTGGCAAGCTTCCTAACTGTTCATCAAATAAATCTGCATTCTCTGTAGTTATCAGGTTGCTGAAACCATCATCGTTTTGACAGTGTATTTCATACACTGTACTGTCCAGCTCAATGAAGTGCAGGTGCAATGCATCATTCAGACCCAAGATAGGGCTGACCTTTCTGTCGATGACTTGGAAAGTGATCACCTCAGTAGCATTGCCTATCTTGCAGCAAATATTCACAGTACCTATTGTGGAAAATCGGTCACCGCCATAGGCTACCAGGTTTACTTTATTGTGAATGTTGATACGCTCATTTGCCTTCACTCTGTTGTAGATCTCAGCAGGCATCATATTGCACTTGGCACCAGTGTCAATCTTCAACTTAACGTCATGTGTGTTGATGTGTGCTGTACAGTGTATTTCATGGTGCTGGGAGCTCTGTGTGAGGGCCTTGATTTCAAAACCTGACTCAGGGTTCTCAATATCAACAGCATTGATTCTTCCTGATGTCTTTCTGCCTGTCCTTTTGCAGACCTTGGCAAAATGGTTTGGTTACAGCATGCAGAACATATCTTTCCAAATGCTGGGCAAAGTTCTTTCCTTCTTGGGTCTAAGCGTCCACAGTACACGCAGGATTTGTCTTTTTGGAGTGGTGAGTTCCGAACAGCACTGACTTCTGCTTGTTCTACCACCTGTGTGTTGTGTGCCTGTTGTGTCACCTGTGTGATGTGTGCGTCAGCAGTTTCGTGTATTTGGCACATCTGGATAGTTTTGTGGAGGGTTAGATCTCTTTCTTGCAGCAGCTGCCTTCTCAAAGTGTCTGACAACACTCCACATACAATTTAGTCACGAATGAGTGAGTCTTTCAGAGGTCCATATTCACAACTATTGGACAGAATCTGGAGTGATGTAATAAAGTTCTGTACAGGCTCTGATGGTTGCTGAACCCTAGTGTTGAATTTGTGCCATTCAATAATGACATTTGTCAGTGGATTACAGAGTTCTGAGAATTTAGCTTTTAGCACTGCCAAGCTCTCATGATTCTCTGCAGGCTGGATAACATCACCAGCATCATTTCGGACTTCAGCAGCATAGGTGAAGGTCTTTTCTTTCTCAATGGCTTCTCTGCCTGCTAAGTTGAGTAAGATGTAAGCCTTTGTGCGCTCATCCTTGTCACCATATGCAGCCTGCACAAAGATGTCAAATTCAGCTTCAAAGTTTTGCCAGTTCTCAGCAACATTTCCTTCAAAAGACAAAGGCTCTGGTTTGTGCAAAGCTTCCAAGTTGGTCCCTCAGCGAAATCCGTACCACTAAACCACGTACTAGAACCTGTCACTTGATGAAGTGCACACCTAGTCTGCCTGCTGTCGGAGTACACTGAAATTGAATTGAGCAACTGCCTATCAAGGGGATATATTGCCGGAAAACAAGTCTAACACCAGCCTGCCTGACTGCACACCGTGGCGAAAGTAATCTAGGGGTTCGTGTTGCTTCTGACACCATGTAGAATGGGCTTCCATTCAAGATCAAAGTCTGGGACTCCAAAATGAATATGAGCTAGTAGTTTAATTTGGCAGCTTCATCTCCAAGCGCATGAAGATGTCACGTGATCACACTTTCTTGTGACGTCATAGGTTAAACACTTATTCTACAGTTGGTCTGTTTGTTTGTTTGTTTTTCAGGTTGACAGTGTTAGACATTTGAAGGGATAAGCTGGTGTTTATTTTGAACTTGAGGGACATGCTATTGGATTCCCTGAAATGGAATAAGGTGACAGTCCTCGTGGTCTGTGGGAGCTGTAGGCTAAACAACTTGAAATGAAAGGAAGGCACGTAGAGCATATTGCAGGCGTTTGTTTTGCAGATAGGAGTTATTCAGAATCAACAGATTATGTCCTGCCTTGGTACACAATGACAGCTTATAATTATGAATTATTCATAATCAACAGATGATGTCCTGCCTTCGGTGCATAATGAGATCTTCAAGTTGGTGAGTCAATATCCAGTGATCTGGCACCAAGTCACCACTAAGCACTGACAACAGATATCAGACACCTCCTC
>CM060335.1:21965377-21972877 GCA_030674155.1 Stramonita haemastoma | reverse complement strand
CACACACACACACACACGCACACGCACACGCACACACACACACACATACACATACACATCACACACACACACACACACACACACACACACACACACACACACACACACACACACACACACACACAGAATAAAGAGCATTTTGAGAAGATGTAACAAAGGAGGGTTTGAGTTCTGACATACCCCGACTTTTGCACAGTAACAGAGCCCACGGTACCAGGACAGTGCTCTACTGTATGTATAGACATTTTATTAGCAATTTTGATATGCGTGGCGCTGGTCTCGTGGCGACACCTCAGCCCCAAAGAGGGTAGCCTGGCTTGAACATAGCAACATTGTCGGAACGAAAGCTAGTACAGTGTACGCAAAAAATACCTAGTAGTACACATGATAATGATGATAATATACATTATGATGCACCACAGCAAAGTGTAGGGCTGCCACCATATGCAAACGCACAAAACCGCATATATATATATATATATATATATATATATATATATATATATATATATATATATATATATATATATATATATATATATATATATATATATATATATATATATATGTGATCCCCCCCCCCCCCCATGCACACCCAAACAAACAAACTTCTCACAAACAGGAGCGGCACAACTAAACCAGCAAACATACACAGCCCAGAGAATAAAGCGCATCAATTTTAATCTCGCCACAATTTTTCAAAGTTTGTTAATTTGAACACTGACACAGAAAAAAAAGCGGGGGGGGGGGGGGGGGGGGCAGTATTTAATTAAGTAACGTGACCACACATGAATTAAATTTACGTTTCTTCCGGTGTGTTCCCTACTCCGTCACGAATATCTGACCTCGTTTTGCCCTTCTTAATTCCAATCCACTCCTGGTAATAAACATCTTCAAAAGTGCGACCTCTTCATGGCTGTTCTATGGAGTTAGCCGTTTGGCCCACTGTGATGGTAGTGGCACTTATAATTTATTATTGGTGATGGTGGCGGTGATGCTGCTGCTGCTGCCTTTGCTGGTGGTTTTCTTGTTGCTGTTGTTACTCTTAGTTAAGTTAATGTCTGTCCCGAGCCATGTCTATCCCGGTTTCTGTGGCGTTAAGCGACTGAGAGTCGGATAGAACGCCAGTCTATCGCAGGGTTAACCCCCAACACAAGGTTGGTACCCCTTTTACACCTGGGTGGGGTGAGAAAATAGCCGTAAAGTGCCTTTTCCAAGGGCACAACGCCATAGCCGAAAGCTGGGATCGAACCCGCAACCTTTAGATTACGAGTCCAACGCCCTAACCACGCGGTTGTTACTCTGATCATCATCTTTATCCTCCTCATCCTCCTCTCCTCCTCCTCCTCCTCCTCCTCCGTCCTCCTCCTCATCATCATCATCATCGTGGTCGTCGTTGTCGTCGTCGTCGTTGCCTTAAGTTGTCTTTTTTTTTTGGGACAGCATTATTTTGTGCAAGTCTCTAAGTGATCATTGTATTCAACTACACTTTTCCCACTCAGAGTTCAATGTTAAAGCTGCTTGTTTTGCTGATGCTTTTGTATGAATTTGTTTTAAGGATGCTTCTTCTAACTGTCTGATATCATTATTTAGTGGAAGGACGTTAAACTGAAGAAGAAGAAGAAGAAGAAGAAGAAGAAGAAGAAGAAGAAGAAGAAGAAGAAGAAGAAGAAGAAGAAGACGAAGAAGAAGAAGAAGAAGAAGAAGAAGAACAACAACACACACACACACACACACACACACACACACACACACACACACACACACACACACACACACCAACGCGCGCGCGCGCACACACGCACACACGTACGTACGCACGCACACACGCACAAACACACACACGCGCGCGCGCGCGCACACACACACACACACACATTACTAGTACTATCATAATTGTTATTGTTTTGATTTGATGGTCTAGTTGGGTGTTGGCTTTTATTTGAGGGGGGGGGGGGGGGGGTTATTATGTAGGGGTTCTTGATTGTTTTTATAATTGTTTTTTCCCATATTTTTTTCTCTTTGTTTGCTTGTTTTCCCTTCTTTCTCGATACTCCCCCTCCCCCTCCCTGTCCTTTTCTGTTGCTTTTTTTTTGTTATTGTTGTATTGCTCCTCTAAGTGGTGATGGGTGATTATCATAATCATTGTATCCGTTTTATCCTTATCATTATCATTGATTGATTTGTTCGATATTTTTTGTTTGTTTGATTGATATTGAATGAATACTCTAAATGTTACAAAGCACTACTTTAAGAGCATGAGTGTCTAAACTAGCTGTTTAGATATATGCTTTTAATCCCTGCAAAAACACATTTCCTTTAATAGAGGACAATAAAGGTGTTGAATTGAATTGTTGAATTGAATATGAGTTACTACATGTTCGCGTATGTGGAGGGAGAGGAGGGAGGGATAATATTGCTGACAGTATTGTCCGAGCTAGCAGCAATGAATGCGTTGTATTTTTTTTTTTCGTGTGGTTTGTTTTGTTTGTTTTGTAGTGTTCTTGGTGTGTGTTTTTGGTTGTTTTTGGTTTTTGTTTGTTTTTTTGGGTGTTTTTTTAAAAAAAATTAATATAAAGTATTGACGTGAAAGAATGGGTAAGATTGCAACCTAATATAATTTGTTTGACATTTTATGATTTGTTATTCTTATTTTTTTCTATTAAAAAAAAATCTAAATCTAAGGGTGTGCACATATATGCAAGTGTATGTACGTGTGTGTGTGTGTGTGTGTGTGTGCGTGCACTGCGCGCGCGCGCGCGCCTGCGTGCGTGCGTGCGTGCGTGCGTGTTTGTAGCTGATGAAGAAAAAACAAAGCAAAACAAATCAAAAACAAACAAGCCATCAAGATTCAAGATTCAAGCAAACATTACTCATCCCCTAAATCAACCTCCAAGCAAGAAGCAAATGGCAATAATAATTTTAAAAAAACCTCTCTAGGTCTAGCAACCAACCAACCCGGAAGTCGACTGGCCTAGAGACGAACCAACATGCCAATTAATTAAATATCCAACCGACCAAACCAAACAAGCAACAACAACAAACCCCCCCCCAAAAAAAAAAAAGGAATGAAAAATAACCCAGAAGCGAAGGATTAAACAAGAAAACAAACAAGCAATAGTATTCAATGATATGAAATATATTTGTTTAAAAAAAGATGAAGGCTAAAAGATTTTGTTTTTGCATGTAAGCATGTCGTCTAAACCATAAAAAGGTGTGTTCCATACACGGAAACTGATTGGCTTAGAACTACACTGACAGTTGTGGAGTTTGGCCTAGCGGCCATAACCTAGTGAGACAGTTTGTTATATGTTTTCAAAATGGCAGCCTCCTGTCGTCTGCTACAGAGTTCCACGTATTTTCCATTACCGCCTTTACTGTTGCCCTCAGCCGGAAAGGTAAAGCATAACCAGATAGCGATAAAAGAGTAAAATTTACAAGAGCTTTTATCTATCGAATTCAGACGATCTGATCGTGTGGTAGCTCGAAAATACATGCGTGTCATTTTGTGGGCCTCGACCACTGCACTATTCAATGTCAAATCATGCTCGCGATTGTGTTCTTGATCGTATTTTTTTTAGCGGGTGAGGGTTGGGGAAGGAGGCTCAAGGGGGGAGGGGGTAGTGTGTGTGGTGTTACGGACAGAGAGGGGAGTAGGGAGTATTTTGCATACAAGTTCGCCTTTTGAATCATGAACGATCATTTGGTTATAATGATACTCTCTCTCTCTCTCTCTCTCTCTCTCTCTCTCTCTCTCTCTCTCTCTCTCTCTCTCTCCTCCCCCTCGTGTGACATTACTCTAAAGATCTATAGCCATTGAGCCAGTTTGACATCGCTGACGATGATCTTCAGCTTTGTCACCGTCAAAACAAAAGTAGGTTAACTAATAACTTACAATCCTACATAATGACCCAGAATGTGTGTGTGTATATATTATACATCTCTGCCTGTGCATGGCCTTGGCTTCAGTCTTTCTTACTCAACATTACATCTTTGACAGCACAGAGATACTAGATAGCATCTGTAATTTATTGGGACTCCCCCCCCCCCTCACCAACTAGATAGTATCTGTAATTAATTGGGATTTCCTCCCCTCACCAACTAGGTTGTATCTGTAATTAATTGGGATTTTTTTCCATCATCAACTTCAGACTGTAGAAATGATGTTCCCCTAGGTAGGTAGGTTGGTTGGTTCTGTCCTGGGTCCTGTTCTTTTTGTTCTAGAGCTAGATATATTACCCAGTCACATTGTCACTATAGTGTAATATCTGTCATTGTCCTTCATTGCTTCAGTATTCGCTCATCACAATTTATCGCTATCAGTATCAGTATCCCTCACCCTGGGATTTTTTCCCTGGAGTTAACATGTGAGCGCAGACACAGACACGCTCTCTCTCACACACACACACACACACACACACACACACACACACACACACACACACACACACACACACACACACACACACACACACACACAGAGGATAACCTAGCGGTTAGAACATTGCAATCTGGCGACCCAGGTTTGAATCCCATTCAAGGGGATTTTTCCCCTGGAGTTAACATCTGTGCTGACTCCACCCTCCCCCAAAGTCCTTCGGATGAGATTATAAACCGAGGCCCCATGTGCTTAATAAATAAATCAATAAATAAGAAATGAATAGCACACATGTATACACACACCACTCACATGTGTACAGAAGCAAACTAAAGCCTGCCAAAACATCCCCTGTCCCCTTTTGCAGGTTCTTCTATCAAAGTGTCAACACTTCCACCAAAGCAGACACACAAAGAACATTTTTGTGGTGTATGTGTCTGTGTATGTCTGTGTATGTGTGTGTGTGCGTGTGTGTGTGTGTGTGTCTGTGTGTGTCTGTGTCTGTGTTGGCTCTCACATGTGTGTGCCATGTTTAATAATGTGTGTGTGTTTCTTTCTTTCTTTACAGCGGGTGGGATTTCTCAGGCAGGCACGATGCTTCACCACAACACAGAGCAGACTGAAGGAGATGTACTGGAACGACAGATCCGATACCAATGAACAGGTATATAGGCACATTCAGAACATCCTGTTCCGCTTTTTGTAAGAGTAGGCCATTGTGTGCCGGTAGGAACAGGTGACAAGATTTAACAAACTGCATACACATGGGGACTGGATGTAAAAAAGCACATGAGTGCTTATTCCATTATCCTCGATATAAAAGATATAAATAAATAAAAATAGTTTACATCAATTTCTCTTCATTTTTTACTTTTATGGAGCAAAGCTGCTGCTTTCTTGCCTAGTCATCCACATTGACTTGTGCAGGAAGCAGAAAATTGAAAAGAAAATACCATCTCCCTCTCTTCCTGTCCCCCACCAACATGTCGGAGTGCAATTACCTCAGTAGAGGAGGGGGGGAAGCTGATGACATGGGCAAAAACGTCATCATTGGTCAACTTCAGAGCTGTAGATCAAAAACAAAAAGAGAGAAAAATCATATTGCGTGTTGTTTTATGATTTGTGAAGAAATCTACTGAAAGCAGTGCAACAGTCTGACTGTTTTTCTAGCGACCAATCCAGTCAGTGTGTATTAATCAATAACTTAATTCCTAGCAATTTATCACAGTTTGATCAGTTTTAAGGACCGTTACTGCTTTAGCAAAGTACGTTTTTGATTGTATGCATGTTCAGTGACTTTTTCCTTTATAAGCTTGTTTACTTGTGTCTACAAGCCTTCTGGGCTTCTATGGCAATAAAGGATGTTCTTGTTCTTGTTCTTGTTCCTGTTCTTTTTCTTTGACAATCACTGTGATGAAGAATCTTGTATTCTCTAGCTTAATGTGGCGCATAAAATTCAAATATGCTTTTACTCTGTTTGTACAATGTATGCCTGTTCGTTTGGCTGCCGATCTCTGTCTCACTGTCTGTCTCTTTCTCTGTTTCAGCCCCTGTCTGTCAGTCTAGAGCTCTGTTACTCTCTGTCTGTCTGTCTGTCTGTCTATCTCTGTGTGTGTGTGTGTGTGTCTACCTGTGTGTGTGTGTGTGTGTGTGTGTGTGTGTGTGTGTGTGTGTGTGTGTGTGTGTGTGTGTGTGTCTCTCTCTCTCTCTCTCTCTCTCTCTCTCTCTGATGTATCCCTGAAAAGGGCGGGGACTGGATGTAAAAAAGCACACAAGTGCTTATCTATTATCCTCGAATAAAATATTTTGCCTTGCCTTGCCTTGCCTTGTCTCTCTCTCTCTCTCTCTCTCTCTCCTCTCTCTCTCTCTCTCTCTCTCTCTCTCTCTCTCTCTCTCTCTCTCTCTCTCTCTCTCTCTCTCTCTCTCTCTCTCTCTCTCTCTCTCTCTCTCTCTCTCTCCTCTCCTCTCTCTCTCTCTCTCTCTCTCTCTCTCTCTCTCCTCTCTCTCTCTCTCCTCTCTCTCCTCTCTCTCTCTCTCTCTCTCTCTCCCCTCCCTTTAATATGTATTAGTTGTACTGCCAACATAGACTGTATGTGTAGGGTTTTTTGTATTATGTATATGTGTATTTACTTTCACATGGTGCACACACACACACACACACACACACACACACACACACACACACACACACACACACACACACACACACACATACACACACACACACACACACCCATTCATGCATGCTTGCATGAGCACATGCTTGCACGCATGCACACACACACACACACACACACACACACACACACACACACACACACACACACACACACACACAACACACACACACACACACACACACACACACACACACACACATTTTGTGTTTGCTCCACTGTGCAGCTTTAAATGTTCAAGACATGAAAATTATGACTGTCACAGGTTTGCACAAAATTTCAATTATCCCAAGAAAAAGTAGGTACGTCCATACAGAATAGAATCTGTTGGGTTTGTCCTGTCTCTCTGTTTTCTAGCAGCAGCTGCTGTAATGATTAAAAACAACATGTTGTCAGCAAGAATAGCCAAAAGGTAGACAATATTAGCAGTCAAAACATAACTCACCCCCCCCCCCCCCACCTTAGCAGTCTTGCAGTGTACTATCACTATTTGGTTTAAACAGAATTTTATTCAAAGAAAACTATATTGTATACATAATGGCATACATTCGCGTGCACAGAAACATACACACGCACGCACACACACACACACACACACACACACACACACACACACACACACACACACACACACACACACACACACACACACACACACCACACACACACACACACACACACACACACACACACACACACACACTTGGAATAGAGCAGCAACAAGCATTAAAGCTTCTACTGTGCACAACAGCAGTGGCAAGTTCATTTAAAATTACCATTGGCAGCTGGTGGAAGGCATCTATCCCCATGGATGTATTTGCTGGACATTGTCACTGACTCCAGGGGCTGGAATATTATAATCAAATATTATAACCAAACCATAACTGAGGGTACTGTGCTAGCTAATCAAAGTCTAATCAAGGGGAAGGGATAGCCTAGTGGTCA
>CM060335.1:21952877-21955377 GCA_030674155.1 Stramonita haemastoma | reverse complement strand
TTTTAAATGATACGGAGGACATTTTCCTATATCATGTGGTCAGGTTTTGTGTGATCGCCATGGCAACGCCATCTGGCTGAACGAGAGGGAGTGTTCTATCCAGCGCAGAAACCAGAAAGTCATCGAGGAAGCCCCCAGGTGAGTTGTGGCCTATCAGCCCCCCCCCCCCCCCCCCAATGTTCATCCTATAAAAACACCAGGTACACAGCTGTCAGTTCCCCCCACTTTCAGCTCCTCTCAGCTGCTAATTAATCCATCCCATCCCAGCCCAGATTCATAGCAGGAACTGTTTATAGCAGGAACTGACCACACTTGGGTCAGGTCAAAGGAAAGAGTGCGCTTAATGTGCGCACGAGATGTTCTGCATGTGTTGGCACAAGGGACCTTGATTTCTAGTGTGGCAGGGCGGTAATTAGATTACTTCCCTTGCGATCGGAACTGCCAATCGCAGCGTCGTGGGTGTAACGTTTGGATCCACACCTGTGAATTGTGCGACATTCTGTATCGTTGGGGGGTGGTCAAAAGCCGTCCTCTGCATGCACTTTGCCCATAGCGGTAAAATGTAGTATTTATGCAGCCTCTCTTTAGAGGCCACATTCCCACTGTCTGACCGTGCTGTTGTCGCCGAGAAGTTGTACAGAGTCGCGGCAGATCAAATATCTGCACTCTGTTACACTAGTGTCATTCAAAGGACTTTTGGGGAAGTGGAGTCAGCACTGATGTTAACTTCAGAGGAAAAATCCTCTTGAATGAGATTCGAACCCAGGTCAGCAGATCATGAGCACAATGCAAATCACTCTAACCACCAGGCTAACCCATCCCCTCTGTGTGTGTGTGTGTGTGTGTGTGTGTGTGTGTGTGTGTGTGTGTGTGAATGTACATATGTGTGAATGTGTGTATGTAGTAGTAGTCTTCAATTTTACGTCCTTCCACATAAAGTGATACCGGACGCGGGGGGGGGGGGGGGGGGGGGGAGCATAAAAAAAAAGATAATTGGAATCAAAGATGGGAAATATATGCAAATATAGCAATAATATAAAAAAAACCAAAAAAAAAAACACACAATAAACATATAGAATACTAATACTAATAAATATCAAAATGTTGATAAACTAAAGAGAGAAAGGGAGAGAAAGACAAGGATAATGATGGGGGATATATGCATTAAAGTATATACTTAAATATTTACTTTTTATTTTAAAAAGGAAATCGTGGGTGTGGGTGTGTGTGTGTGTGTGTGTGTATTTTGTGCAAGTTTGCAATTGTGGTTGAAGTTATTCTCATTACATAAAATGAAACTGTATGCTAAACATTAAATTAACAGGGAAGAGTAAAATTCAAAACAGAACAATGATGTAACTACAACAAATGCCCTATGGGACTTAACAAGAAACCCTTAGCAATAGCAAACACTAACTTGACATCATCCAGAACTTGTTCAAGGGAAGTTTCGGTAAAACTAGGTAAATAAGGCTTTAAAGTCTTGCATTCAAGTACAATATGGGTATTTGAAATATTATTGTTTCCACATAAGCATTTAACATCCTTACTAAATTTTGTGACAAAAGCATTTAATCGGATTCTAAAAAATAACGCCTGAAGCTGTCTTTCTCTGACCACATTTGTATAAATCTTTGACTGATGTATACTTTTAAAGACACTTTTTATCTGTTTGGAACCCATTTTACAAACTGTTCTTTTTTGTAGTATTTCATTAAACTTGCTTAAGGATGCTTGTTCTAACAAATGATATCCTTCTTTGATAGATAAAGGAATATGTAGCTCACTGTTTCCACTTCTATTGCTCGCACCTCTCTTAGCAGCCCAATCAACCCATTCATTAGAGTACAATCCAATGTGTGAAGGAACCCAAAGAAGAGTAACAAATATGTTTCTTAAATTTAGAAGGTGGACTGTGTGTTTTATATCTAATATAAGTTTTGAATGATTCTTATAATCTGCAGATTTTATGGCATATAAAACTGATTTAGAATCCACACAAAGTAAGACATGGAAAAAACAATATGGGTTATCTAGCACATATGTTAAAGCCATTAAAATTGCAACCAGTTCAGCTGTAAATACTGACAGATTTACACCTATAAAATATGATTTTTCTACTTTGAGTGCTGGTATAACAAAAGCTGAACCAGCTTGGTGATTATTCAGAAGTGAACCATCAGTGTACACTTTAAGATAACTACAGTAGTTGTCATGAATATATGATCTAACAGTGGCTGCCAAAACATTAGGATTTTCATCCTTCTTCATGTCTGTGTAATTGATATCAAAATATGCCTGATTCATTTCCCAAGAGGGGCAAGGTGGAACCATTTTCTGTGAATCTACATTCATTTTATCAAGTTTAGATTGCTCGTAAAGGTCCGCCACGTATGTACCAATAGTTGTTAAAGAACGTATTTGCTGCGCTCGTTTTGGAAAAAGAATATCAGATTTTACTTTAACGTCTTCTGATGCAAAGTTTTTGGGTGTGGAACTT
>CM060335.1:21935377-21942877 GCA_030674155.1 Stramonita haemastoma | reverse complement strand
TCAATTGATTATTTAATCCATATTTGATCTACAGAATGATTATTTTCTCAATCGAGACACGTTATATGTGTTTGGTTATTTGATCCACATTTGATCTATATAGAATGTTGATTTTCTCAACCAAGACACGTTATATATGTTTGATTATTTAATCCATATCTGATCTATATAGAATGTTGATTTTTCTCAACCAAGACATGTTGTATATAGAATGTTGATTTTTCTCAATCAAAACATATTATATATGTTTGATTATTTAATCGACATTTGATCTATATAGAATGTTGATTTTTGTCAACCAAAACATATTATATTTGTTTGATTATTCAATCCATATTTGATCTATGTAGAATGTTGATTTTTTTTTTAACCAAAACATATTATATATGTTTGCTTATTTAATCCATATTTGATCTATATAAAATGTTGATTTTCTCAACCAAGACACGTTATATATGTTTGATTATTTAATCCACATTTGATCTATAGAATGTTGATTTTCTTAACCGAGACACGTTATAAACTGTGTACTGAGTTGCGTGCGTTAGTCAAGCATTTGCCATCTCCGCTTTTTTTTGGTTTTGACTCTCAGTTTTATTGTACCACTGTCTCTGGCAGTAGATTGTGTGGAGATAATTGTGATGCTCCACCACAAAATGAGTCGCTTAGCACCTGACCCACTTTTCTGCTAGCAGTCATTAAAGGCAGGTGGGGGTCAATTTGTTGATTTTAAGAATTTGATTGGTTATAAAACTATAGCCATTATTCTACAGTGTAGTGAAATATCAAGGCATGATTTTGTTTCCTTTTGCCTTTAAATGTGTTTTAAAAATACCAAAGCCTTCATTCTGTCAACGTATTAGTCTGCTAAACTTGTCCATTTCTCATTTTGCCTTATCCTGCAGTCTATCATTTCAGTTTGTAATAACTTTTTATAGAATTATTCGATTTTCAATCTGGTTTTTGTATTGTATAGCCTTTTCATTGCAGATTAATAACATATAAATAACTAAAAATTGATCGCTGGTGCAATGTGACTCCTTATGTGATGGAGTGTCACAGTTATGATTATGAAATGTATCACTTATAGACATGTATTGAAAAACTTATCCTCTTAGTGTGTGTGTGTGTATGTGTGTGTGTGTGTGTGTGTGTGTGTGTGTGTGTGTGCGTGTGCACGAGTGTTTGTGTGTGTGCGCGTGTGCACGAGTGTTTGTGTGTGTGTGTGTGTGTGTGTGCGTCCATGTTTGTGTGTGTATGTGTGTGTGTGTGCGTGTGCATGCATGCGTGTGTGCGTGCGTGTGTGTGCATGCATGCATGCGTTCGTGCATGTGTGTGCGTGCATGCGTGCGTTCATGCGTGCGTATGTGTTCGTGCATGTGTGCGTGCATGCGTGTGTGTGTGGCAGACTGCCAGTGGCCAAGGACAGCAGGACGATGTGGCAGATGGTGGTGGAGATGGCCGGTGCTGCCTTCCCTGCCACAGTGGTCAAGAACCCTGACGATTATCAGGTAGGTGTGTGTGTGGGGGTGGGTGGGTGGTCTAGGTGGTAATGCGCCTCGCCTAGAAAGCAAAAAGTCCGGGTCAGAATGTGTGGTAGTTAGTACCCCATTTGGGCTTAAAACTTTTTCCCCATCCATTAGACCCTGAGTGGTGGTCTGGGTGCTAGTCTTCCAGATGAGAAAATAAGCCGAGGTCCCCTGTGTTATACATCACTATTTAACGCACATAAAAGAACCCACAGCAACAAGGGAGTTGACCCTGGCAAAATTCTGTAGAAAAAAGCCACCGTGATAGGGAAACAAATACAGTTGCATTCAGGAAAAAGGAAAAAAAAAATGGGTAGGCGCTGCACTTGTGGCAATGCGCTCTCCCCGGGGAGAGCAGCCTGAATTTCATGCAGAGAAATCTGCTGTGACAAAGTGGTACAAAATACAAAATATCAGGTATGTGTGTGTGTGTGTGTGGTGTCTGTGTTGTTTGTGGGTGAAAAGCTTGAGATGTGCAATTAATGTGTTGGTCAAATATCCTGATGCCTCTCAGGTGTGTGTGTGTGGTGTCTGTGTTGTTTGTGGGTGAAAAGCTTGAGGTGTGCAATTAATTAATGTGTTGGTCAAGAATCCTGACACCTGTCAGGTATGTGTGTGTGTGTGTGTGGTGTCTGTGTTGTTTGTGGGTGAAAAGCTTGAGGTGTGCAATTAATTAATGTGTTGGTCAAGAATCCTGACACCTGTCAGGTATGTGTGTGTGTGTGTGTGGTGTCTGTGTTGTTTGTGGGTGAAAAGCTTGAGGTGTGCAATTAATTAATGTGTTGGTCAAGAATCCTGACACCTGTCAGGTATGTGTGTGTGTGTGTGTGGTGTCTGTGTTGTTTGTGGGTGAAAAGTTTGAAGTGTGCAATTAATTGATGTGTTGGTCAAGAACCCTGACGCCTATTAGGCAGGGGTGTGTGTGTGGTGTCTGTGTTGTTTGTGGGTGAGGAAGCAACAGTGCTCACCAGAGTACACACGTGTCATTCTCATATCGGTCATGTTCATTTGCTGAAAGGCGAGGGAACCCCATGGTGCGTGACTTGTGACGTGCGGGTAACCATCAGGCATCTGCTCCTGGAGTGTCGGGATGTTCAGGATGTTAGGCACAAGCATTTTACCGCAGACTCCCTAAAGATCCTTTTTCAGGATGTTCCATTGGACACCAATTTTTCACTTCCTGAGAGATTCGGGCTTTTTCCGTCTGATATGAGTGAAAGTGGTATAGTTGGTCGCTTAAGAGCAAGTTTGTTTTAAGGAGTCTGGTTTTGGTTTTGTCTTATTTTATGTGTGGTTGATGTGGGTTTTCCCACAATGTGGTGCCCACGCTGTATCAACCCTTATGGTTGACCAGGGTGTTGATACAAGGAAGGACAGTAGTAGAGTTGGTTTTATACTTCATTTTAAGAGGTGACAGCCCCGATATGTGACGCTCCACCACGAAATGAGTCGCTTAGCACATTACCCAATTTTGCACTAAAAACCATTAAAGGCAGATAGGGGTCAAGTTGTCAATTTTGAGAATTTGATTGATATTTAAACTATATCCGTTTATCTACCTTATAATGAAATATCAAGGCATAAGTTTTATTCTTTTTGCTTTTAAATGTGTTTTGAAAATACACAAGCCCTCACTCTGACAACCTGTTACGAAAATAAACTTGCCTGTTTCTTGTTTTGTCACATCCTGCAATCTTATCATTTCAATTTGTAATAACTTTGCACAGAAATGTTTGATTTTCAATCTGTTTTTTTGTATTGGATAGCCCTTTTATCGCAGATCAATAATTTGACAATAACTAAAAATTGACCTCTGGTGCAATGAGACTCCTTATGTGGTGGAGTGTCACATATGGCCTGTGTGGTCAGCTGGGGCTGGCTATAAACAGGACTGGGTTGGGTCAGATCAGAAATACAATAACGGGGGTCACCGTGTGTGTGTGTGTGTGCTGCAGGTGACCGTTGGGGACAACATGTACACCGTGTCTGGGGACCTGACTTTCACCTCTCCCCTCATGGATCTGCTGGTCAATGGCCAGAAACAACTCCTGCAGGTTGGAGAGACAGACAGACAGAGAGACACACAGACAGACAGAGAGACACACAGACAGACAGACAGAAACAGACAGAGAGAGATACCGCAACAACAATAATCATCACATGAACAGATGACAATATTTACACAACTGCATACACATGGGGACTGGATAAAAAAAACCCACATGAGTGCTTATCCCATTATCCTCGATATAAAAGAATGAAATAGATAGATAAATAAAATAAATCACAAAAAGAGATACTACTACTCCACAACAACATAAATAGTCACAAAAAATGGATGAAAATAATAGCCATGAGTACAGTGAGAATGATGACTGATAATAGTAACCTGCATTAATTTTCTTGGGCTGATTAAATGCCATTCAAGCCCTCAGGATATACATTGAATTGGGCATGAACCAAGAGCAGTCTGTCATTCTGTTGCATCCTCCTTTGTGGGGATGCCGGGGGCCTATCAGTGTGGATAGCAGCCCCACCTGCTGGAAATTCTGTGCTGGGAATTCCCTCTCTTCTATCCCTCTTTTTGTTTCTGCCTTCTTCCTTTTCTTCTTGTCACCTCCTCCTTGTCTATTTTTTTGCCTTCTAGGTCCTTTCTCCTGCCTTTTATCTAGAAAGACTTGAAAGATAACAATTCTGTTCCAAGTTAGGTGTGCTGGGACTGACTTGTCAGGTGCTTAATGGCAGGTAACACATTTTTGCTTATATAACAGACAACAAGAGATGGTGTCCGAGTGTTTGACAAAGCTTTGGAAGAAAGTATACCTAGATAAGCAAAACTTCAGGTACATTGAATAAGGAAACATGTTTTTTTGTTTTCATCAAGCCATCCAAGTTAAAAATGAAAATTTGAAAAAAAAAGTAAAAAACAAAACAAAAGTTGAGATGACATTCATACACAAACTGAACAAAGGAAACAACACAATACAAAATGGAACAAAACATATGGGCATGTTAAGTGCATACATGAAGAATTGCATGTGCACGCACACTTGTGCATAGTGCTGTGGGGATGTGACTACATGCATGAATGTTGGTGGTGTGTGTTTTGTGTTGTTGTGTGTGTGTTGTGTGTGTGTGTGTTGTGTTGTTGTGGGGTTGTGTGCACTAGTTGGATGTTTGTGCATGTGGTGGTCTGTTGGTGTTCTTGTTTGTTTTGGCTTTGTGTGTGAGTGTTGGTGATGTGTGGTGTGCTGTGTGGCATGTTGTTTACTGTTTGTTTGTGGTGTGTGTGTGTGTGTGTGTGTGTGTTGTGTGTGTGTGTGTGTGTGTGTGTGTGGTGTTGTGTGTGTATGTGTATGTGTGTGTGATGTGTGTGTGTGGTTGTGTGTGTGTTGGTATGTGTGTTGATGTGTGGTTTGTGTGTTTGTGTTTTGTGAGTGTGTGTGTGTGTGTGTGTGTGTGTTGGTGAGCGTGCGAAGAAATGTTTGATTTATAGAGTGCAAAAAATATCTCCACAACCTTGGGGGCGTGGCCACAAAGCTGGGAGAAGAGAAAAATGTCCAAATGTCACCTAAAGTTTTTACACCTTGTACATGCTGGGTATAGCATGTAACCTATGGTTTTATAGGGAGGATTCATCATACACACTGTATGTAAGTTATGGGTGTACAGCCACCCATGGTGTCTGTAATAAAAGAAACCAAATCTCTGGCTGTTCCTCATGGGTGCACAGCCACCCATGGTTTATGTGAGCAGCAAGTTTTTTCTGTCCATCATGGGTGTACAGCCACCATATATTTTTGCAGTACTGATGGTGACTGTGTGACTGTAGTGTTGATGGTGACTGCAGTTTTGATGGTGACTGCAGTACTGATGGTGACTGTGGCACTGACAGTGACTGTGGCTTTCATGGTGACTACGGTACTGATGGTGACTGTGGCACTGACGGTGACCGCAGCACTAACGGTGACTATATCTTTCATGGTGACTGTGGCTTTCACGGTGACTGTGGCTTTGACAGTGACTGTGGCTTTATTTATTTATTTTTTTAATTATTTTTATTTTATTCTTCTATATCGAGGATAATGGGATGAGCACTCTTGTGCTTTTTTTCATCCAGTCCCCATGTGTATGCAGTTGTGTAAATATTGACATCTGTTCCCACCGGCACACAATGGCCTACTCTTACAAAAAGCTGAACAGGATTTAATGTGTGCGCAAGATGTTCTGCGTGCATTCGCACACAGGGCCTCGGTTTACAGTCTCATCCGAAAGACTTTCATGGTGACTGTGGCTTTCATGGTGACTGTGGCTTTGACAGTGACTGTGGCACTGACAGTGACTGTAGCTTTCATGGTGACTGTGGCTTTGATGGTGACTGTGGCTTTGATGGTGACTGTGGCTTTGATGGTGACTGTGGCTTTGATGGTGACTTTGACTGTGGCTTTGGCGGTGACTGGCACTGATGGTGACTGTGACTTTGATGGTGACTGTGGCTTTGACTGTAACTTTGACAGTGACTGTGGCTTTGATGGTGACTGTGGCTTTGATGGTGACTGTGGTGGTGACTGTGGCCTTAATGGTGACTGTGGTAGTGACTGTGGCTTTGATGGTGACTGTGGTGGTGACTGTGGCCTTAATGGTGACTGTGGTGGTGACTGTGGCTTTCATGGTCCCTGTGGCTTTGACGGTGACTGTGGTAGTGACTGTGATACTGATGATGACTGGCTTTAATGGTGACTGCAGTACTGACAGTGACCACAGCACTGACGGTGACTGTGGCACTGATGGTGACTATGGTACTGATGGTGATTGTTGCACTGACGGTGCTTGCGGCAATGACAGTGACTGTAACTTTGACAGTGACTGTGGCCTTCATGGTGACTGTGGCTTTCATGGTGACTATCGCTTTGACGGTGACTATGGCTTTGATGGTGACTGTGGCTTTGACAGTGACTGTGGTGGTGACTGTGACACTGACGATGCTTGCGGCACTGACGGTGACCTGTGGCTGTGTGCTTGCAGTTCTCAGTGAGGGTGGTGAAGGAGTGTGCAGCGCAGGTGTTGCAGTTCATGCCGGAGAAGAAGGAGGTGGACCTCAGCACCATCACCATGGCCCCCATGCCAGGCATGCTCAAGGCTGTCAGCGTCGCCGCTGGAGACCAGGTCACTGCTACTGCTTTGTACAGCGCTGCCGCTGCGTGGCGCTGTGCTGCATTTTACTTTCATTTTATTTTCACTTCACTGCATTTTATTTTATTTTACTTTACATTACTGTACTTCATTGCACTTTACTGCATTTCACTTTACTTTCACTCACTTTATTTTCACTGCATTGCACCTCTCTTCTTTTCACTTCAAATCACTGCACTTCACCTTACTTCACTTTACTGCACTTTCACTTCTATTTACTTTTACTTCACTGCACTTCATTTCACTCTACTTTCACTTCACTTCACCGCATTTTACTTTATTTTACTTTACTTTCGCTTCACTGCATTTACTGTGCTTCACTTTGCTTTCACTTCACTTTACTGCACTTCACTTTACTGCACTTCACTTTACTTTCACTTCACTGCACTTCACTTCATTTTACTTTCACTTCACTTTTCTTCTCTTTCACTTAACTGCACTTCATTGAACTTCACTTTACTGCACTTCACTTTACTTCACTTTACTTTCGCTTCACTTTATTTTCACTTTACTTTCACTTTACTGCACTTCACTTCACTTTACTTTCGCTTCACTTTATTTTCAATTTACTTTCACTTTACTGCACTTCACTTTACTGCACTTCACTTTGCTTTCAATTGACTGTACTTTCACTTTATTTTACTGCACTTCACTTGACTTTCACTTCACTGCACTTTACTTTCACATCACTGCATTGCACCTCACTTCTTTTCACTTCGCTTCACTGCATTTTACTTTATTTTTACTTTACTTTACTTTCACTGCATTTTACTTTATT
>CM060335.1:21855377-21930377 GCA_030674155.1 Stramonita haemastoma | reverse complement strand
GTTAACATCAGTGCCAACTCCACTCCCCCTAAAGTCCTTCAGATGAGAATTTACAAAACTACATACACATGAGGACTAGATGTTAAAAAAAAAGCACATGAGTGCTTACTTCATTATCCTCAAAATAAAAGAATACAACTAATAATATAATAATAAGGTGAGGCATCCCCCCAACACACACACACACACACACACACACATAAAAGGAAAGCTACCACAAACTCGCACAACAACAAAGCCAACACATAACAACAACAACAACAAAAGCAGTTAATGTCACATATATTTTCATTTACATAAGTTACTGAACAATTTTCGAGACTGAAAAAAAGAGCATACACTTCAACATCAACCTCCACAAATTCTGAAGTCATTTTCACATTACCTTTTTTTTTCTTCCATTTTCCTCATATACTGCTATGATTATTCTTGGTTAAATGAGAAAACTGGAGCCAGATGGTGAACTGTTGTGCCATTATACTGAACTCCTACTGTTGACAGCAGCGATGCAGAGAGATGCCAGGCAATTATAATTTTGCTTTGGTCATGTGGGGATGGGATAGCTCCCTGGTCAGAGCACTCGCTTCCCCCTAGCCAAAGTTAAGCAGCATCAAGCGTGGTTACCAATCAGATTGGTGACCATTTGCACACCTTGGCTTCAGTACAGTTCCCTCAGTTCACCCAGCTGTAAATGGGTACCTGCCCTCTTTAGGGTCAGGGAAGGTTTAGTAGCGAGGGAGAGGAGATGGGCACCGCTCTCAATAAGCTGGCCTCTAGAGAAGCTGAGGTCTGATACCTGGATCCCCTACGACCACATACGTTATGGGACACCTTTACCTTTGGTAATGCAAACACTGCTACAGGAAAACTGTGGAGACTATAGCCATTCATGACAAATATCATTCATACGTAATATTGTTTTGCTATTTCCTGAACGTTTCCACTCACACATGCATTATATACTCGCACGTCAAAGTGCCTGATAAATAAGATGCTCTTTTTACATAGAACGATCCAAAACAAAAAATGGCATTGGAAGAAAAAAAAAATTATGTAATAAAATACACATATAATTCATGTCTACTTCACAATTAATTAAACACAAAAGGAGTCACATGCAAATGATATTAACATTCATTTTTAACAATCTCTCTTTTACACATAAAATGCAAATTAACTTAAAAACAGCTGCCTGAATTTTATAGCGAGGGAGAGGAGATGGGTGCCACCCTCAATATGCTGGCCCCTAGAGAAGTGAGGTCTCCCCTAGGACCACATAGGTTATAGGACACCTTTACCTTTTTTTTCTGATGTTAAGCCACTCTTTCCATAAGCAACCCCCCCCCCTCCCTCCAGCTCACAGAAGACAGAAATGTGGCAAATAGACACTTATCTTTAAAATTTAATAACCTGTTCTGCAGTTCGCTTACAACTGCAAATAGCAATGCATTTTTGTGGGGTGTTGTGGGATGGGTTGTTCCTTGGCTAGAACTTCAAAGTTCACTAATGGTGAGATTTTGCATACATGACCATTTTTGCCTACCATGAAGGTAGCTGCATTCCGACTTCAGGGATGGCCATGCATTTGAAACAATATTGATGCTGATGATGCCCCTTCATCTTGGGTCAAAAAGCTGTTCGGAGTGTTTGACCTTTATCTACCCTTTTTTTTTTTTATTATAGAAAAAAGCAGCCAAATGCAAGCCATCCAGCTTTGTCTGAAAAGTAAAATGCATCTTCTTCAATCACAATCACCCTCATGAACACACATCCAGTTAAAATTAAAAAGACATTAATTAGCTGAGGACCATTGACAGACTATAACATTTTAGAGTGATGACATATATTGGCATTTACACACACATGCACACTCTCTCTCTCTCTCTCTCTCTCTCTCTCTCTCTCTCTCTCTCTCTCTCTCTCTCTCATGTACAGACCGGTTACCCACACACACTGACAAAAAAAAAAAAAATCTGAAAGGAAGAGAGAGACACAAGACAGACAAGTTCATGAACTTAACGGCACTATTGACACCCCGCCTACACCATAACTTATCTTCCTCTAATGCTGTGTTGATGTACAATGCAGACCAATATACAACACTCACTTTGCACTCGCCAAGCACTGCTGAAAAATTGTCTTCTGCTTCACATCAAATCAGCTCCCTTTCTTTCCTTCATTGATGGGGACAGGATAGCCTAGTGGTTAGAGTGATGCACTCGTGATCTGCTGACCCCGTGTTTGAATCTCATTCAAGAGGATTTTTCCTCTGGAGTTAACATTAGTGCCAATTCTACTCCCCCCAAAAAAGACCTTCAAATGAGACTATAAACCAAGGTCCCATGTGCGAATACATGCAGAGCATCTTGCCCACATGTTAAAACTCGTTCCGCTATTCAGAAGAGTAGGCTATTATTGTATACCGGTGGGAATGGATGAGGGGGGAACAAAACCACAGACAAAATGTTTCTGTTTCTGTGAGGAAGTTCGCAGCCTGCAGCACTACAGCCAAACAAGCCAGCAGCTAAAAGACTTAAGGAGAAGAGCAGAGAGGGAAAGAGAGAAGACTCTACACACAAAGCGTTGAAGCTGTCCTGACAAACCACCAAAGCACACAGCCAACGTCACACTACTGACAACTCTACAATGTGACAGAGGGAGGAAGTGTACACAAGATTCAAATTTCAAGATTTAATTCACCCTTGACCCCTCTTGGGGGCATGGAGGATTTCAGTAATTAAATTCAACTGTAACATATGTAAAAAAAAAAAAATTAATTTAAAAAAACTGTAACATATGTAATTTGCATTAATATAATACGTTTAGAAACACTGATTTAGACAGAAGGAGAAATAGAGTCAACTTTTTCATCAATGTCAATGTCAAGCAACTTTACTTTAAACAAAAAATTTGTTCAGTTTTAATAAGTTGGGTTTTTTTTGACAGACGAAAACAAATTACAAAATGTGAATATGGTTCTTGGATACAGATATTCATGAGGTATGTCATTCTTCCGATCCACAGAAAACTTTGAACATTCCATTATAAAGTGAAAGTCATCTCCTATCTTTTTCATGTTACTTTGTTTACAAAGACGATTTTCACATTGAATGCCGTTCACTCGTCCTGTTTCAATCAGCATTGAACAATAAATACACCTGAATCTAGAAAATGAAATCATATTGTTATATGGCAACTCACTTATGTATGTTTTCCTCTTAAAACATTGCTTGTAATTGCAATAAAATATGCATTTATTACTTCTCCACACACACACACACACACACACACACACACACACACATGTGTACATCCCCCCCCCTCCACACACACACACACACACACACACACACACACACACACACACACACACACAAAACACCCCTCCTTCACAGATACCACATCCCCATACTGCCTCCCTGCTTACTATGCATTCAGGTTTTCTTCTGAACAAATGGCCTAACTTTTGACACTGTTTCAGATTTTAAAATATATATATATATAATAATTTTTTTTTAAACCTACACAACTTTAAAGCTGTTCAGAATCAATTTACTGTAGTCCTTTTTCTGCTAAAGAAACAACAAATCCTGAACGCTAACAAACAGCTGAGTTTGTAACTCATGTACCAGAAACAACAACAAGAAACATCCTCTCATTCATGTTAACACTAGTCACACTGCATTATACCCCCACACCAAAGCAAACCAGCTTTACTTTGCAGTCTATCAGCTCTAGTCATTTTACAGTATGGCATGAAACGCTTGGAATTGGATGGATGAGTGGTGGCTGTGTTTATAATACACCAGCTAGGACATTATAGCCCAGTGGTTCAGACCCTTCAACTTCAATCCCATGGCCCCATGAAGTCATGGGTTTGAATCTTGGGGGGTGGGGGCATCTGGTGAATTGAGGGTAGGGATTTTTACGATTTCCCAGGTCAACTTCAAGTGCAGGCCAGCCAGTGCCTTAATTCCCTTCATGTATATACACACACGCACAAGATAACATGCGCATTAAAGATTCGGTAATTCAGGTCAGCATTCAGTGCGTTACGTAAAGACAAACATACCCAGCACATACATGGCTCCATGGGGGGTGCACCTAGTGAACTGAGGGTAGGGATTTTTACGATTTCCCAGGTCAACTTCAAGTGCAGGCCAGCCAGTGCCTTAATTCCCTTCATGTATATATTTACACACGCACAAGATTAAACATGCGCATTAAAGATTTGGTAATTCAGGTCAGCATTCAGTGGGTTACGTAAAGACAAACATACCCAGCACATACCACTGAAGTTGGAATGCAGCTGCCTTCATGGTGGGCAAATACGGTTGTATGCAAAATCTCACCAATGGTAAACCTCAAGGCTCTAGCCAAGGAATGGGGGCAACAACAAAAAAAACCCCAAAACAAACAAAAAAAGCCAGCCAGAGTGGAGAATATTGTGTGTGTTACAGGCTGTGCATTTGTTCATTCATTCAGTGCCAAATGATACTGTAAAAACTGACATGACACTGACAGACAGCTATGGACAGCTACAGACAGTCACTCAACCTTTAGACACTGACATGACACTGACAGACAGCTACAAATTCACTCAACCTTTCGACACTGACATGACACTGACAGACAGCTACAAATTCACTCAACCTTTAGACACTGACCATGGCCAGAATCAGCCAGAACACACACACACTGCCCTGAACTACTCTCTCTCTCTCTCTCTCTCTCTCTCTCTCCCCCTCTCTCTCTACCCCCTCTCCCCCCCCCCCCTCTCTCTCTCTCTCTTCAGACATCAGAAGTGAAGCCAGCTCTCTGTGTCAAGCCTTGCAAAGTCGGTCCTGAAGTCGGGTTCAAAGCAGTGGCTTGTGTTTGATCACACAAGGCTGCCCCTCTGGGCTGAAGCAGGTCTACTGCTGTTGTTGGCTGACTGGCCTCACCGACATCAGGGCTGTCTGGGTGACGGCTGCTCCTTTCCACGCTGTATCCGAAACAGCCTGGGATCCTTGTACCCCTATCCCTAGCCGTTCTCAGGCTAGAATCCTTTGTTTTCCAAGCCTGATCGACATCTTTGCACATTTTTTTTTTTAAAGGGTTTTGTCTTCCTTGTGACAATGTTGCAGTTCTAATGGGGGGGGGGGGGGGGGGGGAAGGGGGGTTGTTTTCATTGTGACAATGTTGCAGTTCCAAGGGGGGGTGGGGGGTGGGGGTGGGGTCTTTTGGCGCTACAATGCTCTTTCTTGTTTTAGTCTTGTTGTTGTTCACCAGGGTAACGGTTCACATGCCTCACAAACTGAGTGACACACCACAACAAACAGAGCTGAACCATTCACGCTGTGGCACTGATAAGATGTGTGTAATCCTACAGAAACATCAGGAAGCAGTCACGTTTCAGCTCCAGTGCTGTGAAGTGTTCAATGACGGCTAAAGCCAGGCAGCCACACATTTTGGGGCCCTTCTACCCATCCATATTCTGGGGTGTACACACTTTTTTCATGGAGTGTACCTTCGTTCATTCATCCCCACCTTCTCCCCTCTCTTCCATATCAATGTAACTATCAGTATTGTGATTGCCCTTCATAGGATGATTAAAGTGTTTTTGACTTGACTTGACTTGACTTGACTTCTACATTTTAACAATCTGAATATCTGAGAAAATTATCAACGCTCACAAATCAATGCCAAATTGCTTAAATCTCTCAACCCTTTTTTTTTTGGGGGGGGGGGGGGACATGGAACATTCATTAAAAAACAGAGACAAGATTAAATAGAGCTGTTAACATCCTTACGAAGTAACTCAACACTCACTCACGGTAATGAGAAACTTTCAACACTTCTTGCGTAGGCGCCAAAGTCATTGTGAGCAAACACTAACAAACAGTTGAGTTTTTGATTCAAGTGAAGTAGGTTAAAAGAAAAACTCTCTCACTCATAGGAGCCCTCACACCAGCAAAGCAAAACAACCTTCCCTGTTCAGTGTCACCTACCCACATTTCAGCTAGCCATTGCAGACAGTCAGCTGATGCCAAGACATACTTCAGCAGTCTTAGCATTAGGCCACTGAACTTGGCTCTAGTCTACTGAACTTGGCTCTAGTCTATTGAACTTGGTTCTAGTCCACTAACCTTGGCACTAGTCCACTAAACCATGGCACTAGTCCACTAAACCTTGGCACTAGTCCACTAAACCTTGGCACTAGTCCTCTAAACCTTGGCACTAGTCCACTAAATCTTGGACTAGTCCACTAAACCTTGGCACTAGTCCGCTAAACCTTGGGACTAGTCCACTGAACCTTGGGACTTCAGTCCTCTAAACCTTAGCACTAGTCCACTGAACCTTGGCACTAGTCCACTAAACCTTGGCACTAGTCCACTGAACCTTGGCACTAGTCCACTAAACCTTGGCAGTGGTCAACTAAACCTTGGCAGTGGTCCACTAAATCTTGGCACTAGTCTACCGAAATTAAGCACCACACAGCTAACGCCCCACACTGCATCCAGACGTATACACAGTCATGTCGGTCACACACCATCAGTGCACACACCACCCTGAACAACTCCAGGGTAAGATTTTCCTGAACACAGCCACGACGCGGAGACAAACGATCTTTCAGACGGAGGCCACAAGGTGAAGACATCAGTCAAGAGTGTGGAAGGAAGGAGGGCAGGAGGGAAGGAAGGAAGGGAGGGAAGGGAGGGGAGGGAGGGGGTGGTGTACAAAGCGTCAGAGGATGCTGGAGTCCACATCTGAATCAAGAGCACAGGCATGTCTTCACACACACAGGAAGGCAAGGCACACACCACTCATCTCATCGCACACAGCTAGCCGTGTCAAATTAGGCACCGCATTTTTTTTCTTTCTTTCTTTCTTTCACATCACCGGGTTAAAACTTGTCACATGGTGTTGTGACCACAAAATAATAATGATAAAACAACAGTAACTTATATGTTTTGAGTTAAGTTTCTACGGCATCAAGCTGGGTATTAATACATGGTAGATGAAGCGAGTTATTAAACAGTATACATGGTACACAATGACTGTGTACGTTAGGAGGTACACGATGATGTTCTGTATCTCTGATTTTTTAGCATTATCAAACACAGTGTCCACTAAATGGACTGAAAAACATGTCTTTCACTTTGTCCACATTTTGAAACACCCCCCAAAAAAAGTTAAATAAAAACACAGGTACTAACAAAATCAAAAGATTTTTCCACCTACAATTCTTGCCCTTACTCAACCCTTCATTTTCTTCATCTAGAATCAATAATTGCATCAGTCAAAAAAAAAAAAAAAAGACATACACTATACAACCGAGTTTCTGCCTTTCCTCCGCTTTCTCATGAACACTAGATGTTGGGGTGGGGGGAGGGGAGGGGGTGTTTAAATATCGGTCCCACCTGAATCAAAGTCCAGTTTCTTTGGCATGGATGATTCGCCCAAACCCTCGATGTCGACGTCTCCTTCAGGGGCATTGAGAGCAGACAGGGTGACCTCTGCAATAGGATGGACAATGCGCTGGTCATTACCACTGACCAAACCACAGTACAGGCAACTAAATGAATTCTTTTTTGTCATTTTCAGATAATGAAGAGTTCGTATTCGTATCTAATTAGAAAGTTACCAGCTGAGCTCTGTGTCAATCTACATAGCTAGAAAAAATCTCTCTCTCAGAAGACATTGCGCACATATTAAATCCTGTTCCGCTTTTCATAAGAGTAGGCCATCATGTGCCGGTGGGAACAGATGACATTTACAAAAATGCAAACACACGGGATCTGGATGAAAAAAAGCACAAGAGTGCTTATTCCATTATCCTCGATATAAAAAATAAATCAAATCAAATCAATCAAATCAATCTCTCCCCTCTCTCTCTTTCTCTCTCTCACTCACCATGCATGCATGCACGCACGCATGCATGCATGCACACACACACACACAAATGTATGTACGCTCACACACAACCTTTCTGCAATAAAACAAAGTATTCTCTAGAACAGCTCAGAATAAAAAACAAACACAAAAAACCCATTCATACTGTCATAGTGAAACAAATACTCTTTGCTAACAAGGCCACCTCCCATACCTCCTCTCCCCCCCAAAAAAAAAATCCTAAAGAAACCACTCACTCACTCACTCACACACACCACCACCACACACACACACACACACACACACACACACACACACACAAAACGGTACGCTTGGGAAGGAGGGGGGAACTAGTGGCAACAAGGTCTCCCCCCCATAAAACCCAACAACATAGACTTCATGCAGAAAACTCAGGCAAGACTGCACTTAAGACAACCAAAATAAAATGTCACTGAGCAACAAAAAAAAAATAACGATAACAGAAGGACCAGTCACTGAAGAGGTACACACACACACAACCACACACACACACACACACACACACACACACTCACACTCACACTCACACACACACTTGTAATGTTCAATAATTCTGTGTTTCTCACCTGATGTGCGCTGCTTCTTTACCACAGGTTCTGTACAACAGGGCCAGGTATGCATGCACACATCACACAACAACACACACACACACACACACACACACACACACACACACACACACCACACACACACACACACACAACACACACACACACACACACACACACACACACACACACACACACACACAAACACACACAACACACACACACACAACACACACAACACAATCTGTTATCACTTCATGTGCACAGAACACGTAAAATCATAAACATGTCACACTCACACACACACACACACACAACACACACACACACACACACACCACACACACACACACACACACACACACACACAACACATGCCACCACACACACACACGCACACACACAACACACACACACACACACACACACACACACACACACACACCACACACACACACACACACACACCACAACACACACACCACACACACATGTATACAGACACTCATAACTCTGTTTTCACATAAATGCCTTCTAAAAGTTCTTTTATCCATCTTTCTTTCCAAACCATGTTTTCATATATTTTTTTTTTTTTTTATGTTTTTGCTTCGAGCCACCTTGTAAGATAGTTGCACTTTTTCTTGGTGAACACAACAGATGGGATGTTGAAGCGATGACTTGTAATTAAGTCTGCTGCTAATGTCTACTCAGCCTCAGAAAAGGCAGCATTCATTCATCATCTGCCGTCACCTCAGACTGCAGCTTCCAGTATCCTATCAGCCTTCTATTTTAGTTTAGGGAACTTTCCCCCCTGGGATTACCATTTACTCTTGGTTCCACTTTCCTACAAATCCTTCAATGAGACTATAAGTATAACCCCCACGCAAACGTGCACTGCGCTGGACCTGACTTGTCAGGCACTTAACGGTAGTACAATGCATTTTCGCTCATATGATAGACAATAGTTGTTGTCTGAGCATTTGACGAAGAAGAATAACGAGCACAAACCAAGGCGAAAGTCCCATACACGAATGCTTGCAATAAAAACGTGCACACATGTATCCTAAAAAGCCATGTGTGTGTGGATGCATGTGTGTTGTGTGTGTATGCATGCATACCTGTTAGAATCTAATCAATTTGAAATAGAAGTATGTTGTCACATGGCCAACAATGTGGGCACTGTTAACACACCCAGCATACAATCTGTGTGCTAGAAATGGTCTATGAGAACTGAGGCCTTACAATACTCTCATCCTGACCCAGCCCAAACCAAGAAAACCAAAGGACTCAGACCAAGAAGGTGAAAAAAGCTCCTCATAAATCCCAAAACGTGAACCCATAACACTAAGTACTATACTTGTAACCTCCTCCAACGTTAGTTAGTTCTGTGAACACAGCATAGGGTGTGGGATAGCCTAGTGGTCAGAACATTGTGCTCGCAATTTGACAACCCAGGTCCGATTCCGGTCGAGGAGATTTTTCTCCTGGAGTTAACATCGGTGCTGACTCCGCTCTCCCCAAAAGTCCTTCGGATGAGACTATATACCAAGGCCCTGTGTGCGAACACACGCAGAACATCTTACGCACACATTAAATCCTGTTCGCTTTTCATAAGAGTAGGCCATCGTGTGCCGGTGGGTACAGATGACAAGATTGACAAAACTGCATACACACGGGGACTGGATGTAAAAAAAAGCACAAGAGTGCTTATCCCATTATCCTCGATATAAAATAAAAATAAAATAAAATAAATATCAATAAAATAAAATAAAGCCCCCCAAACCAAGAAAACCAAAGGACCCAGACCAAGAAGGTGAAAAAAGCAAAGCTCCTCATAAACCCCAAAATGTGAAACCATAATGCTACCATACATATATATATATAACCTTCTCCAACGTTAGTTAGTTCTGTGGACACCAGCATCGCCCACCTGCGGGTCAAACTTTGACCTTCGGCCGTCGTTTTCATGTTAACTAACTTTCATTGTTGAATGGAGCACACTACAAGCTACAAGCTTGTTCTTGCTATGGTTCTCGAATGCTGTTTGTTTTCGATGTTGTTCAAAAAATCTGAATAAAAATTATTTTAAAAAACCCAAACTTTTACCTGCTGCAGTTTTCTGTTTCTTCATGCGGGATTCAGCGGTGGGAGTGACGGTTTTGGCGGACACTTTGGGCGTGGCTGCAGCAGGCAGGGGCAGTCCCGCATCTTCGTACGCTTTCCTCTTCAGCTGATTGCGGATCTGGGACCTGCCGCCCACCCAAACTGAATGCTTGATGATGTGCTTGGGTCAGGTAGGGGATATGTATAGATAGATAGATAGATAGATAGATAGAGAGAGAGAGAGAGAGAGAGAGAGAGAGAGAGGAGAGAAGAGAGAGAGAGAGAGAGAGAGAGAGAGAGAGAGAGGAGAGAGAGAGAGAGGAGAGAGAGAGAGAGAGGCTCAGTCTGGGGCAGGCATTCCACTGCATGTGCTGGGTCTAACTAAGTCAGTCTGTTTTTTCCAGTGATTATAGTGCCACACGACAAAGTTTTGACTTTTTTTTAGTTTTTTTTAACACTGGTATCTTAACAGTCTGTAAATGTTATGAATAGATGATAATAATAATAATAATAATAATAATAATAATAATAATATGATGATGATGATGATGATGATGATGACGATAATAATAATGATAATAATAATGATAATAACAATAATGATAATGATGATAATAATAATAATGATAATAACAATAATAATGATGATGATAATTAATAGAAGGAATTTATATAGTGCTGAATCTTGTAAAGCAAACTAATCAAAGCGCTTGCATTCTAATCAGTCACACACATGCAACTGTTCACAAATAAAATTAACACAGTATACATTTATATATATATATATATATATATATATATATATATATATATATATATATATATATATATATCATACACACACACACACACACACACACACACACACACACACACACACACACACACAGTTAATGAGTTCATGAATACACAAGCACAAAACATTAAAATTTACTTTTTAAAAAAAGAAAAAAAAAAGTGGCTTACACAGTCCTGCTCTTTATGATCTCACTCAGTCGATTCAGATCTTCCCCAAACTTTTTGACAGAAGCGCGCAACATGTCTATTTCCTGATCTGTCCACTTCCCCCTGTAAGAACAGAAAAAATGCTTGAAGGTGTAATGTTTTTATAGATCTATACATGTTATATATTTATTTGATATTTATATACCTAGTTGCTTATAAATTATTGATTCAATGTATCATCTGAAAATAAAAACTGACTTTGACTTTGACACACACATACACAGAGTATACTTGTATAAGTTGTAATACACACACACACACACACACACACACACACACCACACACACACACACACACACACACACCACACACACACACCACACACACACACTCACAACACTCACCACACACCAGTCACACACACACACACACATCACACACACACACACACACACCACACACACCCCACACACACACACACACCACACACACACACACACACACACACACACAACACACACACACACACACACAGGTCAGTCACACACACACACACACACACACACACACACACACACACCACACACACACAGAGTCATACACACACACACATACACACACACACACACACACACACACACACACACACACACACACACACACCCCTTTTATTTTGTGCACAGTTCTGTGACTTAAGACTAGTGACAGTACTAGTGTAACTAAGTCAGACAGACTTACCCACTGCTGCTCTGCTCTGAGGTGGGGTGGAGCTGCATGGTCAGCTCTCCCAGTTTGCTGAAGGCTTGCCCTGCTGCTGTGAAGATTTCACCCACCTGCCACATTACATACATACAACATACAATGTACATCATGTATATATATTATTATTTTCATTATTATCATTATCATTATTAATTATTATTATCATTATAATATATGTATACTGTATACAGTGTATCAATAATTATACTAAATTCATAGCACCACAGTACCACTTGTGTGTGCATGTGTGTGTATCATGTATGTATGTGTATGTGTGTGTGTGTGTGTGTGTGTGTGTGTGTGTGTGTGTGTGTGTGTTTCGTGCGTGCGTGCGTGCGTGCGTGCTGTGGTGCGTGCGTGCGTGTGTGGTGCACATGTGTGTGTGTGTGTTGTGTTGTGTTTTGGTGTGTGTGTGTGTGTGTGTGTGTGTGTGTGTGTGTGTGTGTGTGTGTGTGTGCACATGTGGTGTGTGTTTTTGTTGTGTTGTGTTGTGTTGTGTTGTTTGTGATTCTGTCTGTGTGTGTGTGTGTGTGTGTGTGTTGTGTGTTTCGTGCGTGCATGCATGTATGCGTGCATGCGTGCGTGTGTGTGTGTGTTTGTGATTCTCTCTGTCAGTCTGTGTCAATGTGTTTTTTTGTTGTTGTTTTTATTGAGGATAATGGAATAAGCACTCTGTGCTTTTTTACATCCAGTCCCCATGTGTATGCAGTTTTGTCATCTGTTCCTACCTGCACACAATGGCCTACTCTTACGAAAAGCGGAACCGGATTTAATGTGTGTGCAAAATGTTCTGTGTGCATAAATTTATACCATACATTATCATTAATAAATTATTATCAATAGAAATGCACTGTTAAAAAGTTGCAAGTCAAAATCACTCAAGTTTTAACTCAAGTGTGATTATTTTTGTGATTGTAAGTAATGTTACTATGTTAGTTCATAGTTTTTTTATGGTTTATTCAGCTTCATGGTTTAGGAGGCTGAGTTTGGGGTTGTTTTGGTTTCGCTCTGGCTTAGGATTTTTTTGTTTATCATTTTGTTGGGTTTTTTTGGTTTTGTTTGTTTTTTGTTTGTTTTTTTTGGGGGGAGAGGGGGGGGGGTAGTACTCCTTTTTTCTTTTTTTTGTTAAGAACCAAGGACAAAAAAAAAAACAACAGAAAGTAGCAGCACACACAGTGAAATAAATTATAAAGAGTAGGCCTAGCGGTTCAAAGCAAGCAAGCACACACACACACACACAGACACACACCACACACGTGCGCACACACACACACACACACACACACACACACCCACACACACACACACACACACACACACACACACACACACATACACACACACACACAATCTGCGCGCGCACGCCGGCAGGAAAACAATGAATGACAGCTACCTTGCTTGCTGAATTCATGGTGCTGAAAGCATCAGAATCCAAATATTGCCGGTTTGTGTCTGGATCAAAGCCAAAACATTCACTAAAAAGGGAATCTGTTCACTCTTATGTAGCCAATTCTGTAGCAAGATCAGAGATCTATAGAAGATCTATGAACCGCCAATCTCTAATCAAAAACAAAAACACATTGGTGACCGGATATGACGTCATATATAACCGGAATAAACGACTTTTTTATTTTTGGTCTTTGGCTGTTGTCCAGGGCTTCAGCAAAAGGCAAAAACATCGGGAATTCCTACAGTGCAAACTAAAAATTGAAAATGATGTAAATGTAAGGAAGTTTGCATAATCATGGGAGACTTCAATGCGGAAAGTAGTTGAAGAAAAAGACGTCTAGTGCGGCCACGGCTCAAGAAATGACAGAGGAGATATAGGCCTACCCATGCTACCTATTGCCGAGCAAACAATTTTGATGATTACAGATACTCTTCCGAGCACCCCAACAGAAGGAGAAAGAGTCTATACATGGATTTCACCTATAGATGAAAGTCACCATCAAACTGAGTATGCTGATTAGCAAAATTTGGCAAACAGCAGTCATCATTAATGCAAGAACAAGACCAGGGTCAGATAGTGACTCGGTTCACTCGTATATGTCCATGAAAATAAGATTAAAGGTGACCCAACAGAAACAAACACGTTTACTCTGCAAATATAACCTGGACAAGCTGTGTAACACAGAACCTAAAAGTGCGAGTGGGTTTTGAAACAAGCAATTGTTTTGATGTACTTCTGAAATAATGAAATTGACATGATGCTCCACCAGAAGAGATCTGGTGTGAATAAAGTGTACACAGAGGCTGCCCAAAATAACTTTAGGAAAAAAAGGAAAAGAATCATCCTAAACATTTCTTTGGAATTGAAGTTCTCGTATCAGCAAGAGGACAGAGAATAGCCAGAAAAGAGGACACAGACAGCTTATAGGCTAAAAAAGAAAAACAAATGGAACTGAAAAGTTTACAGTTAGAAAATGGCTGCACACTTATCTGCTGGATGTTCATCATAGACATGCAGGTATCACTATCTAAACTGCTGTATGTGAGATGAACGTGTAATATATATGACCTTCCAGCACATAAGGAGTCGCTTCTTATCACCCGGGTTTTTGCATATTTTATATGATTCTAGATGTACTTTGAATGTTCTTTCTACTGGTGAAAACCCCATCCAAATCAGATGATTGGTTTTTGAGATATAGGGTTTAGAAGGGGTGTACCTGAAAGCAGAAAATGAAGAAAAACTGAATCACAACTTCAATGTTAAATTTTCCTTAGCAACCAATGTTTAATCTTTATGAAACTCTACATGCTCATTAAGTACACAAAGAAATACATAGGCTACTTACAAAGTTTTGTGATCATGTATGAATTTTCTCAAATATTAGACCTATTTTAATGAGCGACTACCCCTGGCCTCGGGGTTTATTTTAGCTGATTATTGTATCCAGGTTCCACAAAAGATTTTGCAATAACATTTTACACAGAAATAGAAAACATTATTTAAAGCTAGAATATTAAGTTTCAACAGTGAATATCATGGTTAGATTTTTAAATTTTTAAAAAAAATATTATATTTTGTGAAAAACAGGTACGTCTCCTCATCTACAATTAGCTAATGTATGGAATGTTGAAACAAAAATTATTACAAAGGCAAAGGATATGAAAAGAAAGGAACCATGGACATAAATTTACACACGTAAATTCACATAGGTGTAGACAACACCAATCTGGATTTTATTTAAAATCAACAAACGGGGTCTGTCTTGTTGCCACACGCGCGCGCGCGCTGGCGTTTGTGCGTGCGTTTGTTTGTGCGCACGCATGTGGCGGGGACCCTGCACTTTGCTGTGGCGTATCATATTGCTGTATATTGTCATTATTACTGTGCACACTGCTTGCTTTTTGTTGCGTACACTGTACCAGCTTTCCTTCCGACAAACTATAAACGCCAGCGCGCGCGCGCGTGTGCGCACGCATACATAAACCCCTGAAGAAAATGGTGGGTTTGGGGCAAAGATGTGACCGAAAGAGCCGTTTTTAGCCCCGTCCCACTCCAACTTTTACACAGTAACAGACCCCACGGCACCAAGACTATGTCGCACTGTGTGCATACACCCTCTCCTACCATCTTGGATATGTGTGGCGCCGGACTTGTGGCGACAACACAGCCCCAGAGCTAAGAGCTAAGAAAGCTAGTTTGTCGGGAGGAAAGCTGGTACAGTGTACCCAACAAAAACCAAGCAGTGCGCACAGTAATACAGCAACATGATGCACCACAGCAAAGTGCAGGGTCCCCGCCACATGCGTACACACAAACAAACGCACCTATAAACGCCAGCACGCACGTGTGCGCGCACGCATACACAAACCCCTGAAGAAAATGGTGGGTTTGGGGCAAAGATGTGACCGAAAGAGCCGTTTTTAGCCCCGTCCCATTCCAACTTTTACACGGTAACAGACCCCACGGCATCTTGGATATGTGTGGCGCCGGACTTGTGGCGACAACACAAGCCCCCGAGAGCTAAGAAAACTAGTATGTTGGAAAGGAAAGCTGGTACAGTGTACCCAACAAAAACCAAGCAGGTGCGCACAGCAATAATGACAATATAAGCAATATGATACACCACACCAAAGTGCAGGGTCCCCGCCACATGCGCGCACACAAACAAACACACCTAAAAACGCCAGCGCACGCGCGCATACACAACCCCCTGCAGAAAATGGTGCAGTTTGGGGCAAAGATGTGACCGAAAGAGCCGTTTTTAGCCCCGTCCCACTCCAACTTTTACAGGTAACAGACCCCACCCCACCGAAACCCTCCCCGCCCGCCCCTCCCCCACCACCCCCACCATCCCCACCATCCCCCCACCCCACCGAAACCCTCCCCGCCCGCCCCTCCCCCACCATCCCCCCACCCCAAATCCTCTCCTCCCCACCCCTCCCCCTCGTCCCCCCTCCCTAAATCCTCCCCCCCCCCCCCCCCTCCCCCCACCACCCTCCTCTCCCCCCACCACCCTCCTCTCCCCTCATCCCCCTCATCCCCCTCATCCCCCTCTCCCCCACCCTCCCCTCCCCTCCCCTCCCCTCTCCCCCTCCCACCACCCTCCCCCTCCCACCCACCCCTACCTACCCCCCCTCCCCCTATGCTGCTCCCTTTCTTCCTCTCCTTCTCCCCCCTTCCCTATGCTTCCCCTAGCACAAACATGGGAAGATAGACAACACATCACTCCACAGCTCGGGGCATTAGAAGTTAGGGGCAGATCCCCCTACAGATCTGCAATTCCTAACTCATAGCTTAACTTTTTGCCTTCCTATTTTTACAACTTATCATGAAACCATCAAGTTCAAATTCCAAAGGTGTCTTTTACTATATCTTCACAAATTGAAAAATATGTATGTCTACAATCATCTACTTTCACCTTGTACTTCTTTCACACAGGTCAACAGTGAGTCTACAATTTCATATCAAAACTACTGCTTCATTTCCATCAGATGAAACTTTTCATCTGGACTACAAAGCAACTACAAACAATTAAAAGGGATGCAACTCTTTCAAATAATATGTAGCCTGTGAAGGGGAAGTAATATTGATATCAAGTAGCACACACACACACTTTCTGAATGATTTGGAACAATATTTATCAGAAATTGCTAAACACTACATATTCAACTTTCATCCTATGGCAAAATGTTAACCAGTTATGTTAAACTCTTACCTTATGCCGATGATACCATTCTATTCTCCACTACAAAGAAGGATTACAAGATGCTTTAGACATCTTGTATACTTACTGTTCTCATTAGAAACTTGTTGTGAATCTAGTAAAAACCAAAATCATGATATTCAGAAAAACAGTTTTAAATATTCAGGAATCAATTTCTGTAGCAGTGGTAGGGCCTAGCAAATCTAAATTCAGAGGGGGCAATTGTTCAATCCAGCAAATCCTCAGTTCGGACTAAGAGGGTTAGTATGTGGAGAATTAAGTCATGTTTAATATTATTGATAAGGACTGCATAGCAAAAAAGAACTATGTACACCTAAAATCGTTGTATGTGTTTTATTGTATTGATGTGAAATTATGGGCATATGAAAATGCAATGCATGAAAAAATGCTCATGATAAAGCTGCTAAAGTCATGTTTAGCTTAATAAGGACTGCAAGCAGCAAATAGAACTACAGACACATATGGCACTTGATTTATTTTCCATAAAAATATTGTACCTGTTTTGTTGTATGGATGTGAAATTTGGGGGTATGAAAATACAGCAATAATTTCATAAGTTTCAGTTAAAGGTTTTAAAATATAGTTTTCTTTTAATCCTCTTGCATTAAGATTCTCTTAACACAAACTGCCCCTAGATTTTGCATTCCATCACGAAATCAGGTTAGGCACACATGTTTGCTAGCCATTTCCTCCTTTTAAGTACATACCAGCAGCTACAATTACTTCCAGATTCTCAGCAAGGCTTCTACTTCTAGCATGATAGAGCTTTGACATGTGGTAGCAATTAGTGATGATCACAGCATGATGGAAATCTACTGTGTGTAAATCCCAGCAAATCGGATTCAGAGTGGGCAATTATTCAATCCCCACAAATTTGGGTTCAGACTAAGAGGGTTAGCATATGGAGAAACTGGCAATTATCCCTTGTCGAGTTTGGTCTCTGTTGGAATGGTGGTTTCTGGGTGCAGCTGCTCCACTTCCAGTATGAAAAGCTACCATCAAGTGTTTACCAGATGATGATAGATTTACTTGACAAATACTTAATTCAATCAGCATGGCTAAATATGATTTTAAAAATCTCTGAGTAAAAACGCGGATTTGACTTTGTGGGAGAGACAGTTATGTTCAAGTGTTAATTTTCTTCAAGTATTTAAAAGTTCACATATCAAAGCCTTCTTAATAGAAAATTTTGTTAATGAATGGAGAAGTGAGCCGTGGGATAATAGAAGACGCCTTTATTATAGAAATTTGAAGATCGATTTTGGTAAGGATAAATATACAACTTGTCTACCAGATACATATGTTTATACTTTTATAAAAAAAAAAATATTGTAGGTGTCACAAGCTTCCAACTGAGGATGGACATTTTCATAACATACCACAGGAGTGAAGAATGTGTTCAAAATGCAATATGTCTGTTTTAGGGGATGAATTTTATTTGATGATAGATTGTCCCCACTTTATAAATTTACAACAAGATTTTAATCCTCAGCATTTTCTTCAACCCTTGTCCAGTTATAATTTTTTATGGCTGATGAAATGTAAATCTCAAAAAGTTCTCCTGTCTCTCAAAATTCATAAGATGTGCAGGTATTTCTTGATAATTCATTTGTTGCCATTCACATGTGTACATTGTGTATTTTAAAGAAATTGATATAGTTTTAAAATGTTTTGAGGTTTTAATGCCATTTGTTTATCATTTTGTAATGAACTCGTTTTGTGGTCACGCCATTGGAGGATGCAATTTCTGTCTGTTTTGCCTAGTAGACATACACTTTGTTATGTTTGAACTAAGAGACATATGATTGAGTTCTGTCTGCTCAATAAGTTTATCAATATCTGCCTGTATATCACTCACAAACTCTTTTGGACCACTGCTGTTACATTGAATTGATGCATCATCAACAAATATTTGACAAACAATGAATATGCAGAGGTAGGTTGTTATTATTAGAGATAGAGAAAAGAAGTAGTCCTAGTATTGATCCTTGTGGTACCCATATTTCAGGGGTAATAAGGTGGATCTCCTAGGCCCAATTTCAACAAGCTGTTGATGATTACTGAGATATAGGTGTAAAATCTGAAAACTTGGTTGGAAATGTTATGGCATTTCAATTTTTGAATGAAAAGAGAAAGCTAAGTTATACTGCAGATGAATGTTGCTCAACTGTATAGAGTTTTTGACACATTCTAGGTGCCTGATAAAACATTTTTAAGGCAATATTACCTCCCCTATAAAGAGTGAGGTTCCTTTTTATTGTTTGAAGTCGCTGAGAATTCCAGAGAAAAGTATGTATGTAATGGAAATGAAGCATCAGTTCTTACCTAAAATTGTAGACTGTGCTGTTTAGCTATCTGAAACAGTGTGTGGTGGACCAAAATATTTTAAAGTAAGCTTTTATTTTCAAATTCTGAAGAGATAATGGGACACCTTTAAATTGTGGAATTGTTGGTTTAATATATAGTTTTAAAAATTTGATGAGAACCAGTTAAGCTTTGAGTTAGGAACTGTACTGCAGATCTGTAGGGGGATCTGCCCCTAACTTTTAATGCTCCGAGCTTTGGAGTGATGTGTTGACTATCTTCCCATGTTTGTGCTAGGGAGAAGCATAGGGAAGGGGAGAAGGATAAGGGGAGGGAAGAAAAGGAGCTGAAAGACAAGGGGAGGAGGGGGGGAGAGGGAAGGAAAGGGGGGGGGAGAGGGAAGGAGAGGGGGGGGGAGAGGGAAGGAGAGGGGGGGGAGGGAAGGAGAGGGGGGGAAGGAAAGGGGGGAGGGAGGGAAAGGGGGGAGGGAGGGTGGTAGGGAATAGAGGGGGAAGGGGGGAGGGAAGGAAAGGGGGGAGGGAGGGTGGTAGGGAATAGAGGGGGAAGGGGGGAGGGATAGGGTGGGGGGTAGGGAAGGGGTAGAGGGAGGGGTGAGGTGGGGGAGGGGGTGGGGATAGGGTGGGGGGTAGGGAAGGGGTAGAGGGAGGGGTGGGGTGTGAGGTGGGGGAGGGTAGTAGGGAAGGGGTAGAGGGAGGTGGGGGGGGAGGGAGGGGGGTAGGGAATAGAAGGGGGCGGAGGGTGGTAGGGAAGGGGTAGAGTGAGGGATGGGGTGTGAGGTGGGTGAGCAAGGGGAGGGAGGGAGAGGGGTAAGGTGGTGGAGGGTAATAATAATATTTTTTAAATACAAGAACAAAAAGCAGCCCCCCTCTCTTTTCCCCCTCTTGTTTGTTGTTTATTTTGTTGTTGATGAAGTGTATCTAATTGTGTTCCTAATTGCTGATACTTTTTAATTCTCCTCACATTTGTTGGTGACTTGCATCAAGATTTCAGAAACTGTAACTGGCAATGCTGTCTGCATCAGGATTGTCTTGCAGAAACCATTGACTAGATGTCATTGTGAATGATAGTTACTGCTGCTTTGGTAAGACACATCCGTTCATCTTTAGCACTGGATTCGCTTTTCTCTTGTTAAAACTTCTCAAAAATACAGTCTGCTATTGTTCTCAGTGAAATGATATCAATTTTGTTATTAGAACGAGCAAACGCAATTCCATCATCATAGTGTTTTAAGAATTTCACTTTCATATGTTGTGCACAGTATACATCATTCTCTGCGTCCTTAAGTAAGTCATTCATGAAACACACTACATCATGCACTGTGACTTAGTCATCATCAAGAGAGTCTAAATACTGAATTGTCTGCTTGAAGGTTTCAAGTCGCACACTTTGTTCAGGTCTACCAAGGCGCATATTCTTGGCAACAGGCTGAGCATTCCTAAATTCTAATATCTGGGGGATTCCACAGCATTTGGAAAGTTGGTATAGCAATCAGCATTTTATACTGTGTCACTGGCAATGCAGTCTTAAACAAATTCTAATTTCCCTTTTACATTTTTGGGCCCATGACTCTCCTCTAGACTCATAGTGTTCCAATACTGATTGCTGAAACAGCATGGTCCCAAAAGGTATCAGTTTTCCAGTGGCACCATTTGAATATCTTTTTGATTTCTCAGCCAGTTTTTCCCCTTTTGGACAGAACAAACATTTTTAAAAAATGTTTAGTGCTTGACTGCAAATTTCTGCTTTTCCGAGGAAAGATTTGTCCTTAGGTCTCCTTAATTCTAGCATCAATATCTGTTTTATTGGCGTACATGGCACGGCATTCCTTATGTACAGAGTTCCCCACACATGCCACTTTGTTGTCTTTTAACAGACAACTAGGATCTACAATGGTTGATCCTATGCACCTTTCTGGGTCACTGTACAAGGTGGCTTCTGTGATGCTGAGGTCTTGCAGTTGATACAATATGTTCCATGATTTCTTGCAACAGGCCAACATTTTAATATGTAGGTGTCACTTATATTCACAACACACACACACACACACACACACACACACACACACACACACACACACACACACACACACACACACACACACCACACACACACATGGATAGATCATAAGACCATTTCTTTTATGCTTGAGATTATTCTGTGGCCTATCTTGTTTTATAAACTGTTATGTCATGCCTGCTTATTTTGTTTTCTTCACTATTTTTTCTGTCTGAATCAAGCATATCATGCTGTCTTCTTTTCAGTTATATTGTGAGCAATACATGTTCTCTGTTTCCTTTCATTTTCTATGCTATATTATTTGTACCTAGATTAAGACTTTTGTTTTTCTACCCTTTATTGATGTATTTTTATATCCATTTAAAAAAAAAAACTTGTGAGGGCAAAATGGAAACTTTTGTGAAAGCTTAATGTTTTACCCTCAGTAAAGATCTTTTTTGAATTACACACACACACACACACACACACACACACACACACACACACACACACACACACACACACACACACACACACACACACACACACACACTAAAATCACTTTTCAGTGGATAGACGTTAAAATGAAGACACACCTGCTTATCAAAGTAACTATTATTTTAAACTACTTCTTCCGATTTAATAAAACGAACTGACTGTATAATTATACTACTACGCTGGATGTGTCTGTTGACACCTGTGCTGTGACGTCTGCTACTCCTTTTGTTTTGTTTTCCTCCGTGGGTTTCTCACACAGGTTTTATTCATTAGTTTCATTCTTTCTGTGACTGTAGCACGATTCACAAACCGTATGTACTTTGGATCATCCCATGTATAGCTATATAATGGTCAGCAAAGAAGGCCTATCTCTGACCGCGAGTGACGCAAAGACTCCAGGCCGCTGGCGAAATCGACAGAAAGTAGTTCGACATAAAAAGTGTTTTTACGTAAAACCCTTCCACAAAACTTTTATTAAAACCAGTGGAATGTAATTGGGAAGGGTCAATTTACTAGTTTGTGTAGTCAGAAATTTTGAAGCAATTACTTTGCACCAAAAATAAAATTTACAACCCTTCACCGCATGATTCGGTTTGATGAAGGGCAGTTCATGAAACCATACATCATGAAGAACACAGAGCTTAGAACTAAGGCAACTGATGCTTCAGAGAAAGACTTTTTAAAGTTAATGAACAACAGCTGTTTTGTAAAGACAATGGAGAACCCCCACAAACGTAAAGACGTCAGACTGGTAACTGAAGTAAACCAAGCAATTAAGTTGACATCAAAACCACAGTACCAAGACCAGAAAATTTCATGATTCTTAGTATGGTATTATGATGAAGAAGCTACGGGTAAATTTAGACAAGCCAGTGTTTATTGGGTTTACTGTGTTAGAGCTGTCTAAGCTGTTCATGTTAGAATTTCTCTATGGCTACTTTAAACCATTGTATCCAAAGTCTAGAGTCCTGTACACGGACACTGACTCTTTTATCCTGGAGATTCCGACCGAAGACTTTTCCAAAGACATGAAGACAGAAGTAGCTAAGGGATCAGACAGTTGGTATGACACATGTGATTACCTTAAAGTCAGTCCTTTACATTCAGTTGTAAATTTAAAAAAAAGGTTATTGGTAAGATGAAGGATAAAATGAATGGAACTAGAATAAAAGAGTATGTTGGTTTGAGAGCAAAAATGTATAGTGTCACCAGTCCAACTAGTGTTATTGAAAAAGCAAAAGGGATTAGCAAACCTGTAGTTAAGATGACCATATCTAACGACAACTATAAAGAAGCACTCTTTGATTCTAAAGTGTTCCATCATGACAATGTAATACTAAGGTCTGAATTAGCCTACATCAGCTCAACACAACTGTTCCAACAAAAAAGTCATTAGATCCTAACAATACTAAGGGTGTGTTTGTACGACCAGAGTGGTCATAATGCAATTGGTCATTGGAGAACACACAAAAAATAAACAAAACAGATAAATAACTTAAACTTATTTACTTTTTTTTTCAGTCTTTAAATATAAAAACAGCATAAATCTTTTTTGTTATTAAATAAATATTCTGACACACTGTTTTCATGGGTGTCTAGATCATCGTCATTCGGATGAGACTCGAAACCGAGGCCCCGTGTGCGAATGCACCAGAACATCTTGCGCACACGTTAAAACCCCGTTCCGCCTTTCGGAAGAGCAGGCCATCGTGTGCCGGTAGGAGCGGATGACAAAATTATAACAAACCAGCATGCACACAGGTGTCGTGTTTAGACACCATCCCTGAGGAAAAATCGGGGAGTTGGAGTCCCAGAGCGGCTCGGGGCTGTAGGTATTATGGCAACGTTCTGGTGGCTCCTGCGACGGTGCTGGAACCATTCGTATCGGTCATTGCCTTTCCAACGGATCAATCCAGTGCCGTGGAGAGGGGGGGTCTGCTGCATGGGTAACAGCTTGCCCTCCATGCATACTTGCCCAGGCTTTGTGCTCTAAGGACTAGAGCGCAACTCCATAGTCTTCCGAGACTGACGGGTGCCTACTACTACTACTACTACTAGATCATCGAAACAGCCTAGAGTAAATGGTTTTCTCATGGTTCTTCCATTTAATTCGTTAACTGTAAACTGTTGAACAAACATTTGTAATCTGGCTGGCTTATCATGTTCATGCTCTCGTTCTGTATAAACGTGGTCTTAAACTGGTCCTATTGAAGAAAACAACCTTGCTAGAAGTCGACTATAATCAGTTGAATATTCTTCCCCTACACCAAAGACTAAAATATAACAAAGGCATCATGATGTTTAAGATAATGACAGGAAATGTCCCCACACCCTTAAAAGATAATTTCACAATAAATTATTCCAGAAATATGGAAAAGCCAAGTGTCCCAATCCCAAGAATAGACTTGTTCAAATCTAGTTTACCATACTCAGGCATACGCTATGGAACTCCCTTCCTGATTCAATTAAACAGCACCAATCATTAACAACCTAAAAAAATCACCTAAACCACTTGATGCATCCAAAATAACAAACCACACTCCCCCCTCTGTATGTATGTATGTATGTATATATATATATATATATATATATATATATAATATCTGTGTGTGTGTGTGTGTCTGTGTCTATGTCTGTGTAAATGTTTCACATGTATCTTATCATTGTATCATTGTAGCTGATTTCTAAGACTGATTTTCACTACCCCACTTCTTATGTAATAATTTTTATTTTTTAATTTTTTTTTTTTTATGCCACTTTATGTCACAGCAGATTTCTCTGCGTGAAATTCGGGCTGCTCTCCCCGGGGAGAGCGCGTCGCCACAAGTGCAGCGCCTACCCATTATTTCTTTTCCCCTCAGGGATGGTGTCTAAACACGACACCTGTGTGCATGCTGTTTTTTTTAAATATAATTTTGTCATTCGCTCCTACCGGCACACGATGGCCTGCTCTTCCGAAAGGCGGAACGGGATTTTAACGTGTGCGCAAGATGTTCTGCGTGCGTTCGCACACGGGACCTCGGTTTATAGTCTCATCCGAATGACTTTGACATTCAGTTCGATTTTTTCGTCAAACTGGGAAGAAAGGGCGAGCTGGGTACGAACCCAGAAACTCGCGGTTTACATATTGGCAGCGCAGGCGAACGTCTTAACCATCCTGCCACCGTCCTTTCATGATGGAAGATATCTATCATCCTTATCAGTAGCCTACACTTACAATCTCTCTCTCTCTCTCTCTCTCTCTCTCTCTCTCTCTCTCTCTCTCTCTCTCTCTCTCTCTCTCTCTCTCTCTCTCTCTCTCTCTCTCTCTCTCTCTCTCTCTCTCTCTCTCTCTCTCTCTCTCTCTCTCTCTCTCTCTCACTCTCTGCAGGGACTGGATGTAAAAAAGCTTATCTATTATCCTCGAATAAAGGAATTTTGCCTTGCCTTGCCTTGCCTTGCCTTGTCTCTCTCTCTCTCTCTCTCTCTCTCTCTCTCTCTCTCTCTCTCTCTTCTCTCTCTCTCTCTCTCTCTCTCTCTCTCTCTCTCTCTCTCTCTCTCTCTCTCTCTCTCTCTCTCTCTCTCTCTCTCTCTCTCTCACTGAATGTCTCACCTACTGTCTAACCATGTGTACCATAAAAAAAGTTTTACCATCCATTCTTATACCTTTTTGATAATCACGTGTGACGAATGTAATTGATTTCTATGTAAAATTTTAACTAATGATCGTAAAAAACAAGAAAAAAGCTACAACACTGTTACAACTCATAACAACAAAATAAACTCAAAAGGAACTAAAGAAAATTAATGATGATAATAATAACAATAACAATAATAACAACAATAGAAATAATAATATGATAAACCAAGCGCTTTGATTTGTGTGCTTTACAAGATTCAGCGCTATATATATTCCATTTATTATTATTATTATTATTATTATTATTATTATTATTATTATTATTATTATTTATTATTATTATTATTATTATTATCATTATTATTACTACTATTATTATGCACTGTAAGACTCACTCTTTCACGTAGGTTACACACACACACACACACACACACACACACACACACACACACACACACACACACACACACACACACACGCGCGCGCGCGCGCGCGCGCGCGCTCACTCACGTAGGCACACACACACATACATATCCCCATACAAGACACGTACACTTTAACATTATGATAATCATGGTGACAAATACCATGATAAAGCAACATAATTAAAGATCCACTGCAACCTGACAATAGTGATCATCTGTTGTGCATTGGCCTAGTCTTTCGGATGAGACGATAAACCGAGGTCCCGTGTGTTACACATCACTATTTAGCGCACGTAAAAGAATCCACGGCAACAAGGGTGTTGACCCTGGCAAAATTCTGTAGAAAAAAGCCATTCTGATAGGGAAACAAATATAATTGCATGCAGGAAAAAAAATGGGTAGGCGCTGCACATGTTAGTGACGCGCTCTCCCTGGGGAGAGCAGCCCAAATTTTAGCAGAGAAATCTGCTGTGACATAAAGTGATAGAAATACCCCCAACCCCCCCAATATCACCCATGATGTAAACACACACACACACACACACACACACACACACACACACACACACACACACACACACACACACACACACACACACAAAGCTGTCAGGGTCTTATGTCAGATCACCACATCAGCAGATGGGTACTTCTAGATAAGACATATTAATACATATTTATGACAGTATAAACTTGGGTCATACCTCATTTATAATAACAACAACATCAATGACACCACCATCTCCCCACCTCACGTACACATTATACTGATTTCAGTTACAACTGATAAAAAAAAGAAAAAGCCTTCTTAGCTTTCCTTTCATTTGTTGAATGGATGGTGGTCTAGAGGTAACGGGCCTGCCAAAGAATGTGAAAAGTCCGGGTCGGAAGTGTGTACTGGTTTGACCCCCGTTTAGGCCCCAAACTTTTCTCCCATCCATTAGACTATGAGTGGTGGTCTGGGTGCTAGTCTTTCAGATGAGACGATAAACCGAGGTCTCATGTCTTACAAAAAATATTCAGCTCACGTAAAAGAATCCATGGCAACAAGAGAGTTGTCCCTGGTAAGATTTTGTAGGAAACAGCCACTCTGATAGGAAAGCCAATACTGCTGCAGATGGGGAAAGAAAAAAAATGGGTGGCATTGCTCTCGTGGCGACGCACTCTCCCCAGGGAGAGCAGCCCGAGTTTCACACAGAGAAATATGCCGTGACATAAAGTGGTGTGAAAGTGTAAAAAGGGTAACAACAAAGCCCGCTACAAACACGTTCAAGTGAAACAGAAAAGGAGGTGTAAAGGAAAGATCACTGTACAAGTTTACAAATCGTCTTCTTAACCACTTTATGTCACAGCAGATCTCTCTGCGTGAAATTCGGGCTGCTCTCCCCGGAAGAGCGCGTCGCCACATGTACAGCGCCTACACATTATTTATTTTCTTTTTCCTGTCTGCAGGTGTATTTGTTTCCCTATCAGAGTGACTTTTTTTCTACAGTTTTGCCAGGGACAAGCCAGTTGCCATGGGTTCTTTCATGTGCGATAAATAATGATGTGTAATACACGGGACCTTGGTTTATTGTCTCATCCAAAGACCACCACTCCAGATCTAATGGATGGAGGAAAAGTTTTGGGTCCAAACGGGATTCGAACCACAGCACACTTTGACCCAGACCTTTCTCTTTCTAGACAGGCGCATTACCTCTAGACCACCGAAACACTTAATAGTTTATGAAATAATTATACTTTTAGATGTGTTTGAAACTGATCTTTGCTTTTTGGTAAGTTTCAAAGTTTTGGGAGCCTATCCTGAATACAAGGAGCTCGATTTGTACAGTTTGTTTCTGGGTCTTGGAAATATGAGCAAGTGGTTGTGTCTATGCTCGTTATTTTGTTTAAACATTTGATTATCTTCACCCTGCCTAAATTTATAGCCTCTATAAGTGTGTGTGTGTGTGGTGTGTGTGTGTGTGTGTGTGTGTGTGTGTGTGTGTGTGTGTGCGCGCGTGCGTGTGAGTATGCTTTCGAATTTGCGAGAATTATTCATTGTCATTGGTTGCTTGTTTGTTGTGAGGGTCGAGTGCAAGCGCTTTGATTTGTTTTTACAAGATATAGCGCTATATAAATTCCATGTATTATTATTATTATTATTATTATTATTATTATTATTATTATTATTATTATTATTATTATTATTATTATTATTATGTACAACAACTAGGCTTTGATCTGCGTTTAAGAGAATTAGCTTTGTACCTTTCTATCCTAAATTGTTCATTTGTACTATGGGTAAAGATAGTTTCTAAAGTTTATCTCTGTTTCAGTATCTTATTTTACCTAAGGAAGTTTAATTCTTTCTTATACAGGGAGCGTGTTTGTACTACACTTAAAGAGAATGTATTGATCCAATGTACTCTGTGGTGTGTGTGTGTGTGTGTGTGTGTGTGTTGTGTGTGTGTGTGTGTGTGTGTGTGTGTGTGTGTGTGTTATTGCTTGTTGTGGTTTATTTTTTATCGTGTTGTGTGTGTGTGTGTGTGTGTGTGTGTGTGTGTGTGTGTGTGTGTTTTGTGTGTGTTGTGTGTGTGTGTGTGTGTGTGTGTGTGTGTGTGTGTGTGTGTGTGTGTGTGGTGTGTGTGTCTGTGTGTGTCTGTGTGTGCGTGCATGCCTGCGTGCGTGTGTGCACACAAGCCCAGCGTGGGCGACCTCCTTTTAGATCTATCAGCGTGGCAGATAAAGCAGCACGGGTTTGTGTTGAAATTCAAATTGGGGGGTGGGGGGGGGGGGGAAATGGCGGCCCACGCTTATATTCAAACAAGGTGCTGCCTTGCTGTGATTGGTGGCTGACTTTTGACGACAGCAGTTGGGAATGTGACCCCATTCTGTGAAAGAGAAGTTGACAGCAGTTTGCTTAAGCGGAAAGCTGTAAAACGTTACAGACTACTACGAGTATTTTCTTTCAAAATTTTGTTTCCATCGCATTATGATTTACCGTGTTGTCTTCGGTGTTCTCGATGTTGTTTTCGATGATTTGCCATGTTGTCCTCCATGTTGTCCTCGATGATTTACCGTGTTCTCTACGATGTCGTCCTCGCTAATTTGTCGTATTGTCTTTGTTGTCCTCGATGATTTGCCGTATTGTCTTCGATGTTGTCCTCGATGATTTGCTGTGTTGTCTTCGATGTTGTCCTCGCTAATTTGCCGTATTGTTTTCGTTGTCCTCGATGATTTGCCGTATTGTCTTCGATGGTGTCCTACATATATAAATACATACATACATACATACATACATACATACATACATACATACATAGGGCCTACATACAGACAGAGACAGACAGATAGATAGATAGACAGATAGATAGATCAACACCAAAACCAGGCCTTTTTTATATACCAAATTCTTGACATGCATTTCTATTCTTAAGAAGAATCTGGGTGAAAAACAAATAAAAAACAAACACTCCGGCCCCCCCCTCCACCACCACCACCACCACTACCACCAAACTAAGACAGTGCCATGGTCAGACACAAAAAAATAACAACATGAAAGAGGAAGGAAGAATATCAAGTTAGACATATTACGCAAAAGTCTTAGATGTCATATTCAAATAGACAACCCAAAACAATATCATGATAAAACTGTGTTTTAAAACGATTTGTCGGCTGACATACTTCTAATTATTGTATAATATTTGAAACTGGGCCCTCGGCACACCTGTAGTGGTGTGGTTCGTGTACGTGTATGCTTGCTTCCCCGTCTATCAGTGTGTCTGTTAGCCTGTCTGAGAGTCCTACATCTGTGCACTGCCTTTCGGAAGCAACTAGCGCTACGAAAGAAAGACAGACAGACGAACAGACAGACAGAACGAAAATAAAAGAAAGAAAAAAACTATATAAAAAAAGAAAAATTACTAGACATAATCAAAATAATTCTAACTAGGAAAACACACAAAATACATACAACCTACAGGTGTGTTTTCTTATGTATTCCGGTTTGTTTGGGGTTTTTTTTGTTGTTTTTTTAAATGAATGTTGTATATGATTGTCTATTAGTGTGTTTGTTTCTTTGTTTTTGTGCACACTTATGCCCGCGCGCGCGCGCGCTCGTGCATGGTGTGTGTGTGTGTGTGTGTGTGTGTGTGTGTGTGTGTTTGTGTGTGTGTGTTTGTGTGTCTGTCTGTCTGTCTGTCTGTTAAGATTGGTAAAGAAGAAATTTTTGTGGTTGAAAAAATTGCAACTACTGTTGTTCAGAATGAGGATTTGGGGAGTACACAGTGATACGTCGCACAGACAAACTGAAATTAATGTTGGCAAAAATCAGAACTCCGTTAAAAGGGAGACAATAATACAGTTAAACCAATATCCCGTTCTTGCTTCCCTTAGACCATAGCTCTTCCAGCCAGAGCAGCAAGAGAGACAGACCCTATTCCCTCTAGCCCCACATAATCATCATTCTATTTTATTTTCTATTTATTCTTTTAGATTTGTTTATTCTTTTATAGCAAGGATAATGGAATAAGCACTCATGTGCTTTTTTACATCCAGTCCCCACGTGTATACTGTTTCGTAAATATTGTCATCTGTTCCCACCGGCACACGACGGCCTTCTCTTAGGAAAAGTGGAGCAGGATTTAACGTGTGCGCAAGATGTTCTGCGTGCGTTCGCACATGGGGCCTCGGTTTATAGTCTCATCTGAAAGACTTTTGAGGAGAGTGGAATCGGCACTGATGTTAACTCCAGGGGAAAAATCTCCTCGAACGGGAATCGAACCCGGGTCGTCAAATTGCAAGTGCAATGTTCTGACCACTAGGCTATCCCATCCCCCCTAAATGCTAAATCTAGTCATGTTACATTTCATACATACCAAGAATAAGGCGTATTTCGAGAAGATGAGACGAAGGGCCAGTTTGAGTTCAGTCCTGCCCCGACTTTTCCATAATAACAGAGCCCAGGGCACCAAAAAGAGTGCTTTACTGCACGCATACACACTTTACTACATCTTTGATGTGGGTGGCACCGGTCTTGTGGTGACACCACAGCCCAGAAGAGGGCAGTCCGGTTTTAATATAGCAAATTTGTTCGAACGAAAGCTGGTGCAGTGTACGCAATAATACATAGTAGTACATAGAATATTATTGATAGGGGCCTAATAATTATACAACAATTATGATGCACTAGGGCTAAGTGCAGGACCACCGCCACATGCACACGCACAAAAATACGCAAACACACCCCATGCAAGCATGGGCGTGCATACCCCACCCTCCTACTCCCTCAAGAATAAAGCGTATTTCGAGTTGTGACAACAGAGTGCTGTACTGTATGCATACACACTTTCCTAGCATCTTTCATATGCATGGCACTGGCCTTGTGGCGAGACCACAGCCCCAAAGGAGGCAGCCTAGCTCAATATACGAAATCTGTGGGACGAAAACTGGCACAGTGTACGCAACAATACATAGTATTACACATAATATTCATGATAATGTACTATATGATGCACCACAGCACAGTGCAGTACCGTCACCCACACGCACAAACAAAAAAAACCGCACAAAAACTAGCGCGCGCACTTATACACACTCGCATACACAACCCAAGAACAAGGCACATATCGAGATGTGACAAAAAGGCCTGTTTGAGTCTCGTCCTACCCCAACTTTTGCGTAGTAACAGAGCCCACGGCATCATGAGAGTACTCTACAGTATTCATGCACACTTTGCTATCATCTTTGATCTGCATGGCGCTGTTCTTGTGGCGACACCACAGACCCGAAGAGGGCAGCCTGCCTTGAATATAGCAAATCTGTCAGAATGAAAGCTGACACAGTGTACACAACAATAAATAGTATTACACATAATATTAATGATAATAATATACAATATGATGCACTACAGAACAGTGCAGGGCCGTTGCCACACGCACACATACATTTCTGAAAGCAGCCTACAAATCACTACCCAAAGAAAAACCCAAAGGGTAAAACGTTTGTGACCAGCTGAACAAAACCTTGAAGCTGAGCACTGCTATGTGTGTGTTGTGTCGTAAAGTGGTCAAAGTCCTATAGTGATCATGCTCAAGAGAGGTAAAACCTTCTCCCTGGGTTCTGGAACTTCCTGTGGAAACTTAATAAACTTCTCCTTCCCTTTACCAGATGGGCTGCCAGTACACAGGCTGCAAATTGCTAAACAAAGGAATCTGAATCTGACATTCTCCTTAGGAGCGTGCATATCAATACAACAGATTTAACTCGGGGAGTCAGGAAGTCTTGCACTCGTTTTGAGTTTGATCTTTTATCTAGATAGTATCTTTTTATGGTTATCATTTTAAGTCGGTTTTTCAGCGTATTGACAGAAAGCGGTGTGCTGGGCAGTTTAGAAATAATGTCCAGTTTCATTTAGACCAGGTTGGGGTTGTTTTGCAGTTGAAGGTCTGACTCCAGTTATGGACAGGAAACACATTTAGGGACACAACACTACACGTGCAAATCATGTCTCTGTGGAGGTAGGTCGGGTGAGTTGATGTGATTTTTCTTTTTTCTTTTTTTTCTTTGCGATTTCAAACAGCCTGATATCTGCATGCAGTGTGGACCACTTGACCAGCCGGGAAAACAAAATGTGTGGGATTCTGAACATCAACATCACGTTTTGGCTGTTGTCTTTTTTATAAAGACTATGAAGAAGAGCAGTAGTGGTAAGTAACATTTTAGTTAGAAGAAATTACTGAGTAACTAGGCCATTAGGTATTGATTGATATTTGTATTAGAACTTTGGGGGAAACCCTGCTTTTGTAAATTTCTTGACAACTGCTGCCAAGAAATGTTAATCAAGAGAACAGGGAGTGATTTGGTATGTTCACAAACGGGACCTGTGTCTTAGCCTGATGTGGTCTAGTTGTGTCATAAACCAACCAGGCCTATTCAGTGGTGTTGCATCCTGAATGGCACAGCTGTGTCATGAACCAGAATGGTTTTGGAACTGTCGGGATACGCATTCTCGCGCGCGCGTACGCACACACGCACTCATGCACGCACGCACGCGTGTTTTTGTTAGGAACTGTTAGAACTACATTTTCCTTTTTGTTCATTGTAGTTTAGTAGGTAAGTAACGTTAAGGGTTCTTTTTTATCAATCCACATGTAGGCCCTATTGATCCCCTGAAATTCTGTCTTTCATACATTACCAACTACACCCTCCTCCCCTGACATTCACACACCCTTCCCCCTCTGTATTTGTCTCTGTCTCTGTCTCTCTCTCTCCCTCATTTCCATCTAATATCACAATTTGTGAAAAGACGTTACAAGAAATTGAACGCAGGCACGCAGGCACGCCCACTCCCACGCACGCACACGCACACTCCACACACACACACACACACACACACACACACACACACACACACCACACACACACACACAGCCAGACTTTCTAGTTAAGATTAGGTTTTGCTCATAAAGTTAAAGCAATATATAAGGGAAAGTTTTTAGTGTGAGTTTAAGATCTAAACTTCTACCCCCCCCCCCCCCAAAAAAAAAGCGTAATTACAGCCGGTTTTTCAATATTGTCAAATAGAGAGCTGTAGAATTGGGAAATGGAAAAAGAAAGATTTTTTGGATACACGATCTTTATATCTAATGGTAGGCAGGCATCTTTACACCCACAGGTGCAAATAGACATCTTGTGTTTTAAGAAATGTTCATGCATTTTCTTGCTGAAGTTTTTTGCAGGGCAGTTTTGATGTTTTCACAACAGAACTGACAATAATAAACCGAATAATATTTTTTTGCCTGTTGTCTTAATGTTTGCGAATTTTAGCATCTATAATAGTTTTCGTTCTCCAGTTAGTACTCCAAGTACACTGAAGCTGAGATTATTGTGTTTGCCACCATTTTTACCCACCCTTAAGGTAGGCACATTCCGAGTTCAAGAATGTCTAAACACGACACCTATGGGCATGTGGTTCTAAAAAAAAATCCTTCCTACCAGTACAGAACGGCCAACTCTTCCCAAAGGCGGAACGAGTTTTTAACGTGTTGTTGTTATTGTAGTCATTTTAAAGTTTATCCACAATTGCTGATATTAAACATTTTTTGTTAACGCAGTTTAGATTGCTTGACTCAACATTTGAGTTGTACTTGGCCTTTTCTTGAGAGAAAAATACGGACAATAAGTAAATAAATAAATAATCGATATTTTCATGCAATAAAGTTGCGTGTCATTATTCATGTGTTAAGGACGGGAGGAATTGAATCTTATATTATCAATTCTATCAATGATGTCATTGTTGTCCATTACTGGTAATTGGGGGGGATCAGTGTTCATGCGTTTGATCCCCGTTTTTGCCCGAAAATTTAACCCATTCACTAGACTGTGAGTGGTGATCTGTGTGCACGTTCTTTCGGATCAAATAGTGAACAAGGTCTTGCATGCAACACGCAAACAGTGCAAGTAAAAGAACCCATGACACCAAGAAAGTGTTCTCTATCAAAATTCTGTAGAAAAAGGCACTCTAATGGGAAACAAATACACTTAAAAGCAGGACCTTTTTTTAATTTTTTAATGAATGGCACTGCTTTTGTGGCAACGCACTCTCTCCCTCCTGGGAGAGAAGCCCAAATTTCACGCAGATAAATATGCTGAGACTGGAAATAGAATTAAACTCAATTTTCAAGAGCTATAGTACTAGGAAATGTATAGATCAAAATATGTTTTCACTAAAATTGGTTTCGACTGTGGGAGGAATATCTATATACATGCTAATGTGTTTCCCTTCAGTATATATTTTTTTTAATGGTAAGACCAACTTCAAAAGCATCCACAATGTATTGACCATGAAATTTGCCATAGACTAGTATCAAACTTTTCCCCCAGCAACAGTGATGCTTTTTTCTTGCCCCTCTGGCTGGTGGCCCCACGGCGGCCTGACATTGCTAGTCTCCCTGTGGACTTTTTGACCCTGAAAATGCCACATGTCTTTGCATGGCTGTGGCCGAAAGATTGAAATTAGCAGGGCGGGAACAGTAGGACTGAAACGTCACAGAAGATGGCAGAAAAAAAATATTGTTCGAACTTCATTCCCTGTAAGTTCTTCAGACAAGACTCTGAACCCAGGGTCTGTGTGCGAACGTGTGCAGAACATTTTGAACACATGTCAGAAGACCTTTTTGGTAGGACATCTTGCACGCACGCCAGAAGACTTTTTTTCATAATTATTTCTAAAGGATCTGCCGAAAGAGATAATGAAAAGACAGGATCATGGAACAAAGTATAAATAATGAAAACCCATAATTAAAAAACACAAAACTTTCAGCAACCGCTTAGTTTTGCGCTGGGTATTGTGCTATAGATCTGTAGTAGCCAGTTGCTCATGATGTTTTCCACCAGGTCTTCCCCACTCCTCCTGGACCTGTCCCCTGCAGGCTGTGAAGACACCAGCAGCACGATGCAGGAGCACAGGGCCCAGTGGACTTGTCCTCACCCACATGACTTGACTTGACTTATGTAAGACCGATAGGAGGACGGGTAATAACCGGAGACATGGAGCAGTGCTTGAACACAACCCCTGAAGGGTTGAATTACTGAAGGAAGTTCCTGAAGTTAAAAGTCCTACAAAAGTCTTTAAATGGCAAACTCCTGGAAAAAACAGCCTCTAAAGCACAGCATCCTGCATGCAAGAAAAGCCCCTGAATGGCAGAAACATGCAAAACAAGCCCCTGAAGGGCAGCATCCTGCATGCAAAACAGGCCCTGAAGGGCAGCATCCTGCATGCAAAACAGGCCCCTGAAGGGCAGCATCCTGCATGCAAAAACAGGCCCCTGAAGGGCAGAAACATGCAAAACAGGCCCCTGAAGGGCAGCATCCTGCATGCAAAACAGGCCCCTGAAGGGCAGCATCCTGCATGCAAACCAGGCCCCTGAAGGGCAGAAACATGCAAAACAGGCCCCTGAAGGGCAGCATCCTGCATGCAAAACAGGCCCCTGAAGGGCAGCATCCTGCATGCAAAACAGGCCCCTGAAGGGCAGAAACATGCAAAACAGGCCCCTGAAGGGCAGCATCCTGCATGCAAAACAGGCCCCTGAAGGGCAGCATCCTGCATGCAAAACAGGCCCCTGAAGGGCAAAATCATGCATGCAAAACAGACCCCTGAAGGGTAAAAAAAAACCCATGGAAACAAGCCCCTGAAGGGCAGACTCGTAATGTAATATAGGCCCCTGAAGGGCAAAATCCTGAGAGACGAGCCCCTGAAGGGCACACTCCTGAAAGACAAACCCCTGAAGGGCAAACTCCTGAAAGACAAACCCCTGAAGGGCCAACTCCTGAAAGACAAACCCCTGAAGGACAAACTCCGGAGGAATAAGCCCCTGAAGGGCACACTCCTGAAAGACATGCCCCTGAAGAGCAAATCCGATGCAGAGCATAGCATTGTTGCCCAGGGATCTAGGATCAGTCTCCCACTAGGCTGAAACAATTCAGAGATCAAATGCAGTGAGAGCAGTAAGGACTGGGGTCTCTGTGGACATCTGATATTCGACATGCAACAGCATGTGAAAGGTAAGAAAGGCAAAATCTCCTGCCATGAAACCGCTACCGCGCGTACTTCACAGGTATGTTTGTACTGAGTACAACCTGTCAAGGTGTGTGTGCACACTGTCCACAAATGTACCCCAGTCTTTCGCATTTCCAAAGCTCAAATCATTCGTCCCTGGAGTTTTATGTAAGGCTGAATGATCACAGATTTCAGAACTTCATCAGGAGCCTTTAAACTTTACTGTGTGATCACACAGATTGGCAGACTAGGCGTCGACATTGGCTTTGGTGTCCTAAACTGGCACAGCCAGCAAAGCCCTTACACACAGTGCTCAAGGGCAAAGGACACATCCAGCCCTCAGACTTTGTTCAAGCATTTAAATGCTCGACCTGTCGGGTCTCTTCCATCTCGCCCTGATTCCTTAAAAGTCTTAGCATACATGTCAAAAGTCATGTGGGTCATCTTAGTTCTCTGGCTCTGTCTCTGACGTCGTGACTGTTACACGTATCAAGACCTCACAGAGGTGAGTGCACATGCCATGTTTTCTTCTTTCTTGCTTTTGGTTTTCGTGGTACCACTGTGAAGTCTTAGATTTATGTTGAATGTTATGTTTCATAACTTACCCCAAAAAGAAAACTTTCACACCTTTATGGTGCATTTTTGATATTTTGCATCCCTGTCTACATAATTGAAAATAAAGCACCAGCAAGCGTGAATACAAGTTATGAAAGTTGATAGAATGTCCCCCTGATTTGTGAGTACTGTCAAGATTAAAGCTGAGTAACAATGATTTCTGGATTGTTACAATTAGAAATGCATCACCTTAGCTATTCAATTTTTGTTACTTGTACATGTAGGCACATAAATGAACAAAATGTCACATGCAGTTTATTGTATTAAATACATATCTTTATAATGAAGCTAGGCAAGACATCAAATGAAGCGGGGAAGTTAATATCGAAAACATAGAGTAATTCAGATGCATTATTATTATTATCACGATTCTTCTTCTTGTCCTTTTTCTTCTTCTTATTTCATAATAGAAGAAATAATAGTAATTGCAGAAGCAGTAGCAGTTTGCCTGGTCTAAACAAATGGTCAGCAGTTGATGTAAGGAAAGCGCTTAGACACATTACTGACTAAAACATCCATAACAATTGTGCAGTTTCTGAAAGGTATAGAATACATAACATACATACATTCTCTCTCTCTCTCTCAATATATTTATATATATTCAATAAATAATTATATATATATAATATATACATATATATATTTATATATATATTATATATTTATATATATATATATATATTATATATACATACACACACACAACACACACACACACACACACACACACACACACACACACACACACAATGTGTGTGCGCGCGCGAGTACGCGCATGTGTGCGAAGAGAGATTTAGTTTTGAAATGTCTCAATTTTTTTGTGCAGAAATCCTTCTGTCATCAAGGCTGTTCCCGCCCTAGGTACTTCAATGCCTGAGGACGCGGCACAAGCAAGTGGATGCATTCAAAACGGTAATACCAGTATGTCATGTTTTGTTGTTGTTGGACGTTTCTGTTGCATCGTATTCTGTGTTGAATAATATTATCGTAATGTATTGTAATGTACTGTTTTCTGATATTGTGTTGTTTTGTATCGTATCGTATTGCATTTGTATAACTCTGTCATACCGTGTGTTGTGGTGCTGATAAAATGGACCTTTCCCCCAATTACCTTTTTCCAGACAAACTTTGTTCAAATCTAGGAAATCACTTCGTTGTTCTGGCAACAGTGATGCTCTCCTCTCTTTCTGTTCTCTTCTCTCTCTCTCTCTCTCTCCCTCTCCGCTCTCTCTCTCTCTCTCTCTCTCTCTCTCTCTCTCTCTCTCTCTCTCTCTCTCTCCCTCTCTCTCTCTCTCTCTCTCTCTCTCTCTCTCTCTGCGCGTGTGTGCGCGCTCGCGTGCGTGCGTGCGTGCGTGAGTGCGTGTGTGCAGGCATTTGAGTTCAAAATATTTTGCTTTTCTCTGTGTAGCTTCATTCCGTCATCGCCACGCCGAAGTCGGAAGCGCTGGGCCTGACTTGTCAGGGGCTTTACGGCGGCGAGCACAACGCAGTTTTGCTACTAGGACTGACAATAGTTGCTGTCTGAGTGTTCGACGAAGAAGAATCCTTCTGTCATCAAGCCTGTTCCCGTCCTAGGTACTTCAATGCCTGAGGACGCGGCACGAGCACGTAGAAACATCCAAAGAGGTAATACCAGTATGTCATCTATTGTTGTTGTTGGCTATTCCATAGCTTAACCTTCTGAAAGTATACAAGAATATAATGTCTGTTTCGCACATCATGCTTAGGAATATCATTGAGATTATAAGAATGCTCTGAGTGAGAAGTTTGTGAATATGACCGATTTTTTTAAAGTGCCTGACTATATAGACAGCTATACTCTGGCTTCAGATTTTTTTTCTCCTTTTATCAAGAGTGAAGCGCATGCTAAGTGTATGTCAGAGATGAAGACAATATCGACATAATTTAAATCATAACATTTTAATAATGGCATTTGCACTTTGCTTACATCAATAATCCACAGAATAATAATATTAATGATAATGTTAATTAATAGTAGTTATAATACTAGTAATGATAATGATAATTATAATGCTGATGATAGCGATAATATTCTCAGTACACAATGTGATCTTTTTTTCTGACAAAAGAGTAATCTATAATGAAATAGCTATCCAGGAGTCAATGTCTTTTAAAGCCCCCTAATCTCCACGTGTATAAACACGCGCGCAATATTGTTTGCAACAACATTGCAAAATCTTTGGTGTTTGTTTTAGGGTTAGTGAGTTCTACAATCGTATCAAGGATGCGTTTTCCAGGGAAAAAATAATTTTCGATTTCTGTGCTAATTTTGTTTCAACGAGACAGGCTCCAGTTCTGTGTACCTCTTAAGTTGTGCATTGTCCACTGCAGTCAGCTGTCCACGGCTGTGGAGGGACTTCTCTCTGAACTCCTCCAGGAGTCTTTGGGTATGCACTGCAGTTAGTTTTTTCAGACACGGTGTTTGGGGGATAGTGTGTACCTGGCAGAGCCTGTCTGTTTTTCCATGTAGCTGGGTGCAGGCTGGTTAGGCTTGATCAGACATACTGCTGACCTGGCTGGCTGTAGCAGGCCTGCATTCTAGCACAAAGGGATGGTGCGTAATGTGAGGGCAAGATGTTCACTTAGCAGGGGAGCCCCACAAATGGATATTTTAGTGGTGCTGAAAGAATCATGTTATCCACAGCATGGTGATCTTGTTAGGTTAAAAGCAAATGGGTTTTTTTTTTGTTCTTACACACAGCTCTTTCTTTTCAGGACCAAGAATCCTGCACTGCCAAGTGACTCACTGTTATTTCTGCCACAGTCCTGCAGGTCAGGAATGGAACTACACAACTCCAGTAAATCTGTTTTTTTTTCTGTCTTACCTTTGTAGTGTGTCGAGTTGTGTCGTGCCCTGCCAAGCCTAGTCGGGTCGCGCGTCTCGTCGCTTCGCGTATTGCCCGGTCGGTTCGGGTCGTCGGGTTGGGTCGGGTCGGGTCGCTTCAGGTCGGGTCAAGTCTCTTGCCGTGTCGGTTCGCGTCGTGCCGTGCCGGATCGGGTCGGGTTGGTCTGGATCGGGTCGAGTGCCGTGCTGTGCCGTGTTTGTACCGTGCCGAGTCGGTCGCGTCTCATCGCGTCACATCGTGTAGTTTTAGTTATGGTAGATTTCTCTGTGCGAAATTCAAGCTGACCTCGAAGGGGAGAGCAAGTTATTACAAGAGCATTACCTCCCAGTACTTAAAAAGATTTACTTTCTGCATGTGAAAAAGATTTACTTTCTGCATGTGAATTTGTTTCCCTGTAAATGTGACTCTCTCTCTCTCTCTCTCTCCCCTCTCTCTCTCTCTCTCTCTTCTCTCTCTCATCTCTCTCTCTCTCTCCCCCCCCCCCCTCTCTCTCTCGCTCTCTCTCTGTCTCTGTATGTGCAGGCAGGCATTTAATTCTGAAAAGTCAGTTTTTTTCGAGCAGAATCCCTGTCATCAAGGCTGTTCCCGTCCTCGGGACTTCAACGCCTGAGGACGCAGCATGAGCACGTGGAAACACCCAATAAGGTAAAACCAGTGATTCATCTGTTGTTGGGCATTCCACAGCTGAACATTCCGAGAGTACTCAAGAACATCCCCTGTGTCCTTACATCATACTTAGAATATGACTGACTGCACGGTACGCGAAACGTCTGGGTGAGAAGTTTGCATATGTGGCCATTTTCTTCAAGCACTTGATGTAGGCAGCTGAACTCAGCTTCAGAAGGTTTTACCCTTACCTGGAAAGTACAATTCATGCTAAAACCTTGTCATAGATGAAAACAAACTCAACATACATCAAAGCTAAACATTAATGGGCATGAACTCCTTACTTACATCTGTATCCACATCTATCAGCCTGGACCATGTATGTTTCTTTGTCAACCAGTTTATAGACCCAATCCTGAAGACTTCTGGAGAGTGGAGTCAGGACAAGTATTAACGCCAGGAAGGGGGGGGGGTCAATCCTTTCGAATGGGTGTTTTGAGTTGTACCTAAGAAAAACCATCTTTGTTCACTGCATGAACATTTAATGAAATTAAATCTCCTGTCAGAATGCTGCTAACCTTAAAGTTTGTAAAACAAAACAAAAAAAACACCCCCAAAAAGGTCGGATACCCAAAATATCACCACTGTTGAGCCTCGGAGCTCTAGCCCAGAAACGATACCGCCCCCCCCCCCCCCCCAAGAAAAAGAAATCCAAACCGTGGAGTTTTTATTCTTCAACTAAACTTTTTCCTTTCAGGCTGCTCTGATGCCATGGAGGTACAACACCAGTGAAGACTTGACCACAGAAGTTTACACCATGGATGACTGCACCATGGAAAACACCATACACCATTCTGCCACGGAAGGCCACGCTACACCACGGAAAACACTATGGATATGGAAATATAACAAAATTTCCTTTATTTTTAGCTAGATGGCTCCAAAGAAAAGATCTTTCCTTCATATGGACTGAGTTGACATCAGTATAAAGTTCTTTCTTTCATATTGGGCTAGATTTTATATCAGTATTAACTCCTTTCCTTTATAGTGAGTTACTGTCGTATATAGTGCTCTTTATTCCTCATCCAGTCAGGTAATATCAAGGTGTACAACTCTTTCCCCTATAACGAGTTAGCTGCTTACCACATACATGGTTTTCTTGTCATTCAATATTTTTCATCAAAGTACAAAGTTATTTAGTTTATATTGAGTAGTTGGTATCAAAGTATAAACATCTGTCTTCACACTTATTTTGTATCAATTTTTTTCTTTGAACACTTCTTTTTTTCTCTACATGTTGAGTTATTTGGTTTGAAAGTATAAAGTTTCTTCCTTCGTATTAAGTTGGTATCAAAGTCCAAAGCCGTTTCTTTTATATTGAGCTAGTTGCTTTTTAAAATGTATATTTTTTCTTTTCCTATTCAGTTTGTGTAAAAGTATAGTTAGTCTCCCTTTCATAGAGAATATTAGTATTAAATCATAAAGGAAGTTTTGATGTGGAGTTATTTGGTGTCCAAGCATAAAGTTTCTTTCGTTCATGATAAGTTAGTTGGTACCGATTTATAAGATTCTTTCTATTATATTGATTTAATTCATGTCAAAATTCGAAACAAACCTTTTGTATAGAGTTATTGCTATCAAAGTATAAAGTCTTTTCTTCACCTCTTCAGTTGTACCAATGGTGTCAAAGATTGTAGATCTTCCTCCATATTGAAATAGTTCCTAAATATTAAGTTCTGTTTTGAAGATTTTGCTACTATTATAATTTCTTTTTTTTTTTTTTATCAATTTGTCGGTTTCAAAGTAAAAGTCATTTTCTTTTATTTCCCAGCTTGTGATATTATAAGGACATACAAGTATTTCTTATACTGAGATGGGGTGAAGATTGGGTCCCAACACCAACACACACAAAACACACACACACACACACACACACACACACACACACACACACACACACACACAACACACACAATTTATTCGATTTTTATGCTTTTGAAAAAACATTGGTCCAACAAATCTTTTACTGGCTTACAACGTCGTTTTGTTTTGACGCCGAAAATGCAAAATTTCCAAATATAATTTCCGATCAGAAGTACTCTAAAAAACAGAAACGTGACGAAAACTCCTGGAAATGTACTCTCAGATTCAGACATTTGTTTTGATACAATTTTTTGCCATAGTCATTACTGGTATAGCATCGCCTATTTCGCAAAAACAAATTATTTTACCTTGATTTTGCGGAGATCAGCTTAAGAGAGAAAATGATGCACAAGCCGAGTGCAGGATGTTTCATAAAGAGCAGTACTTTCCCATACTCCTTTTCCCCGTAGTGCTGTTCCCTGGAGCTGTTAACACTCCACGCTAACCCTAGTTCTTGCCCCATGCCGCAAACCCTAACACTTCACCAGTCTGATCCTAACAATTAATTCTTTGACACGGATTCCTTAACTCTGACTCAGTTCTGCGGTATGGGGACACAGCTGTATAAGGGAACAGCAGCACAGGAAAGAGGGGTGTGGGTTTACTGACCGCTTGGAAATGTTTTTAGTTTTATTCCGGAGAATACTGTGATAGAGGAAGGATTTGCGAAAGATGACATGGAGAAAAACAAGTAATGACAATTATAGCAACCTTATGCTTGCATAACACTGCTGCTTCAAGAAATGTAACATTTTTAGAGAGGCCCACAATGCCCATGTAGGATGACTTGCCACCACAGTCCATACATCAGATATCTCCACTGGGACTATGATATAACATCAACAACAGAAAAAAGCCAGTCTTCAGCTAACCTTTGTAAATAGTGGCAATACTAAAAAGTGTTTTCTGTAGAGTTAATGAACGGTTTTACCTCCATAATGTGACAGCAGTTTTGGCTTTAAATTCTACTTATCAAGTATAAAGTTTTTAAAATATTTTTTTATTGAGTCACTTAGATCGTTAGTGTAGATCTCTTTCCTTCCTTTTGAAGTTGTCACTAAGTTTTTTCTTTCATTCTAGGAAATAAGCTGGTGTCAAAGAATAGAATTACACCCTTGCTATTGAGCTAGTTGCGCCAAAGAATAAAGTTTTAAGTTTGGTATCAAGATAATTGCCAAACTGCATTTTTTTCTCAGATTCAGTTACTACAAAGGTATATAGTTCCCCCCTTTCATATTTCCTTGTTTTTTGTATCAGAGTACAGAGTGCTCCCTTCAAATTGATTTCGTTGGCGTTAACAAGCTTTTTCCTTTATGTTGAGTTAGTTCTATCCAAGCATAAAGTTCTTTGCTTCATGGTGAATGAGCTGATGTCAAATTGATCAGGTCTTTCTTTCTTCCATATGGAATTAGTGTCCACGCATCAAGCTTTTCCTCATTTTATTGAGATAGTTGTATTAAGGCATTAATTTTTTTCTTTCAAATTAAGTTGGTACCAAGGAATATAATTTTGTTTTTCGTATGAAACTGATTTGTAGCAATGTTTCTTTTACACTGATTCAGTTAGCATCAAAGTGTAAAGCTCTTTCTTTAAAATTAATTTAATTGGTATCAAGGTATAAAGCACCTGTCCGTCATACTGAGTGAGTTGGTATCTAAAAAGTTGTATTTGTATTGAATTAGTTTTTACCGAAATATAGTGTTTTCCCTCACATTGACTTAGTTGGTATCAAAATGTAAAGTTGTTTCTCCCTTCACATTCAATGTAATGTTATCAAAGTGTAAAGTTCTTCCCTTCATATTGAGTTAGCTGTTATCGAAGTACAAAGTTATTCTCTTCGTATTGATTTAGTTGTTTATTTTTTATAGTGTTTTTTCATATTGACTTAGTTGATGTCAAACTGTAATATTTTTGCCATTTATATTGTTTAATGCTGTCAGTGTATGAAACTCTTTTCTACAGACTTGGTTACCTGTATTCAAAGTATAGAGTTCTTAATTTACTTTTGAAGTAGCTGCTATCAAAGTATTAAGTTTTTTCTTCAGGTTGAGTTAGTTGGTACAGGCGTAAAAAGTTGAGTTTCTTACTATTGTTTGGTGTCAAAAAGTAAGTTTTCCTTGAAATGAGTTTTTTTGTCCTTGGAATGAGTTAGTTGATATCAAGAAGTTCTTTCCTTCATACTGAGGTAGTTGTTGTTAGGTAGAAAACTCCTCCCTTCATATTGAGTTGTTATCAACCTAGTTTCCTTCACTTTGAAACGTTGCTTGGGACAACAGTTGTATGAGAGAACAACAGTAAAGGGAAAGAGTGGTTTGACTTTCTGGCTAGCTGGAAATACTTTATTCCGGAGATAACCATGTTAGTTGATCTGTTTGTACAAGGGAAAAGACATGCAGAAAGGTGTTAATTTTAAGCTAACTGTTGATGGTTGTAGTACTGGGGAAAAGCGCTTGTGGTAGTGGATGGAGTCGTGCACCGTTTTATCTTTGTAATTTTCCATGAGTAGATTTTGCTTCACACTAAAATAGTTCTTTTCAAGGTTCACAGGTATTTGTTGTTTTTTGTTTTTGGTTTAGTGAGCTGGTGTCGATAGTAAAAGCTTTTCCCTTCATATTGAATTAGTTGGTATAAAGTATAAACTCTTTCATTCCTATTGAGTTGGTGTCCCGAAATAAAGCTCCTCCCTTTATAATGAAGTGTTGGTCACTGTGTAATGTTCCAAAATCTTCCATCGACTAATGTTTATACATTAGTTCCCTTTCAAGATATTTTTTCTTATAGAGCTGTTGAAAAAAACATTAAAGCTACTCTTAAGATGATTATTGATATCAAGATATTTTGTTAATTTCAAAATTTTTCTCAATCCTATAAATGATCACTGGTAAAGTTTTCCTTTTTTTCTGTTATATATCAATCTGTTGAAGTGTTCGGGTGCCCAGAAAACTTTGTTAGATTCATTAGCTATAATTTACGTGTTTCCTGTAGTTTTATTCTGATGGTATGATTATAAAGCTGTATAAAACCCTTATATGGTACATGATATCAGCTGGACTAGCGTTATTTGAGGGCTTTGTTTTCTCAATTTTCTGATTGGATAATGGCTTTGAAATGATTTTTTTGAGTGTTTGCAAAACTACAGAGGGATTTGGCACTGTTTTTAAACTTGTGAATTCAAAGGAAACAATATTTGTCCTTATGCATTTGATTCATAGTTCCTTCGTAAACCTTGTTATGCGCGATCCCTAATATCAGGTCTATAGATCTATTTTTCCCTGAATGTATCTAAATGATCTGTTTAAACTTTAAATTTGGTATAGTCCTGTCACAACTGATGTTATGTCAGGAAATAGTGGCCTTTATTTGTCGCAATACCCATTGGATGAATTTCGAGAGCAAAAGGTTGTAGAATGAATACAAGTGTGATTATCCCCCTGAAAAAACCCCAACTAGGCCCAGGCAAACAAAGGCACACGATAATGTTAGGAAAGTGTGCAGCAAAGGCGAGCAAAATAGAATTTAAGGATAAAAACCCAACACTACCACACATACACTAGAGCAAAAATAAACCCAGACAAATGTATATCACTCGTTTACACGTGTAGAAACGCATGCAGCAGCAGCACACACTAGAGCAACAATAAACCCAGCCGACTGTGCACTGCCGCTGAACATGAACAGACACAGGCAGCAATCCACACTGGGGCAGTTAGTGTTCCGGACATGTGTAAGATGAGAAATGCTAATCTAAGTTCATGGATGCTAGGAAAGGTACGGGAAGGGAAAGGGACACTTTTTTCCTTTTTCTGTTTTTGCTTTTTTTGAGTTTTTTTTGCCAATGAAGAGAGACGTGTGATGCACCCACGACACAGATGTAAAAAGATGGTGCTTCATGATCTGCATGCAACTGAGGCCTAATTATTTCATTTTATACCGCTTTGTCACAGCAGATTTCTCTGCATTAAATTCGAGCTCCTCTCCCGGTGGAGAGCGCATGGCCACAAGTGCAGCGTCACCCATTATTTTTTTTTCTTTTTCCTGTCTGCAACTGTATTTGTTTCCCTATTAGAGGGACTTTTTCTATAGAATTTGGACAAGGACAAAACCCTCTTGTTGCCGTGGGTCCTTTCACGTGCGCTAAATAATGTGTAACACACGGGATCTTGGTTTCTCGTCTCATCTGAAAGACTAGCACTCAGACCACAACTCTGTGGTCTAATGGATGAGGGAAAAGTTTTGGACCCAAACGGATTCAAACCACCGCACACTCCCACACTCCCACCCGACTGTCGCTTTCTAGTCAGGGACCTTACCTCTAGATCACCCATGTGTGTGTGTGTGTGTGTGTGTGTGTGTGTGTGTGTGCGCGCGCGCGCCGCGTGTGGGTGTGTGTGGTGCCTTATTTTTTTAAAGGTGGATTGACTTGATTTATGAAAGAAAATATTTTGGTCTTTCTGCAATAGCCTGTATTGTTAAGACTAGAATATATTTTGCCATTTATTAGTTGTTGGGTTTATATGTAATAATTATGTGTGCTTTGGTATATTTTTTGTTGTAAAACTGAATTGACTGATGTACTCGAGAAACACTTTTGTCATGCTATGACCATGTGTAATTTTAGAGAGACTGAATTTTTTTTAGTTTTTTTTTTCGGCCAATGAAAAAAAGACGTGTAGAGCACCCACGGAAAGAGCGAATAAAGAAATAAAACAAAAATTAAAAAGATGGTGCTCCACGATCTGCATGCAACTGAGGCCTTTATAAAAGAAAAATATATATGATATACATGTGTGTGTGTGTGTGTGTGTGTGTGTGTGTGTGTGTGGTGTGTGTGTGTGTGTGTGTGTGTGTGTGTGATAAACATTGTGCTCCGTCATGCATGTTGGTTAGCCATGGTATTTATGTGTGTGCGCAATGATTTATTGGTTGTTTTAATGAGAAAGTGCGCTTGAGTATACAAAAACACTGCATTTGAAGTAAAGTATGTTTTTGTGACCGCTTTTTTCTGGTTCTATACATTTTGAATGCGCGCGTATGTGTGTGTTTTATTCATTTATCTAATTCATTTCGAGGATAATGGAATAAGCATTCATGTGCCCTTTTTTTTTTTACAACCAATCCCCATGTGTATGCAGTCTTGTAAATTTTGTCATCCATTCCCACTGCACACAATGGCCTACTCTTACAAAAGGTGGAACACGTTTTAACGTTTGCGCAAGGTGATGTGCGTGTATTCGCACACGAGGCCTCGGTTTACAGTCTCATCGATGGACTTTTGGGGAGAGTGGAGTCAGCACTGATAACTTCAGAGGAAAGATCCCCTCGAACAGGAATCGAACCCGGTTCGTCAAATTACGAGCGCAATGTTCTGACCACTAGGCTATCTCGTCCCCTCCTCTGTGTGTGTGTGTGTGTGTGTGTGTGTGTGTGTGTGTGTGTGTGTGTGTGTGGTGTGTGTGTGTGTGTGTGTACGTTCTTGCGTGCGCGCGCGCGTGTGTGGGTGCGCGTGCATGCGTGTCTATTTGTGTGAAAATTCCGCGGTTATATTCTTTGTACATTTCAAGCTTAACAACTCTGATGATTTCGGGGAAAATATTCAGATTTTTTTTCTGTTAACGTTAGCTTTCTGTAGCAACCTCTTTTGTTTGGAGAAATCGGTTTTTTGCTCCATTTAGTCTGTGTGTTTGTCAAACTGGCCTCCTTCGTTTGCTGGTTTGTTTGTCCGTTCGTTTGTCTGAACTTCTTTACCAAGACTGATGTGGGATGAGTTTGATGGATTGTCTAAGCTAGTCAGTTCGTTCGTTTGTTGGTATGTTAGTTTGTTTGTTAGTCAGTCAGTCAGCTAGTTACCTCGTTAGCTATTTATTAGTAAGTTAGTCTTGGCAGGATGTCATTTAATTAACCAGCTTGTTAGTGGTAAGTTAACCATAGTGAGTGATTTTGGTTTAGTTTTTTGTTTGATTTTTCTTTTCGAGGATAATGGAATAAGCAATCATGTGTGGGTTTATTTTACATCCAGTATCCCTATGCATACAGTTTTGTAAAGTTTGTCATATTTTCTTACTGGCACACAATGGCCTACACTTCCGAAAGGTGGAACGGGTTTTAACATGTGCGGAAGATGTTTTGCCTTCGTGTGAATACAGGACATCGGTTTAGTATAGTCTCAACAGAAGAACTTTAGGGAAAATGATATGTTTATCAGAAAGACGACCACACGCTATCACACACAAAAAAACACACCCAAACACGAGCATGTGCGCGCATATGCACACCCAAGAAAAATGCACACAAAAACGCAAGCGCGCGGACGCATATGCACACACATACGCACTCCCAAGAAAAAAAATAACGAGATTTAACAAGGTGCCGGTTGGAATCCCGCCCTACTTTTGCGCAGTAACATAGCCCACGGCACCACGAGAATGCTCTACTGTATGCATACACACTTTATCAGCATTTTTTATACTGGTGACGCTGTTCTTGTGGCGACACCAAAGCCAAGAAAAGGACAGTTTGGCTTAGATATAGCAAGTTTTGTCTGGACGAAAGCTTGTACAGTGTATGCAACAACACACAGTATTATTTCACATGATATAAATCATAAAATTTATTATTCATATTATGTAAAATTTTAATTTAGTATACAATATGATGCACCACAGGATAGTGCAGGGTCGTCACCACACGCTCACACACACAAAAAGTGCACACACAAAAACAAGCGTGCACACGCATACGCACACCCAAGAATAAGGCGGATATCGAGAAGATATGACAACGTCTCGGTTTGAGTCCTGTCCTACCTTGACTTTTGCGCAGGGACAGAGCCCATAGCACAATCTGAGTGTTTTACTGTATGCAGAAAGAACTGCGTGGCTTGAATATAGCAGTTTGTTTTTCGGAATGAGACCTGGTACAGTGTACGCAACAATACATAATATTACGCATAGTATGAATGATAATATACAATATGATGCACCACAGCATAGTACGGGGTCATCACCATATACACACCTGCAAAAAAAAACGCACACAGAAACACAAGCACACGCACGCGTACGCGCGCGCACACACACCTCCAAGAATAAGGCGCATATGGAGAAGATGTAACAAAGTGTCGGTTAGATTCCCCGTCCAACATGGAATTTTGTGTAGTAACGAAGGCCACAGTACCATCAGTGAGCTATACTGTATGCATACACAAATGACTAGCTTCTTTCACACGGGTGGCGCTGTTCTTGTGGTGACACCACGGCCCTGAAAAGGACAGATTGGCTTGAATATAGCCAGCCGTGTCAGAACGAAAGCTGGTAAGGGGGACACAACAATACACAGTATTAAAAATAATATTAATGACAAAAAACAATATGATGCACCATAGCATAGTGAAGGGTCGTGGCCACACGCACACACACACACACACACACACACACACACACACACACATTCTAATATTCTTCTTCTTCTTCTTCTTCTTCTTCTTCTCCTTCTTACTATGTGTACTGCTACGCTTTATCCCATACACTGTACCATTTATTTTATTTTATATTTTATTTTATACCCATTTATGTCACAGCACAGCAGATTTCTCTGCGTGAAATTTGGGCTGCTCTCCCCGGGGAGAGCGCGTCGCCATAAGTGCAGCGCCTATCCATTATTATTTTCCCTCAGGGATGGTGTCTAAACACGACACCTGTGTGCATGCTGGTTTTTTTTTATAATTGTGTCATCCACTCCTACCGGCACACGATGGCCTGCTCTTCTGAAAGGCGGAACGGCGTTGTAACGTGTGCGCAAGGTGTTCTGCGTGCGTTCGCACACGGGGCCTCGGTTTCAAGTCTCAACCAGCATTCGTTCCAACAAACTTGCTATATTCCAGCCAGGCTGATCTATTCAGGGCTGTGGTGTGGCCACAAGTCGGGTGGGCACCACTTACATCAAAGATACTGGTAAAGGGTGTATGCATACAGCACAACACTCTCTTGGTGCCGTGGGTTCTGTTACTGTGCAAAAGTACAGCAGGACGACACTCAAACCCAGTCCACCCAGCTGTAAATGGGTACGTGCCCTCTTTAGGGTCAGGGAAGGTAAAGCAGCGAGGGAGAGGAGATGGGCGCTGCCCTCAACATGCTGGCCCCTAGAGAAGCTGAGGTCTCTGATGCCTCGCACCCTTATGACCACTTAAGTTATGGGTCACCTTTACCTTTGTACACGCACACAGGTTAGCGTTGGATGGCAGCAGAGAAAGGGAAGTACTCAGTAGTCTCCTGACGCCCATCCAGTGTGCAAATTCTGTCATTTTCTTTTTCCGTTTTAATACACTGTGCCAGTGTGTTGGAATGTTAAGCTGTCTCTCCCAATTCAGGAAAGATTAATTAAATGTCGAGAATTTCTAGTTTACTAACAATTTCGTCATGATAAGCACGGAGGAGACTTAACTTGTCGGCCAAAAGCAACTTTTAAAAATAATGATAAAAAACGTACACATTTATCAGTTGTGGAACAACTGAGATTTAGAGACGTGTCAGACACAAAGATGTGTGTGTGTGTGTGTGTGTGTGGTGTGTGTGTGTGTGTGTGTGTGTGTGTGTGTGTGTGTGTGTGTGTGTGTGTGTGTGTGTGTGTGCCTGCGTGCTTTCAAGCGTATGTCTATGTGCGTTATATATATATATATATATATATATATATATATATATATATATATATATATATATATATATATATGAGTTTCGTGAAGAGGCAATGTGTGTGCACACATATGTATGTTAGTGTATCAGTTCACCGCATATGTTTCGTCAAAACAATGTGGGAAGAACTGCTGCAAACTTTGAGACTGACACATTGCAAGTTCCTTCCCTTACGCCATATAGCGCGCATACCTTAGCATGTTCTCTCTCTCTCTCATTCTCTCTCATTCTCTCTCTCTCTCTCTCTCTCTCTCTCTCTCCTCTCTCTCTCTCTCTCTCTCTCTCTCTCTCTCTCTCTCTCTCTCTCTGGGAGTGGCTTCCCTTGCTTGGCTACCAGTAAGACGTGGTCTCAAAAGTGAGAAAAGAAATTTCCTATTTCCTACTAGAAAGACCTCCAGTATGCCAGTGACAGGACTGCCATCTTCTCTGGAAACAGTTTTGAACACCTTTCTGCAGGAAATGTCTCTGACATCGTATAAAATCGACGGCAGAGAGAATCAGACTGTGATAGTGTTGCGCCTGTCCCCAGCCCACCGGCATCCTGGTACACACAGCCACGGTGACAGTGTTGGTAACAGTGCTGTTTACCGTAAGAAAGGGGCAGCAGCGCAAATTGCAAGGGACAAAAAGAGAGTGGAGACACATAAGGTCAGTGTAATGAACAAACAACGTGAACAGTCTGTCTCCCCTTCAAATTTGTTTCTCCCAACGCCCCCAAGTTTACTTTATAACAACAAAAAGGAAATTGCCATGGACACATTCAAAGGTGACACGCCCACTGGCCCTACTCGATGCAGTGCTAAAACCGCACGTGCAACAGGGCAAGCCCTCTCCTCTCCGTCATGCTTGCCTGATGTTGACCCAGTGTCAGTGACAGTGCAACCACACGAATTGGCGCTTGAAGACTGGGGTTTCGACTCTGACACTAATAAGGATAGTTACGATGGAGATGTCATGACTGTGAGCAGTGATGCGCCAACAAAACCGCCTGTGACACTGACAGAGCACAGCTCTACAGAGGATGTGGCAGGGACCAGCCAGAGAGCGGAACCACTCGAAACGAATGCCGAAAGTGCAGCTGCCATGGACGAAGCAGGAAACAGCACCACTGTGTCCGGCGAGGATCGCAGAATGTGGATGGACCTTTTTCAACAATTTGCGGACACAATGGACAGGGCTTCCAGTCATTAAAGAAAGCAAATGAAGACGGGAAAGCAGCTGAAGACGGGAATCTTTCGAACACATCCAGTGACCAGCCAGTTGTACAAACACATGGCTAATGCCGCTCTGTGACAGTTTCTCGGTCCTTGTTACGACATGGGTTATTACCAGTGACATCCACACAAACTATTATAAACAATACCGCGTTTCGGTTCGCGAAGAATCGCTGATATTGTACAGTGTTGAAATTTTGTTGTATCTTTCGATTTCGGTCCCTTTCCCCAACTACCTTTTTGTGAATGGGTTGAAAAACCTAAGGCAATAAATCTTTGTCATTGTCATTGTCTCTCTCTCTCTGCTTGTCTGTCTGCTAAATAGTGATGTGTAACACACGGGACCTCGGTTTATCGTCTCATCCGAAAGACTAGCGCCCAGACCACCACTCAGGGTCTAATAGATGGGGAAAAAGTTTTGGGTCCAAACGGGGTACGAACCACCACACACTCGGACCCGGACTTTTCGCTTTCTAGGCAAGGCGCGTTACCACCTAGACCACTGATCCACTACTTTCGTTTTCATGGAATTCCGTATTTGCGATTTTGGATTAAAGAAAAGAATATTAGATCCAAGACCTTGAGTCCTGTTGAAAAGAGAATTAACTTCGTACCTTTCTATCCTAAATTGTTCATTTGTACTATGGGTTAAGATAGTTTTGGTTTATCTCTGTTTCAGTATCCTATTTTACCTAAGGAAGTTTAATTCTTTCTTATACAGGGACCATGTTTGTCCTACACTTAAAAAGAATGTATTAATCCAATGTACTCTATGGGGGTCAAAAGTAAAAAAGTCAAAATTTTATTTTCAGATGGTATATTGAGTAAGCATCGATTTGCTTTTTTTCATCAAGCCATCTATCTAAAGAAAAAACAAAAACCAAACAAAACAAAAAAGCAAGAAAATCCAACAAAAAAAACAAAAGCAGAGAAAAGCGTTTCACCAACATTAGTTAAAACAAACATGATTTCAACAGCTTCAAAAATACAATGTGCCTATAGAAAATACCAGCAAAAACAACACTAACAACAAAACAAACCACCACCACCAACAAAAAATCACTCAAAAATCACACACACACACACACACATACACACTCACACACACACACACAATCACACATACACACACACACACACACACACACACACAACACACACACACACACACATGCACGTACATACTTATACACACAGTTCGTGCCTCCTTCAAACAGCACGTACCTACGCGCATGCACACATTTAAAGTTTTTTTTTTTTTTAAAAATCATATAGTGTCACACAGTCAGCTTATATCAGTTACAATGTCACTAATACCATTATTTAATACCTAAAGAAAAGAATCCATGAAAGTCAATAAGCAATTTATGTCAGATTACAATATCTCCATACTTCAGTTCATTATATATTAGAAGGAAGAAAAAGAAAAAACAACAAATGCAACAGTACCATATGATAATAATTATCACAACTGAGAGGAAACATATGCACCTACAAATATACAAAAAACAAACAAAAACGACAAAAAGCCAAACAAATAAACAAAAACAGTAAAGGGGAGGGGGGTGGGAAGGATGGGGAGGGGTTATCAAGGAGAAAGGGGGAGAAAACAAACAACAAAAGGAAGAATTATAGTAATAATTTATAATTATATTAATAAACAAAAAAACCCTACACATACTAACAAAAACAATAAACGCAAATTTAAAAAAAATAAAAAAATAAAAACAAAACAAAAAAACCCACAAGAAAACAAAAAACAAAAAAAGGGCCTTATCCACTAACCAAAATAATATAAATTTAATAGTACTAATAGTCCCTTTAATAAAAGTAAAAAACTAAATGAAAAAAACATTTATACTGAAAGTATTGAACTGGGTAAGAAAAAAAATGCATGGAAAAAAAGTCTCCATTTAGTCATCAGATCAGTGGTTTGGATTTCTACTTTGGGTGTGTGTGCGTGTGCCTGCATGCGTGCACACAAGCGCAGCATGGGCGACCTCATTTTTAGATCTATCAGCATGGCAGAAAAAGCAGCACGGGGTTTGTGTTGAAATTCAAATTCAGGGGTGGTGGTGGGGGGAAGTGGCGGCCCACGCTTATTTTCAAACTATGTGCTGCCTTGCTGTGATTGGTGGCTGAATTTAGGACATGAGTTGGGAATAAGAGAAGTTGGCGGCAGTTTGCTTAAGTGTCTGCTAAAGTCTTTACAATCTGGGATATCAGATGGAGGGATCTCCCAGTGGGCATAAAGGGAGGGGGGGGGGGGGGGGGTATCAATATAGATAGCATCACTACCTCCTGGAAATTATCTGCTAGTTCTCTTTTCAAATTCTCTTTTCTATCTTACTCATTGCTTCTGCCTTGCTCCAATAGAGTATAGTCTATTGTCTGCCTTCTTGGTCCATTTGCCTACATTATTTTGCAGAAGGACTTTAAAGATTACAGTTCTCACCTAGGCTGAAGAGGTATGCACTGGGCCTGACTTGTGAGGTGCTTCACAGCAGCACTAGACATGTTTTGCTATTATGACAGACTTTGTTGCTACTGTGTGAGCATTCAAAGAGGAAAATAGTGGGGAAAGTAGTAAAAAGGGGTGCAAGTTGTAGGAGTCTGTATCTGCCATTCTGTGCATGCATGTCCTCTGTCTGCATGAATGAATGTTCTTATGCATGTATATACATGAATGTCTCCCTACATGCCAGTGTGTGTGCGGGTGTGTATGTGTGTTTGAAAGGCAACGCAAAACAGTACAAAAAAACAAAAAAAACCCCACCAAAAACCAAACATACATACATAAAAAACCACTATGATGAATTGCAAGAATGTTTAGATTCAAATAAATACCCAAGCAGCAACCTCTTACCTTCACTACGGGTGGTGTCACAGATTGAAGAGTTTCTAAGTGCCCCTGTGTGCAGGTGTTTGTTAGGGTGGAGGATAGGGGTGGCGACCTATACTGCTGCTGCAGTTGAGGGTAGCAAACTATCCCAGAGTGCAAACACACATGTAAAGGAGAGAAAAGAAGAAGGGTGTCGATTTCGCGCGCTTTTAGATAGGTTAATATGCTCGGAGAAGGAACCAGGAAAAGCTTTTATAGTCAGCAGCAGGTCTGTGGTGGTAGTGTGCCGTTCTGATTGGTTGTTATATTGGTAAAGTTGCAACATTCACATAGCATGGATCATTGTTGAAAAAAAAGGTCACTAGGCCTACAGAGGCACTTGAAAATCTCTCTCTCTCTCTCTCTCTGACATTTGTGCACACACATGTGGCAGGGACCCTGCAGGTTGCTGTGGTGCATGATATGGCTGTATATTGTCATAAATACTGTGCGCCCTGCTTGCTTTTTGTTGCGTACACCGCACCAGCTTTCCTTCCCAGAGACTAGCATTCTTAGCACTCGGCGGCTGTTTTATAGCAACAGGTCCGGAGCAACACATATCCCAGATGGTAGGAAAGGATTTAGACATGCAATGCGACAAAGTATCGGTGTCGTGGGGTGTGTTACCGGGAAAAAGTTGGGGTGGAACAGGGCTAAAAACCGCTCTATCGATCACATCAATGGCACTGGAATTGTGGCGACACCACAGCCCCGAAGATGGCAACCCCGCTTGTGCATCGCCAAGTTTGTGGCCAAGAGACATGGTACAGTGTAGGCAAAAATGACCCCTAGAACACACATCAAATAAGAATATCATACAATATCATGCACCACGGCAATCTGCAGGGTCTCCTCCACACGCACAAAACAAAAACCGCACACCAAACAACAGCGAAGGCACGCAGGCGCGCATGCATACCCCCTCCCATGTATAACTAAGAGAAGTCAACGGAAAAGAGGACGAACCGCCGTTTTCCGGCCCTTGCCGCCCGCACTTTTTGCAGTTTCAGAGCCCAGGCACCACGACCGTATTCTACTCTATGCATGGAAGCTTACAACCATTCCCATGGGTGTGGCGCTGGAATTGTGGCGACACACAGCCCCGAAGATGGCAACCCGCTTGTGCATGCCAAGTTGTGGCCAAGAAACGGTACAGTGTAGGCAAAAATGACCCCTAGAACACACATCAATAATAATATCATACAATATCATGCACCACGCAATCTGCAGGGTCTCCTCCACACGCACAAACAAAAAACCGCACCCAAACAACAGCAAGGCCGCAGGCGCGCATGCATACCCACCTCCCATGTATAAGCTAAGAGAAGTAAGGAAAAGAGGACGAAACCGCCTTTCCGGCCCTTGCCGCCCGCACTTTTTGCATTTCAGAGCCACGGCACCACGACCGTATTCTACTCTATGCATGGAAGCTTACAACCATTTCCCATGGGTGTGGCCTGGAATTGTGGCGACCACAGCCCCGAAGATGGCAACCCCGCTTGTCATGCCAAGTTTGTGCCAGAACAGGTACAGTGTAGGCAAAAATGACCCCTAGAACACACATCAATAAAATATCATACAATATCATGCACCACGCAATCTGCAGGTCTCCTCCACACGCCAAACACAAAAAACCGCACACCAAACAACAGCGAAGGCACGCAGGCGCGCATGCATACCCACCCTCCCATGTATAACTAAGAGAAGCATACGGAAAAGTGGACGAAACCGCCTTTTCCGGCCCTTGCCGCCCGCACTTTTTGCATTTCAGAGCCACGGCACCACGACCGTATTCTACTCTATGCATGGAAGCTTACAACCATTCCATGGGTGTGGCCTGGAATTGTGGCGACACCACAGCCCCGAAGATGGCAACCCCGCTTGTGCATAGCCAAGTTGTGGCCAAGAACAGGTACAGTGTGGCAAAAATGACCCCTAGAACACACATCAAGTAAAATATCATACAATATCATGCACCACGCAATCTGCAGGGTCTCCTCCACACGCACAAACAAAAAACCGCACCCAAACAACAGCGAAGGCACGCAGGCGCGCATGCATACCACCTCCCATGTATAACTAAGAGAAGCAACGGAAAAGAGGGACGAAACCGCCTTTTCCGGCCCTTGCCGCCCGCACTTTTTGCATTTCAGAGCCCAGGCACCACGACCGTATTCTACTCTATGCTGGAAGCTTACAACCATTTCCATGGTGTGGCCTGGAATTGTGGCGACACACAGCCCCGAAGATGGCAACCCCGCTTGTGCATAGCCAAGTTGTGGCCAAGAACGGTACAGTGTAGGCAAAAATGACCCCTAGAACACACATCAATAAAATATCATACAATATCATGCACCAGCAATCTGCGGGTCTCCTCACACGCCAAAACAAAAAAACCGCACACACAAACAACAGCAAGGCACGCAGGCGCGCATGCATACCCACCTCCCATGTATAAGCTAAGAAAGAACGGAAAGAGTGGACGAAACCGCCGTTTTCGGCCCTTGCCGCCCGCACTTTTTGCATTTCAGAGCCCACGGCACCACGACCGTATTCTACTCTATGCATGGAAGCTTACAACCATTTCCAGGTGTGGCCTGGAATTGTGGCGACACACGCCCCGAAGATGGCAACCCCGCTTTGTGCATGCCAAGTTTGTGGCCAAAACAGGTACAGTGTGGCAAAAATGACCCCTAGAACCACACAATAAAATATCATACTATCATGCACCACGCAATCTGGGTCTCCTCCACACGCACAAAACAAAAAACCGCACACACAAACAACACGAAGGCACGCAGGCGCGCATGCATACCCACCTCCCATGTATAAGCTAAGAGAAGCAGACGGAAAAGATGCGACGAAAACCGCCGTTTTCGGCCCTTGCCGCCCGCACTTTTTGGCATTCAGAGCCCACGGCACCACGACCGTATTCTACTCTATGCATGGAAGCTCTACAACCATTTCCCATGGGTGTGGCACTGGAATTGTGGCGACACCACAGCCCCGAAGATGGCAACCCCGCTTGTGCATGCCAAGTTTGTGGCCAAGAGACATGGTACAGTGTAGGCAAAATGACCCCTAGAAACACACATCAAATAAGAATATCATACAATATCATGCACCACGCAATCTGCAGGGTCTCCTCCACACGCACAAACACAAAAAACCGCACACACAAACAACAGCGAAGGCACGCAGGCGCGCATGCATACCCCTCCATGTATAAGCTAAGAGAAGCAGACGGAAAAGATGCGACGAAACCGCCGTTTTCCGGCCCTTGCCGCCCGCACTTTTTGGCATTTCAGAGCCCACGGCACCACGACCGTATTCTACTCTATGCATGGAAGCTCTACAACCATTCCCATGGTGTGGCACTGGAATTGTGGCGACACCACAGCCCCGAAGATGGCAACCCCGCTTGTGCATGCCAAGTTTGTGGCCAAGAGACATGGTACAGTGTAGGCAAAAATGACCCCTAGAACACACATCAAATAAAATATCATACAATATCATGCACCACGGCAATCTGCAGGGTCTCCTCCACACGCACAAACACAAAAAACCGCACACACAAACAACAGCGAAGGCACGCAGGCGCGCATGCATACCCACTCTCCCATGTATAAGCTAAGAGAAGCAGACGGAAAAGATGCGACGAAACCGCCGTTTTCCGGCCCTTGCCGCCCGCACTTTTTGGCACTTTCAGAGCCCACGGCACCACGACCGTATTCTACTCTATGCATGGAAGCTCTACAACCATTTCCCATGGTGTGGCACTGGAATTGTGGCGACACCACAGCCCCGAAGATGGCAACCCCGCTTGTGCATCGCCAAGTTTGTGGCCAAGAGACATGGTACAGTGTAGGCAAAAATGACCCCTAGAACACACATCAATAAGAATATCATACAATATCATGCACCACGCAATCTGCAGGGTCTCCTCCACACGCACAACACAAAAAACCGCACACACAAACAACAGCGAAGGCACGCAGGCGCGCATGCATACCCACTCTCCCATGTATAAGCTAAGAGAAGCAGACGGAAAAGATGCGACGAAACCGCCGTTTTCCGGCCCTTGCCGCCCGCACTTTTTGGCATTCAGAGCCCACGGCACCACGACCGTATTCTACTCTATGCATGGAAGCTCTACAACCATTTCCCATGGGTGTGGCACTGGAATTGTGGCGACACCACAGCCCCGAAGATGGCAACCCCGCTTGTGCATCGCCAAGTTTGTGGCCAAGAGACATGGTACAGTGTAGGCAAAAATGACCCCTAGAACACACATCAAATAAGAATATCATACAATATCATGCACCACGGCAATCTGCAGGGTCTCCTCCACACGCACAAACACAAAAAACCGCACACACAAACAACAGCGAAGGCACGCAGGCGCGCATGCATACCCACTCTCCCATGTATAAGCTAAGAGAAGCAGACGGAAAAGATGCGACGAAACCGCCGTTTTCCGGCCCTTGCCGCCCGCACTTTTTGGCATTTCAGAGCCCACGGCACCACGACCGTATTCTACTCTATGCATGGAAGCTCTACAACCATTTCCCATGGGTGTGGCACTGGAATTGTGGCGACACCACAGCCCCGAAGATGGCAACCCCGCTTGTGCATAGCCAAGTTTGTGGCCAAGAGACATGGTACAGTGTAGGCAAAAATGACCCCTAGAACACACATCAAATAAGAATATCATACAATATCATGCACCACGGCAATCTGCAGGGTCTCCTCCACACGCACAAACACAAAAAACCGCACACACAAACAACAGCGAAGGCACGCAGGCGCGCATGCATACCCACTCTCCCATGTATAAGCTAAGAGAAGCAGACGGAAAAGATGCGACGAAACCGCCGTTTTCCGGCCCTTGCCGCCCGCACTTTTTGGCAGTTTCAGAGCCCACGGCACCACGACCGTATTCTACTCTATGCATGGAAGCTCTACAACCATTTCCCATGGGTGTGGCACTGGAATTGTGGCGACACCACAGCCCCGAAGATGGCAACCCCGCTTGTGCATAGCCAAGTTTGTGGCCAAGAGACATGGTACAGTGTAGGCAAAAATGACCCCTAGAACACACATCAAATAAGAATATCATACAATATCATGCACCACGCAATCTGCAGGGTCTCCTCCACACGCACAAACACAAAAACCGCACACACAAACAACAGCGAAGGCACGCAGGCGCGCATGCATACCCACTCTCCCATGTATAAGCTAAGAGAAGCAGACGGAAAAGATGCGACGAAACCGCCGTTTTCGGCCCTTGCCGCCCGCACTTTTGGCACTTTCAGAGCCCACGGCACCACGACCGTATTCTACTCTATGCATGGAAGCTTACAACCTTTCCAGGGTGTGGCCTGGAATTGTGGCGACACACGCCCCGAAGATGGCAACCCCGCTTGTGCATAGCCAAGTTTGTGGCCAAGAACGGTACAGTTGTAGGCAAAAATGACCCCTAGAACACACACAATAAAATATCATACAATATCATGCACCACGCAATCTGCGGGTCTCCTCCACACGCACAAAACACAAAAACCGCACCACAAACAACAGCAAGGCGCGCAGCGCGCATGCATACCCACCCTCCCATGATAAGCTAAGAGAATCAAAACGGAAAAGAGGGACGAACCGCCGTTTTCGGCCCTTGCCGCCCGCACTTTTTGCATTTCAGAGCCCACGGCACCACGACCGTATTCTACTCTATGCATGGAAGCTTACAACCATTCCCATGGTGTGGCCTGGAATTGTGGCGACCACCGCCCCGAAGATGGCAACCCCGCTTGTGCATAGCCAAGTTTGTGGCCAAGAACGGTACAGTGTAGGCAAAAATGACCCCTAGAACACACACAAGTATAAATCATACAATATCATGCACCACAGCAATCTGCGGTCTCCTGCACACGCACAAACACAAAAACCGCACCACAAACAACAGCAAGGCCGCACGCGCGCATGCATACCCACCTCCCATGTATAAGCTAAGAGAAGCAAACGGAAAGATGGACGAACCGCCTTTTCCGGCCTTGCCGCCCGCACTTTTCGCAGTTCCAAGCCCACGCACCACGACCGTATTCTACTCTATGCATGGAAGCTTACAACCATTCCCATGGTGTGGCGCTGGAATTGTGCGACCCACGCCCCGAAGATGGCAACCCCGCTTGTGCATAGCCAAGTTTGTGGCCAAAACCGGTACAGTGTAGGCAAAATGACCCCTAGAACACACACAATAATAATATCATACAATATCATGCACCACAGCAATCTGCGGGTCTCCTCACACGCACAAACACAAAAAACCGCACGCCAAACAACAGCAAGGCCGCAGCGCGCATGCATACCCACCCTCCCATGTAAAGCTAAGAGAAGTAATACGGAAAGAGGGACGAAACCGCCGTTTTCGGCCCTTGCCGCCCGCACTTTTTCGCAGTTCAGAGCCCACGGCACCACGACCGTATTCTACTCTATGCTGGAAGCTTACAACCATTCCCATGGTGTGGCGCTGGAATTGTGGCGACCACGCCCCGAAGATGGCAACCCCGCTTGTGCATAGCAAGGTTGTGGCCAAGAAACGGTACAGTGTAGGCAAAAATGACCCCTAGAACACACACCAATATAATATCATACAATATCATGCACCACAGCAATCTGCAGGGTCTCCTCCACACGCACAACACAAAAAACCGCACGCACAAACAACAGCCAAGGCCCGCGCGCATGCATACCCACCCTCCCATGTATAAGCTAAGAGAAGTCTTAATTACGGTAAAGAGGGGACGGAACCGCCGTTTTCGAGCCCTTGCCGCCCGCACTTTTTCGCAGTTCCAGAGCCCACGGCACCACGACCGTATTCTACTCTATGCATGGAAGCTTACAACCATCTCCCATGTGTGTGGCGCTGGAATTGTGGCGACGGCACCGCCCCGAAGATGGCAACCCCGCTTGTGCATAGCCAAGTTTGTGGCCAAGAAACGCGGTACGTGTAGGCAAAATGACCCTAGAACACACACCAAGTAATAATATCATACAATATCATGCACCACAGCAATCTGCGGGGTCTCCTGCACACGCACAAACACAAAAAACCGCACGCACAAACAACAGCCAAGGCGCGCACGCGCGCATGCATACCCACTCTCCCTCCCATGTATAAGCTAAGAGAAGCAGACGGAAAAGATGCGACGAAACCGCCGTTTTCCGGCCCTTGCCGCCCGCACTTTTTGGCAGGTTCAGAGCCCACGGCACCACCACCGTATTCTACTCTGTGCATGGAAGCTTTACAATCATTGCCGATGGCTGTGGCACTGGAATTGTGGCGACACCACAGCCCCGAAGATGGCAACCCCGCTTGTGCATAGCCAAGTTTGTGGCCAAGAAACATGGTACAGTGTAGTCAAAAATGACCCCTAGAACACACATCAAATAATAATATCATACAATATCATGCACCACGGCAATCTGCAGGGTCTCCTCCACACGCACAAACACAAAAAACCGCACACACAAACAACAGCGAAGGCACGCAGGCGCGCATGCATACCCACCCTCCCATGAATAAGCTTAGAGAAGGAGACGGAAAGGATGCGACGAAACCACCCTTTTCCGGCCCTTGCCGCCCGCACTTTTTGGCAGGTTCAGAGCCCACGGCACCACCACCGTATTGTACTCTATGCATGGAAGCTTTACAATCATTGCCGATGTGTGTGGCGCTGGATTTGTGGCGACACCACCGCCCCGAAGATGGCAACCCCGTTTGGACATAGCCACATTTGTGGCCAAGAAACTTGGTACAGTGTAGGCAAAAAAGACCCCTAGAACACACATCAAATAATAATATCATACAATATCATGCACCACGGCAATCTGCAGGGTCTCCTCCACACGCACAAACACAAAAAACCGCACACACAAACAACAGCGAAGGCACGCAGGCGCGGATGCATACCCACCCTCCCATGTATAAGCTAAGAGAAGCAGACGGAAAAGATGCGACGAAACCGCCGTTTTCCGGCCCTTGCCGCCCGCACTTTTTCGCAGTTTCAGAGCCCTCGGCACCACGATCGTATTCTACTTTCTGTATTGAAGCTCTACAACCATTTCTGATGTGTGTGGCACTGGAATTGTGGCCACACCACAGCCTCGAAGATGGCAACCCCGCTTGTACATAGCCAAGTTATTGGCCAAGAAACATGGTACAGTGTAGGCAAAAATGACCCCTAGAACACACATCAAACAATAGTATCATACAATATCATGCACCCCGGCAATCTGCAGGGTCTCCTCCACACACACAAACACAAAAAACCGCACATACAAACAACAGCGAAGGGACGCAGGCGCGCATGCATACCCACCCTCCCTCCCATGTATAAGCGAAGAGAAGCAGACGGAAAAGATGCGACGAAATCGCCGTTTTCGGGCTTTTCCCGCCCCTACGTTTTCGCAGTTTCAGAGCTCAGGGTACCACGACCATGTTCTTCTCTATGCATAGAACCTTTATAGCCATTTCTGATGTGTGATATTTTTTTTGCGTACACTGCACAATCTTTCCTTCCCAGGGACTAGCCTTCTTAGCCCTCTTCGGCTGTTTTGTCGCCACAATGTAGGTGCCACGGATATCTAAGATTGTAGGAGAGGGTTTATGCATGCGGTGCCACATAGTCTGGGTGCCCTGGCTCTCTTTCAGGGGAAAAGTTGGTGCGGAACGGGGCTCAAAATGGCTCTTTCGGTCACACCTTTTGTCCAAACCGCACCATTTTCTTCAGGGGGGTGGGTATGCATGCGCTCACGCGTTCGCGCGCTGGCGTTTGTCAGTGCGTTCGTTTGTGTACGCGCATGAGGCGGGGACCCTGCACTTTGCTCTGGTGCATGGTATGGCTGTATATTGTCATCATTACTGTGTGCCTTGCTTGCTTTTTGTAGCATACACCGTGCCAGCTTTCCTTCCAAGAGACTAGCCTTCTTAGCACTCGGCGGCTTTTTTGTCGCCACAGGTCGGGCGCCACACATATCCCAGATGGTAGGAGAGGGTTTACGCATGGAGTGCCATATAGTCTGGGTGCCCAGGGGTCTGTTACTGGGTAAAAGTTGGGATGGAACGGGGCTCTCAACGGCTCTTTCGGTCACATCTTTCGCCCAAACCGCACCATTTTCTTCAGGGGTTGTGAGCATGTATGCGCGCACGCGTTCGCGCGCTGGCGTTAGTCAGTGCGTTTGTTTGTGAGCACGCATGTGGCGGGGACCCTGTAGTTTGCTGTGGTGCATGATATTGCTGTATATTATCATTATTACTGTGCGCCCTGCCTGCTTTTTGTTCCGCACACCGCACTAGCTTTCATTCCCAGAGACTAGCCTTCTTAGCACTCGGTGGCTGATTTGTCGCCACATGTCCAAGCACCACACATATCCCAAATGGTAGGAGAGGGTTTATGCATGCGTCGCCACATAGTCTGGGTGCCCTGAGGTCTGTTACTGGGTAAAAGTTGTGGAACGGGGCTCTTTCGGTCACATCTTTGGCCCAAACCGCAGCATTTTCTTCAGGGGGGTGGGTATGCATGCGTGCACGCGCTCGCGATCTGGCGTTTGTCAGTGCGTTTGGTTGTGAGCGCGCATGTGGTGGGGTCTTTGCAGTTTGCTGTGTTTCATGATAATGCTGTATATTGTCATTATTACTTTGTGTCCTGCTTGCTTTTTGTTGCGTACACCGTACCAGCTTTCCTTCCTAGAGACTAGCTTTCTTAGCACTCGGTGGCCCTTTTGTCGCCACAAGACTGGCGCCACACATATCCCAGATGGTAGAAGAGGTTGTATGCATCAGTGCTACATAGTTTGGGTGTCGTGAGGTCTTTTAGCGTGTAAAAGTTGGGTATGGAACGGGGCTCAAAACGGCTCTTTCGGTCACATCTATCGCCCAAAGGGCACCATTTGCTTCAATGGTTGGGTATGCGTGTGTGCACGCGTGCGAGCGCTGGCGTTTGTCAGTGCATTTGTTTGTATGTGCGCATGTGGCGGGGATCCTGCACTTTGCTGTTGCGCATGATATGGCTGTATATTGTCATTATTACTGTGTGCCCTGCTTGCTTGTTGTTGCGTACACCGCACCAGCTTTCCTTCCCAGAGACTAGCCTTCTTAGCACTCGGCAGCTGTTTTGTCCCCACAAGTCGGCCGGCGTCACACATTTCCCAGATGGTAGGAGAGGGTTTAGAAATGCAGTGCCACATAGTCTGGGTGCCCTGGGGTCTGTTACCGGGTAAAAGTTGGGGTGGAATGGGGCTCAAAACGGCTCTTTCGGTGTTGGTGTTGGTCACTGTGTTTGTGTTCGCGCATGTGGTTCGGACCCTGCACTTTGCTGTTGTGCGTCTTAATCCTGTATATTGTCATTATTAGTGTGTGCCCTGCTTGGTTTTTGGTGCGTACACTGGACCCGATTTCCTGCCCACAAACTAGCTTTCTCAGCTCTTGAGCGCTCCGACGTCGCCACAAGTCCGGCGCCATACACATCAAAGATGGTAGGGGAGGGTGTATGCATACAGTGCGATGTTGTGTGGGTGCCTTGGGGTCTGTAACCGTGCAAAAGTGTGGGTAGGACGGGCCCGAAAACGGCTTCTTGGTCCCGTCTTTGCCCCAAACCGCACCTTTTTCTGCAGGGGGTTGGGTATGCGTGCACGCACGCGCGCGTGCGCTGGTGTTGGTCAGTGTGTTTGTTTGTGTGCGTGCATGTAGTGCGGACCCTGCACTTTGCTGTGGTGCATCATATTGCTGTATATTGTCATTATTAGTGTGCGCACTGCTTGGTTTCTGTTGCGTACACTGTACCCGATTTCCTGGCCACAAACTAGCTTTCTCAGCTCTTGAGCGCTCCGACGTCGCCACAAGTCCGGCGCCACACACATCAAAAATTGTAGAGGAGGGTGTATGCATAGAGTGCGAGGTTGACTCGGTGCCTTGGGGTCTGTAACCGTGCAAAAGTGTTGTTAGGACGCGCGCGAAAACGGCTTTTCGGTCCCGTCTCTACCCCAAACTGCACCTTTTTCCGCAGGGTGGTGTGAATGCGTGCCCGCACGCGCGCTCGTACTGGTGTTGGTCACTGTGTTTGTTTGTGTTCGCAGATGTTGTGGGAACCCTGCACTTTGCTGTGGTGCATCATATTGCTGTATATTGTCATTATTAGTGTGCGCACTGCTTGGTTTTTGGTGCGTACACTGTACCCAATTTCCTGGCCACAAACTAGCTTTCTCAGCTCTTGAGGGCTGCGGTGTCGCCACAAGTCCGGCGCCACACACATCAAAAATTGTAGAGGAGGGTGTATGCATACAGTGCAAGGTTGACTCGGTGCCTTGGGGTCTATTACCGTGCAAAAGTGTTGTTAGGACGGGCCCGGAATCGGCCTTTTGGCCCAGTCTTTGCCCCAAACCGCACCTTTTTTCGCGGGGGGATGTGTATGCGTGTGCGCACGCGCGCGCGCGCTGGTGTTGGTCAGTGTGTTTCTTTGTGTGCGCGCATGTGGTGGTGAACCTCCACTTTGCTGTGATGCGTCATATTGCTGTATATTTTTATTACTAGTGTGTGCCCTGCTTGGTTTTTGTTGCGTACACTGTACCCAATTTTCTGGCCACAAACTAGCTTTCTCAGCTCTTGAGGGCTGCAGTGTCGCCACAAGTCCAGCGCCACACACATCAAAGATGGTAGGTGAGGGTGTATCCATAGAGTGCGAGGTTGACTCGGTGCCTTGGGGTCTGTAACCGTGCAGAGGTGTTGGTAGGACGGGCCCGAAAACGGCTTTGTGGTCCTGGTCTTGCCCCAAACCGCACCTTTTTTTGCAGGGGGTGTGTATGCATGCACGCACGCGCGCGCGCTGGTGTTGGTCAGTGCGTTTGTTTGTGTGCGCAGATGTTGTAGGGACCTTGCACTTTGCTATGGTGCGTCATATTGCTGTATATTGTCATTATTACTGTGCGCCCTGCTTGGTTTTTGGTGCGTACACTCTACCCGATTTCCTGGCCACAAACTAGCTTTCTCAGCTCTTGAGGGCTGTGGTGTCGCCACAAGTCCGGCGCCACACACATCAAAGAGGGTAGGAGGGGTTGTATGCATACAGTGCCATGTTGTCCTTGTGCCTTAGGGTCTGTAACCGGGAAAAGTGTTGTTAGGACGGGCCCGAAAACGGCTTAATTGGTCCCGTCTTTGCCCCAAACCGCACCTTTTTCTGCAGGGGGCTGAGTATGCGTACGCGCACGCGCGTGCGCGCTGGTGTCGGTCAGTGTGCTTGTTTGTGTGCGAGCATGTGGTTTGGACCCTCTACTTTGCTTTGGTGCATCATATTGCTGTATATTGTCATTATGATTGTGTGCCTTGCTTGGTTTTCGTTGCGTACACTGTACCCGATTTCCTGCCCACAAACTAGCTTTCTCAGCTCTTCAGGGCTGTGGTGTCGCCACAAGTCCGGCGTTACACACATGGAAAATGGTAGGGGAGGGTGTATGCATACAGTGCGATGTTGTGTAGGTGCCTTGGGGTCTGTAACCGTGCAAAAGTGCGGGTAGGACGGGCCCGAAAACGGCTTCTTGGTCCCGTCTTTGCCCCAAACCGCACCTTTTTCTGCAGGGGGTTGAGTATGTGTGGCGCGCACGCACGCACGCGCTGGTGTTCGTCGGTGTGTTTGTTTGTGTGCGCGCATGTGGTGGGGACCCTCCGCTATGCTGTGGTACATTATATTGCTGTGTATTGTCATTATTACTGTGCTCCCTGCTAGATTTTTGTTGCGTACACTGTATCCGATTTCCTGGCCACAAACTAGCTTTCTCAGCTCTTAAGGGCTGCGGTGTCGCCACACGTCCGGCGCCACACACATGGAAGATGGTAGGGGAGGCAGTACGCATACGGTGCGATGTTGTGTGGGTGCCTTGGGGTCTGTAACCCTGCAAAAGTGTGGGTAGGACGGGCCCGAAAACAGCTTCTTGGTCCCGTTTTTGCCTCAAACCGCACCTTTTTCTGCAGGGGGTTGGGTATGCGTGCGCGCACGCGCGGGCGCGCTGGTGTTCGTCAGTGTGTTTGTTTGTATGCGCGCATGTGGTGGGGACCCTGCACTTTGCTGTGGTGCATCTTATATCTGTATATTGTCATCATTATTGTGCGCCCTGCTTGGTTTTTGTTGCGTACACTGTACCCGATTTCTGGCCACAAACTAGCTTTCTCAGCTCTTGAGGGCTGCAGTGTTGCCACAAGTCCAGCGCCATACACATCAAAGATGGTAGGGGAGGGTGTATGCATACAGTGCGATGTTGTGTGGGTGCCTTGGGGTCTGTAACCGTGCAAAAGTGCGGGTAGGACGGGCCCGAAAACGGCTTCTTGGTCCCGTCTTTGCCCCAAACCGCACCTTTTTCTGCAGGGGGTTGGTATGCGTGCGCGCACGCACGTGTGCGCTGATGGTCGTCAGTGTGTTTGTTTGTGTGCGTGCACGTGGTGGGGACCCTGCACTTTGCTGTGGTGCATCAGATTGACGCATATTGTCACTATTGTTGTGCGCCCTGCTTGGTTTTTGTTGCGTACACTGTACCCGATTTCCTGGCCAGAAACTGGGTTTCTTAGCTCTTGAGGGCTGCGGTGTCGCCACAAGTCCGGCGCCCCACACATCAAAGAGGGTAGGGGAGGGTGTACGCATACAGTGCCATGTTGTCGTGGTGCCTTGGGGTCTGTAACCGTGCAAAAGTTGGGGCAGGACGGGCCCGAAAACGGCTTCTTGGTCCCGTCTTTGCCCCAAACCGCACCTTTTTCTGAAGGGGGTTGGGTATGCGTGCGCGCACGTGCGTTCACGCTGTTGTTCGTCAGTGTGTTTGCTTCTGTGCGAGCATGTGGCGGGTACCCTGCACCTTGCTGTGATGCGTCATATTGCTGTATATTGTCATTATTACTGTGCGCACTGCTTGTTTTTTTGTTGCGTGCACTTTACCCGATTTCCTTGCCAGAAACTAGCTCTCTAAGCTCTTGAGGGCTGCGCTGTCGCCACAAGTCCTGCGTTACACACATCAAGGATGGTAGGAGGGGGTGTATGCATATAGTGCCATGTTGTCTTCGTGCCTTGGCGTCTGTAACCGTGCAAGAGTTGTGGTAGGACGGGACCGAATTCGGATTTTTGGTCATGTCTTTGCCCCAAACCACACCTTTTTCTGCAGGGGGTTGTGTATGCCTGCGCGCACGCTCGCGCGCGCTGGTGTTTGTGAGTGTGTTTATTTGTGTGCACACATGTGGCGGGGACCCTTTTTTTTGCTGTGGTGCGTCATATTGCTGTATATTGTTATTATTATTGTGCGCACTGCTTGGGTTTTGTTGCGTACAATGTAACCGATTTTCTTGCCACAAACTAGCTTTCTAATCTCTTAGTGGCTGAGGTGTCGCCGCAAGTCCGACGCCACACGCATCAAACATGGTAGGGGAGGGGTGTATGCATACAGTGTGGTGTGTCTTGGTGCCTTGGGGTCTGTAACCGTGCTAAAGTTGGGGTTGGACGGCCCCGAAAAGGGCTTTTTGGTCCCGTCTTTGCCCCAAACCACACTTTTTTCTGCAGTGGGTTGTGTATGCGTGCGTGCACTCGCGTGCGCTCTGGTGTTCGTCAGTGTGTTTGTTTGTGTGCGCGCATGTGGCGGGGACCCTGCATTTTGCTGTGGTGCATCATATTGCTATATATTGTCATTATTACTGTGCACACTGCTTCGTTTTTGTTGCGTACACTCTACCCAGTTTTCTTTCAACAAAGTGGCTTTCTCAGATCTTGAGTGTAGGATTGTCGCCACAGGTCCGGCGCCACACGTATCAAAATTGGAAGGAGAGGCTTTATGCATACAGTGAGATGTTGTCGAGGTGCCTTGGGGTCTGTAACCGAGCAAAAGTTGGGGTAGGACGGGCCCGAAAACAGATTTTTGATCACGTCTTTGCCCCAAACCGCACCCTTTTCTGCAGGAGGCTGTGTATGCGTGCGTGCACTCGCGTGCCCTCTGTTGTTCGTGAGTGTGTTTGTTTGTGTACGTGTATGTGCCGGGAACCCTGCACTTTGCTGTGGTGCATTATATTGTTGTATATTGTCCTTTATTACTGCGCGCTCTTCTTGGATTTTTTGCGTACACTGTACGCGATTTCCTTGCCACAAACTAGCTTCTCAGCTCTTGAGGGCTGCGCTGTCACCACAAGTCCGGCGCCACACCTATCAAAGAATGTATGAGAGGGTGTATGCATACAGTGCCATGTTGTCTTGGTGCCCTGGGGTCTGTAACCGTGCAAAATTTGGGGTAGGACGGGCCCCAAAACGGCGGCTTTTTTGTCACGTCCTTGCCGCAAACTGTACCTTCTTCTGCAGGGGACTTTGTGTGTGTTCGCGCAAGGTGTGCGTGAATGTGTTTGTTTGTGTGCGTGCATCTGGCGGGGATCATGCACTTTGCTGTGGGGCATAAATTTGCTTTATATTGCTATTATTATTGTACGCCCTGCTTTGTTTTTCTTGCGTACACTCTACACGATTTCTTTGCTACAAACTAGCTTTCTCAGCTCTTGAGGGCTGCAGTATTGCCACAAGTCCGGCGCCACACGCATCAAAGATGGTAGGAGAGGGTGTATGCATACAGTGCCATGTTGTCTTGGTTCCTTGGGGTCTGTAACCGCGCAAAAGTTGGGGTAGGACGGGCCCAAAAAGGGCTGTTTGGTCACATAATTATTTGCCTCAAACCGCACCTTTTTTTCTGCAGGGGGTTGTGTATGCGTGAGCGCACGCGTTCGCGCTGGTGTTTGTGAGTGTGTTTGTTTGTGTGCGTGCATGTTGCGGGGACCTTGCACTTTCCTGTGGTGCATCATATTGCTGTATATTGTTATTATTATAGTGCAGCCTGCTTGGTTTTTGTTACGTGCGCTGTACCCGATTTCCTGGCCACAAACTAGCTTTGTCAGCTCTTGACGGCTGCGGTGTCGCCACAAGTCCGACACCACACGCTTCAAAGATGGTAGGGGAGGGTGTATGCATACAGTGTGATGTTGTCTTTGTGCCTTGGGGTCTGATCAAAGTACGTAGGCTACACAGTTATCAGCTGTGGGACAACTGGAGACGTGTCAGACACAAAGATGTGTGTGTGTGTGTATTTGTGTGTGTATTTGTGTGTGTATCTGTATGTGTGTGTGAGTGCATGTGTGTGCGTGCTTGCAAACGTATGCAAGCGTATATCTATATTATAATATATGAGTTTCGTGAGGAGGCAGTGTGTGTGCACACACATGTGTGTTAGTGTATCACGTCACCTCTTATGTTTCGTCAAAACAATGCGGGAAGAACTGCTGCAGACTTTGAGACTGACATATTGCAAGTTACTTCCCTTACGCCGTATAGCGTGCATACCTGTTCTCTCTCTCTCTGTTTCTCTGTCTCTGTCTCTGTCTCTGTCTGTCTGTCTGTCTCTCTGTCTCTGTCTCTGTCTCTGTCTCTCTCTGTCTCTCTCTGTCTCTCTCTCTCTGCTTGTCTGTCTGTCTATCTGTCTGTATGTCTATCTGTTTCCGAGTCTGTTACAAGATTGCTGCTTGATGTGCGTGCAGGTACACGCAGGGGTACACGCACGGGTACACACGCACACACACACACACACACACACACACACACACACACACACACACATACACACACACACACACACACACACACACACACACACACACACACACACACCGAAAGTCCTTCGGATAAGACTATAAACCGAGGCCCCGTGTGCGAGCACATGCCGAACATCATGCGCACACGTTAAATCCTGTTCCGCTTTTTGTAAGAGTAGGCTATTGTGTGCCGGTGGGAACAGATGACAAGATTTACAATACCGCATACACACGGGGACTGTATGTTAAAGAGAACATGACTGCTTATTTCATTATCCTCGATATAGTACCAGCAACGTCGACGACGACAACAGCAATATCAATAATGTTAATAACAACAATTATTATAATAATTTTATTGATATTATTTTATTGATATTATTATTACTGATATTATCACTATCATCATCATCATTCATCATCATTCTTCTTCTTCTTCTTCGTCTTGTTCTTCTTAACTGCACAATTACAGGCCCTTCCTGCAGACAGACAGCAGAAAGCGACGGCAGAGGGCGCTTTTTCACTGACAGGGAAGCAGACGAGAAAGGTACGGGAAGCGCGGGATCTAAGATTTTTGTGCAACATACCGTCTTGAAAGTTTTGTGTGTTAAAGAAAAAAAAGGACAAAAAGAAAGAAAAAGAAACGTGTGGGGGGTTGTAATCACAGTAGGGGCCAGTTGTGTGGAGATATAATATTATGTGATCAGCTTCGAGCTTGGATTTGTGCGTGTTTGTTGGAATTATCCACAGTGTCATCTGACAAAGGTTAGTCTAATCTGTTCCATTTTTATATAGTTTACATGTCTTTTTAAAAAACTTATTTGTCTGCTTTGTTTCTTGATTATTTCATTGAGGATGGGATTGCTTTGTTATGTTTTCACTGAAGATGGTGTTCCTTTGCTATGTTTTCATTGCTTCTCGATTCGATCAAAATTGCTTTGCTTTGGGTGGAGGTGGTGGTGTTTTTTTTTTTTATCCTCATCTCTCCGAGTCTTTATCTCAACTTGCTTGCCTTTCTTCTCAAAGTTTTACTGTTTTCCTTCATGTGCGTAGCTACTTTGTTTCCTTCTTTCACTGTTTATCAACGCATCCATTGTTAATAGTTCCAATAATTTTATAGGGTTCTCGATTGACAGACATCATTTTCGTTGGCTACATTTTCTTCATAAAGTTATACGTTTTTGTGGGTAATCTGGTCTTCTGCAAATACAAAAAAGACTGTCGTTTCTTTATTGATTTCACCAAATTGAAGATATAATTCTGATGACGACGAATACAATAATGAAGATCATAACATGCTTTTGATATCATTCATCTGTTAAGAATGCGCATATCGTATGCCCAGACTTAATCAGTAAGTGTAAATGTATATGCATGCACACAAGCACGCGTGCACACACATACACACACACGCGCGCGCGCGCACACACACGAACACACGCACGCACGCTCGCACACACACATCCACGTACACACGCACGTACACACACTCACACACGCATGCACACACGCACGCACGTACGTACGCACGCACGCACGCCCCGGCCCCTCCCCCCCCACACACACATGCACGCACGCACACTCTCAGACACACTCTAAAGTATTTATTCTGTTAGGTTGTGAACGCGAAAACAAAGAAGTATTTACTCTGTTAGGTTGATAGTCATCTGTGAACGAGAAAACCAAAAAGTGTTTATTCTGTTAGTTAAATAATGATCTGTGAACGCTACCACTTAGGTGAGGCGTTGCAGATGCAAGCAAGTCCAGAAGGCTTATACATCTTTCGTGATTTTTGTTATTTTCAGCATTTTTCAACCCCATTTTATTTATTGAACAGAGATCTGGGATTTGAACCGCATAACTTCGAAGGTGCTGTCATTTGGTATTCCGTCTCAGCGACTTCGTGTTTGGGTCGTGTGAAGGAAACTTATTAATTTTGTGTTGTGTAAGGATGACTGGAATTGAATTAAGAGAGAAAATGTAGGACTGTTGGCTTTGTTAAAGAGAATCTAGTAAGGTCGTTGGTTTATCAGAGAGAGAAGATAAATGTTTTGACAATTGTTCAAAGTTAGCGTTGTAAAAGAGAACTTAGAATGGTAAACAATTCATCAAAGAAGGCAAATGCCTTCACTGACCAAAGAACTATGAATTCGTAACACTGACGAAGTAATGTGAACTCTCACTCACTCTCACTCAGTCCCATGTCCCAAAGGACGTAGGGGGGACATGAGAGAAGACGCAACGGAGATCTTTTTCCATGCTTCACGATCCTGTGTGGCTAGTAGGAGGCGTTGCAGGGGTTGGGCAGTCCAGTCTTTGATGTTGTCAACCCATGATTTCTTTTGGCGGCCTCTTCTTCTTTTGCCCTCGACTGTTCCTTGCAAGATGGTTTTTGCTAGGGTGTTGTGTCTTGTGGTGTGACCAAACCACATCAGCTTTCTCCTCTTTATGGTGGAGAGCAAAGGCTCTTGGGGGCCCACACGCTTTTTGATTTCTTCTTTCACATAGTTATTGGTCTTGTGTTCTTTGTATGATATTTTGAGGAGTCTTCTGTGGCACTTGTTCTCGAATGCTTGGATTCTTCTCTCTAACTCTGCTGTCAGAGTCCATGATTCACAGCCATATAGGAGGATAGATATTACGAGGGATTTGTAGAGGTGGTATTTGGTGCAGAAGCTGATGTTGTTGCTTCTGATGATCCTCTGGA
>CM060335.1:21847877-21850377 GCA_030674155.1 Stramonita haemastoma | reverse complement strand
ATTTTTATGGCTTAAAACAAATATTTTCTAAAACATATTGTATGATATGAAAAGACATTTTAAAAAAGTGTATTGTTTAATGTTTTGAACAATATTATTGCAGCTATATAAAATAGTGTATTGTTCCATGTTTTGAACAATATGACTGCAGCTATAAAACTATGGTTTATTGCTTAACGTTTTGAACAATATGACTGTGTGTATAAAAATATGATGTATACTGTGATGTATTGTTTCATAATTTGAACAATATGACTGTGTGTAAAAATATGATGTAAACTGTGATGTATTGTTTAATGATTGAACACTATGATTACAGGTGGAGCTACAACCACTGTGAGGCCTCTGCCCGTGACCACTGTAAACCCAGGTAAGGCCAATTACATAACAATGTGCTTCAGAGACAGAGAGAGAGATACAGAGAGATACACAGAGAGAGAGAGACAGAGACAGAGAGACACAGAAAGACACAGACAGACAGACAGACAGACAGACAGACAGACAGACACACACACACACACACACACACACACAAACAACACACACACACACACACACACACACACACACACACACACACACACACACACACACACACACACACACACACACACACACACACACACACAGGGCGAGATAGAAGCAGAGAGAGAGACAGAGAATGACACGTGTTTGTGTGTGTGTGTGTGTGTGCGTGCGTGCGTGAGTGTGATTGTGTGTGTGTGCGTGCGTGCGTGCCTGTGTGTGTGTGTGTGTGTGTGTGTCTGTCTGTCTATCTGTCTTTTGTGTGTCAGCGTCTGCGTGTCTATATGTGCATTTATTACGTACGCGTATATTCAAGCACGTTTATACGCGTGCGCAAGCGTGTGCGCGCGCACACGTAGGAGTATGTGGTATAGCTTGCCTGTGCTTGTATAATATATGCGTCAACATGCTCGCGCACTTTTTCTCTGCACGTGCCTTTTTTTTATATATCTTTTTGACTATTTCTCCACTGTTGGCAACAAAAACAGGAAAATGGCTCAATTTCTAAATATTGTGATAAAGGCTTTATTCTGTTAATTTTGAAAAGCCAAATGGTTAATGATTTTGTAGCCATTATCAAAACAGCAGCAGGTGGTTCGTATCTTCAGATATATGCAAATGAAGTCACATGTTCCAAAAAATGTAACAGCATTTCACTGTGACACTGTTGTGCCTATAACTTTAAATGAAAACATGTATTTACAACAAACAGTATTCAGAAGTGAAGTTACTACTTAGTGCCAACCACTAGACACAAAGAAACCAAAAACAATTTTTTAATTATGGGAGTAGGTACCGGCAATAAGTGTGACACTGTAATGCATGTTACAAGGGGGTCATGACAATATCACACAGCCAAGACATTCTGGACCAGTATTCAATGAATACCTCAGCATCATTAGTTATTGCATGTAGATTAAAGCCATGGAATGGAAAACAGATTGTGCAAAACACAACTCTGATATGGGCCTTTAAAGTTTGTGTGGTAACATTACACGTGACACCAATTATGACATTTGAATAAAAAACAAAGCAAACTGTTGATGTACAACAATACTTTTATTACAGAATTGATGATTACATGGTCATGAACAGTAACTAACAAGAATTATGATAAAAATTTTCATTTGTTTGTGTACATGGTTCAGAAAAACAAAGAAATATAAAGAAAGAAAACAAAACTTTTCTTCATGTATAAAACATGGTGAACTGACATGAATCATACAAAAGCAATAAAATCAAGACAAATCAACAAGTAGTTCAGATATAAAAAGATAATTAACTGACTGGAATTTTTTTTTAATCGATAAAGACAATTTAATTTGTTTATGTTTAGTAAGGCAGTGAGTTTGGCCCAGGCCAAAAGCTGTGTGGGATATTGATGTCAGCTAATTGCCAAGGCCTACACTAGAATGTTGTAATGTTGTAAAATGTTGTTTTGAGATTGCCTTCAGCCATGACAAGCTCTTAATAACAACATGCACTCTCCTGTAATTAAAGGAGAAAAATTCCTCTGAAGTTGCAGTATTGCTGCTTATATGGTGAGGTACATGGAAACAGTCATACATGCAAACTGCTCATTCAGTGTGCAATTTCAATCTCACAGTGATTCCCAGGTGGGATGAGTGAGTCAGAGTGCACTCTCTGGGTGATCCCCAGAAGGTTACACTTGGGGAACACACAACAACACAGTGAGCAGACTAGAAAGTAAGTCTTAATGGTACAAATCATGTGTCACAACACACACAAAAAAATTGTATTCAATCAAAACAATACAGCAGAAAGGCACAAGCATCAGTACAAGAAGCATAAATCAATGTAAGCTGATGAAGAGCACTCCTGTTAGTACTTCTTAAGTTTTGTCCACTATTTAAAAATCTCCCATGTGTGTGTGTGTGTGTGTGTGTGTGTGTGTGTGTGTGTGTGTGTGTGTGTGTGATGAGAGAGAGAGAGAGAGAGAGAGAGAGAGAGAGAG
>CM060335.1:21840377-21842877 GCA_030674155.1 Stramonita haemastoma | reverse complement strand
AAAGCTTTATGGTTTCCTACACCTTGAAAGACCCACACATAGCCAAATCCAGAGGAGCAGAGATTTCTTATATGCGTAACCCAGGTTGTTTTACCTTTTTCATCCAGGAATTTTAACATATGGTAGGCCATGTTAGCGTATCTCTGACTAGGTAAAGAGCACAGACGTAACCAGTAGGAAACACTTCTAACAGCTGACAGAACGAGGAGAGGGTAACGGCCTAATTCGCCATACACCATATAGTTTGGCGTGTGCATACTAACATTCAAAAAACGTTTACATGCAAACATATGAACTTTTTCAATCTGGTTAAATTCATGGATACCCCAAACCTCAGATGCATACAGTAGCATAGGAGCAACACGTGCATCAAAAAGCTTAATAAATATCGTAGGAGATGAGCAACCTAATCTTCGCAGTGTTCTACATATTTCTATGACACATCTTTTGGCTTTCGTTGTTAAGCTTTCTTTAGCAACATTTAGACTCAGACGTGTTGTGAAAATAAGCCCAAGGTATTTGTATGAGTTGACAAATTCTATTTTTTGTTGTCCATCATCATCACGTCGAGAGAGAGAGAAGAGAGAGAGAGAGAGAGAGAGAGAGAGAGAGAGAGAGAGAGAGAGAGAGAGAGAGAGAGATGTAGCTACACGTTTGCTTACTGTGCAGTGAAACCTACCTGTGTTTGTGTGCAAAAGTCTGAGCGTGTGTTTAGAGCTAAAATGTACACGTATGGCTAGAGAGAGAGAGACAGAGACACAGACAGACAGACAGACAGACAGACAGACAGACAGACAGACAGACAGACAGACAGAGAGAGAGAGAGAGAGAGAGAGAGAGAGAGAGAGAGAGAGAGAGAGAGAGGAGAGAGATGTACCTACACGTGTGCTTAATGTGCAGTGAAACCTACCTGTGTTTTTATGTAAGTGTCTGAGTGTGTGTTTAGAACTAAAATGTACACGTATGGCTAGGGAGGGAGGGAGAGAAAGAGAGACAGAGACATGTACCTACCTGTTGGCTTACTGTGCAGTGAAACCTACCTGTGTGGACACGGATCCCAACTGCAGCAACTTTTCAGCTCAGTCCTGTCAGACCAGCTATTACGTGAAGAACGCTTGTCCCAGGAAATGCGGAGGATGTTGTAAGCACCCCTGGGGGGAGGGAGGGGGTGGGATACCGGCAGTACTTGTAACAACCGACACACAATCAGTGCTAACCACAACATTTATTTATAACTTGTTTATTTATGTTTTTATTTATTTATTATTATTATTATTATTTTTTATTATTATTTATCTAGTTAGTTAGTTAGTTAGTAAAAACACTTTATGTCACAGCAGATTTCTCTGCGTGAAATTTGGGCTCCTCTCCCCAGGGAGAGCGCATCGCCACAACTTCAGCGCCGACCCATTATTTCTTTTTCTTTTTCCCGTATGCAACGGTATTTGTTTTCCCCATCAGAGTGACTTTTTTTCTACAGAATTTTGCCAGGGACACCCCTCTTGTTGCCGTGGGTTCTTTTACGTGCGCTAAATAATAATATGCAGCACACAGGACCTCGGTTTATCGTGTCATCCCAAAGACTAGCACCAAGACCACAACTCACAATCAGTTGGATGGGGGAAATGTTTTGGGCCCAAACGGGATTCGAACCACTTCGACCCGGACTTTTCGCTTTCTAGAAAGGCGCGTTACCTCCAGACCATCGATCCAACAAGCTGAAAAATGTAGATAAAGAAGGACGCTCAGATCAGGGAATATTGGAGAAGATGAAGTAGAATGACTTGTAGAAATAAAAAAAGGAGAAGATAATTGTGTTAGACAACGAAGGAAGAGGACATATGCAAGAGCACGAACACATACACGGACATGCATGCACATACACACAAGTACGGACACATGCACGCACTCACACACACCACATACACACACACACACACACACATACACACTCTCTCTATCTCGTACGCGCGCGCGCGCACGCACACACACGCACGCACACACATACACACACACTTACACACTCACACACACACACACACACACACACACACACACACACACACACACACACACACACACACACACAGAGGGATAAACGACGAATTCATCCTAAATGAGTCACCCTAAATGAAGGACTCAAAGTACCCTGATATATTGAAGCATACTTTATTTTCCAGAGCTCTCAATGACCCGCGAACTCCAAGATGGATTGCAAAGGATGACGACCAGAAAATCTCCACTGACTCTGTTCTGCTTGGAAAGAAAGAGATGGGTGTGCCTCTGATGTTTATCGAGGTATAAGCAAAGACTTCATTGATACATGTATTCATTTATCTGTTTGGCTTTTTTGTTCTAATTTTTTTTTTAGTTGTGTTTAGTTAAGATCTTCGTCCTTTCTTGTCATTTACTCGAGTTTCATGACTTGTGTACTGTTGGAAGTTTTTCGTTCTTTGTGCATCGTGTGTGTTTGCATTTTGAAGTTCTTTGCTTATTTCTG
>CM060335.1:21822877-21835377 GCA_030674155.1 Stramonita haemastoma | reverse complement strand
TTCGCTGTATACTTGTTATTTCCCTTAGGTATCTGGTTGTCTCTCTTGTTGTTTTGTCTTTTAGTCTGAATTCATATTGGAGGTATCTTCTATATTTAGCGGTTTGGACTCTCACTGGGCACATAGACAGACTGGAGTTCAGGAATGCAAAGTTTACCAACACACAGCTTGAATATTAACTTTGAATGAAAGGAAAAGAAGTCTAAACTTAGCGCAACATCAAAACCTGGGAACATGTGTGAATTTTTTTTAATATATCTGATGAAATTAAATCACACGCACGCACGCAAGCGCGCACGCAAACAAGCGCACGCACACAAGCGCACGCACGCACACACACACGCACACACACACACACACACACACACACACACACACACACACACACACACACACAATACGGGAGAAAAAATGTAAAAACCCGACTTTTCATAAACTATGTGTTTCTTAATACCTAACTACCTGTAAAAATCGTTGCAAACAATTAACAAAACATCTCACACTGACAAATGTACAGTGTGGCTAATCAATATCCTAGCAATTGCAAAATGTTAATCATAGAGCCACTGCAATTCACATTTGTAAGGAAGATAAATCATCGCCAAAAACAAGCAGCAGTGAATAAATTTTAAAAAAGCATTCTTATATCACTTCAGGTAAAACTTTAACAAAAAAACCCCAAAACCCACACACAAAAACTGTCAAGGTAACCTACTACTTTATTTTCGTTTAAAACCTTGGATTCCGATCCTAGGGACCGGGTCAGGGAGGCATGCGTGGATTATGAAATAGCAACAGAGCATAAGAAATGCATATTTAAACAACAAAAAATATAATATAAAAATCCAAGCACATTTAGCAATGTAAAAAAAAAGAACACCCTACTAATTGTCGTAGAAAAAGTGGAAAAAACAAAACAAAACAAAGCAAAACACCTATGTCTAGAATTTTTTTCCAGCAGACAAATTTAGTCACCTTTAAGGGCAAAAACTACACACACACACACACACACACACACACACACACACCACACACACACACACACACACAACACTGTATTGAAATGAATTTTTGAAAAGCTTCACAATTACAAACATATTTGAAGCGCTACTGTAAAGTTACATCTTCAGTCCACGAACGGGAGAGCAGAGCACCTTTTTTTTTTTGCCAGCACCACAGATATCCAGCTAAGCCGGAAATCAGACGATGCAACAACAGTGTAGAATATCACATAGTATTGTTGATGTTCGATTGAAGTGTGCAAAAAAAGGGCGGAACACTGTTCATTGAAATCAGAAGACAAATTTGTAACAATCTTAAGGAAAGGGAAACAATCTGAGTTTACTTCCTTTCTTTTACATTTTACATTTTGATTCTATACAGATGTGTGAAACCTTTTTAAGGCTACAGCAGAAAAGAAGTTATGTATTGTATTTGCAGTCATCTATCATAATACATTTCAGATTGTACTGTTTTTAAAAAAAAAATGACAAAATTAAGTGAAAAGACAAAGTAATTTCTTAAAATATTTTTTAACAATTGAAAAGGTGTAATTGTTCAGACTTATGGCGTGAACGATCATTGAAAGCACTAAGATTTCAACAATACAAAACATTGCATATTTTAGAACTGACAATGTTATAGAGGGGAAAAAAATCTGAGTCTGACCCCAAGAGGTATCTCAACTTAGACGACTACAGCGAACTGAAAGCCGAGATACATTATGTTTCTAAGAAAATTTATCGAAAAAACCTGGTTCATAGCCTATATGATTTTTAAAAAAAATATGCTTTAAGTACACAGATAAAAAAGCATTGAATAAAAGATATTGTGTCCCATTTAGCCCAATCAGAATGATAAAAAGTCTTCATATATAAGAATTACGATAAATTATATTGACAAGGTTTTATAGCAATCAACTAGATCAAGTCATGATGAATGAAAGGTATATATCATTCGAGTACTTATCTTAATGACATAGGTGAAGACACAATGGATACAGACCTAGTTTCTAGAATGACATTTGGAAAAGAAATCACTCCTATCAATATCAAGGGCTGTCTCTGTAGCATGGAGCCAACATCGCTGATGTCAGATTTCTTTATCACTCTACCACTAACTACAATCCAGACAATAAGTAATGCACTTTCTGTTTAGAAAAAAAAGAACCAGAACAAATCACTAGCCGTTATTGTTATAGATTGAATACAACAAGAAATACTGCACAAAATATTTCAATATCTATTCAGGAAATGATTATCATCGGCTATAGTGATCTAAATCAAGGACATAATTGTCTTAATTAAGGAAATAAGATTAAGATAATGATATACAGGACCAGGCTACTTCTAGACAGTCTTTATTAGAATTTTTTAAAAATCGAACAATCAAACAAAAATAGACGATCAGCTTATTTTCAGTCTTAATAATAACGCTTCTGGCAATAACAGCAAGACAAAAATAATCATAACAGCTACTAAGGGTTTTAAGAACAAATCAGACGAGCCAACTCTAAAAGAAACACACACATGAACACAACAAACAAACAAAAAGCTCCCCCCTAAAAAAAAAAAGCAAACAAGCAACCCTCCCCCCAAAAAAAAAACCGAAACAAAACAGTGCAAACAAAACTTTTATATTATTTTTTTTTAGGCCTCAGTTATAGATCGAGGAGCACCATCTTTCTTTTTTTTAGTTCCTTTATCTTTTTTTTTTACTTTTTGTGGGTGCTCTACACGTCTTTCTTCATTGGCCAAAAGAAAATGAATAATGAAATAATTCATCTAGACAATATCATTGTCTAAAATACCAAGCACAAAACTATAATCAGCAAAGTAATGAATTAGCCTATACTATACCCCCCAAAAAAAAAAACAACAACAAAAAACCCCCCCCCCAAAAAAAAAAAAAACAAAGAAAAACAAACTAAAACCCACAGGCAGTATGTGTGCACACAGGCTGCAGGCACACACAATACTATACATATTTTTTTGGTTAGGCCTCAGTTGCATGCAGCTCATGGAGTACCATCTTTAAAAAAATTTTTCTTGCATTTAATTATTTACTTTAGTGAGTGATCTACACGTCTTTCTTCATAGGCCATCCCCCAACCCCCCCCCCCCCCCCCCCCAAACAAAACAACCAACCAAACACGAAACAAAACAACAGTTTTTTTTAAAAGATCATATGTTTGTTTTACTCCCGTTTTCCTTTTTTTCTTAGGTATCCCCATTTCCATCCATGAACGTATAACATGGAACCTTTATCTTACCTACAGTCTGAAGCAATAGCTGCCCCAGTGTGAAATGTTGCCTATGTTCTATTCATGTTCGGCTGCAGTGAACATTCGGCTGGGTTTATTGATGCTCTAGTGTGTGCTGTTGTGGGCGTTTCTAAATGTGTACATAAGGATTTATACATGTCTGGGTTTGTTTTTGCTCTAGTGTGTGTGTGGTAGTGTTAATTTTCACACTTTCATCTATGTTTCTTGCCTTTAATCCACATTTCTGACACAATGTTTGCATTTTTCTTTTTATCCTTTTTCCTGCCGCATGTTACACTTAAAATTCATCCAGTAGGTATACAGCTTTACACTATAGGAACAGGTGACACAGGTGATTTGATAAAGGTGACTATTTCTCCAAGTTAAAAGCAAATGCTGTCACAAGATTGTACACAAAATTTTATGTTTAGAAAGACCTTTTGATACAATTGTGAAAAAAATCTAGATGACATCATGGTTTACATATATCAGGTTCATATAGGGACAATGAATCAAATGCATAAACAATAATACCCTTTCATTTGAATTTTTAAAAAAAACAAAGTTAAAAAATCCAGGTTCTACAAAACTTTCAACAATCACTTTCAAAAGTTACTGAATTATAAAATGGGGAAACAAGCCCTCAAATAACTCGAGTCCTGCTTTTATCAAGTATCTTCTTGGATTTTATATAATTTTTGTAAATGCCAAAATATAATATTACCGTCCTGTCCTTATGCAACTATGTCCCATGCCGATCTTAAATGGATATAAAAGAAAAAAGTTTGACACCAACATGAAAGCTATAATTTTAAACCCAATACAACTGAACATGAGGAAATAAAATGTTTATTCCCTGATACTAGTTTCAGTATGAAGGAAAGAAAATATTTTGAAAACAACTAACTCATTTTTAAGAAGGGATCTTCGTTTTGATACCACTAATTCAGTACAAGAAAAATCTTCACATATTGACAATAGCTAATTAATAATAAAACAACTTTATACTTGGTAGCTGTTAACTCAATATAAGAACACTATGCACTTTGATGGCTTTAAACTAATGAAAGGGTGAAAACGTTCTCTTTTGTCACTAGCTGACTCAAAATACAGATAAACACTTTACACTTTGCTGAATACTAATCCAATGTGATTAAAAGAACCTTTTGATACCAAGTAGCTCCATTTGACAAAAGGAAAAAGTTACACCTTGATACAAGCAAATTCCTTTTTTTGTTATTTGTCAAATAGTTTAGAATAAAAGAAAACTTACTTATATCGATACTAATTAATTTAACATGAAATTAAAAAAAATCATTATTTGAATCAAACAAATATGAAGGAAAACGACTTTTACTTTCTGTGTTGCCAAATAACCCAATATAAGATTATCTGATATTGTGAACCAGGGAACTCTTATGAAAGACAAACCTTATTACTCCAGCACCAATTAATTTGTCATGAAGGAAAGAATATTATTTTGATAGAAGTTACTTGATACTTCTTCATCGAACACTTATACAGCAACTTCTGTCGCTTATATGAGCGAAAATGAGTACGGCTACCGCTTAAGCGCCTACATGTCGAGACCCAGCGCATCCGAACTTGAGCATGAGAGAGAATTGTTATTTTTTAAGTCTCTCTGGAGAAAAAGGAAGGAAAATATACCATGAAGGCAGAAAATGGACAAGAAGGAGGCGACAGGAAGAAAAGAAACAAGGCAGAAATACAGAGAGTGATAGAAAAGAAGAAACGTCTAGCACAGAATTTCCAGAATGTGGGGATGCTATTTATATCGACAAACGCCCCCCTCCGTCCACACTGGGGAATTTTACTTGATATTAAGAAAAGGATGTATTCAACATCAACTAAACCAAGAACAAGAGAAGATCTTTATATTTTGATGCTAAGTTTACATAAAGGTGGAACTTCATCTTTGATACAGAGTGCGAAGGAAAGAGTTCAATGACTTAATACCAACTACTCTATTGAACACAGAAGTTTCATACTTTTACACTAACTTAGGGAGGGAATTTGCAATCTTATACTTTGACACCACTTTATGTCATATGAAGAAAGAACTGTAAACTGTGACACTCATTTGATAAATAAATAAGATAACTGTTGTGAAACCAATCAATTAACAGAAAGAAAAGAGTTGTATATCTTTTTTTTTTACCAACTCAATACAAAGAAAAAATATGCCTTGATAACTTGTTTGGAGCAAAAATCTACAGTCATGATAGCATTAAAACATTCCCTTGACTTCCCTACAGTCAGCACTTTTTCAGCATTCTAATCATCAATAGCTAGCTTATACTTGCTTTTTTTTTTAGTGTAATCTCTTTTTAAAAAAGCTTTATTATCACAGTAGTCTCCAGAATAGTTCTTCAACCAGCAGAAATAAACCACTTTTGTCCTTATTGTCATTCCCTTTTACTAACTTGTTGTTTTCATGAAATGAATATGAATATAAAACTTTAAAATAAAATAAAGGCAATCTCTCCTACTCAGATAAACCAAGAACGCATCAGGAGAGAAACAGCATTTTACCCCGATATCAACTCAGACAAGGAAAGAACTTGATACTTTGACACCAGTTAACTCAACAGGAGGAAGAGTTACAGACTCTGATACTAACTTATTCAATAATCAAGAAAAAAATGTATATTATACAAATACCAACCAGTGAAACAAAAGGAAACACAGCTGTACATAGATAGCAACAGCTCAGTATGAAGGAAAGAACCTTTAACTTTAATAAAATAAAAACGACATGATAGGTAAAAGAGTTTGCACTTTTGACACAAATGAATTCAAAATAAGGGAAAGCACTTTACACTTATGAACTCAAACTAAGGGAAAGCCCTTTATACTTTGGAACAGCTGATTCAATATCATGCCAGTGGACTTTTTTGCAAGAAAGAAACAGTATTTTATCTCGATACCAATGAAGGAAACTTAGAGTTAAGAGCTTCGCACTTTGATGCCATTTGATTCAATATAAAGGAAAAAATGTTTAAATGGATACCAGCTAACTGAATATGAAGGAAATATCTTGATACTAGGACACCAGCCAAACATATAAACAAATACATTATTACTTTGGTACCAACTAAATATAAACAAAAGAACTTTATACTCTGATGCAGCTAGGTCAGTGTGAAGGAAAGAAACACGCCAAGTAGAACTATATTAACAAAAACTTAATATTTTGAAATCAAGCGCTTACAAAGGATAGGACTTTCTATACTGACTGAATATGAAGGAAAGAGATAATACTTTGATGCCATGAAATATCGAGCATAAAAGCTTTACAATTCATCATTACTCAATAGGAACTCTACTCTTTAACACCATTTTATTTTGCACAAAGGAAAACTTTTTTGAATGATTTTTAAAAACTCAATAAAAAGGAAAAATCTTTAACTTCGATAACCATCTTATTCACCAGGACGGAAAAGGTTACTATTTTGACACCAAATAAAATCAGTATAAGATTAAGCAGTGTGCTGATTCTTTATAGTAAGAATTCTGTTTTCCAGCTCTGCAACTATCAAGGGCTAGCTATAGACTGGCCGATTTTCAGCATGTTTTTCTTTCCAAATTCTTCCACGATCATGATCTTCTTCAGAACAAACTGCTTTAAACTGGTCAGTAAACCTGAGCCATATAAGATTAAACAATGTACTGACTTCTCTTTAGCAAGAAAACTGTTTTTCAGCTCTGCAACTACCAAGGGCTAGACTATAGACTGGCCGATTTTCAGCATGTTCTTTTTTTCCAAATTCTTCCACGCCACGATCTTCTTCAGAATAAACTGCTTTCATCTGGTCAGTAAACCTGAACCACTCTTTCCCTGTACTGCTGTTCCCCCTTATGACTGTTTCCCATACCGCAGAACAAAGTCAGTTAAAGGATGAGTGTAGATGTTAAATGCTGGATCAAGATGGCAAACAGTTAGGGTTGCGGCATGGGGCAAAAACTAGTGTTAGTGTTAAGTGTTAACAGCACAAGGAAACAGCCCTACAGCGTAAAAGTAGTCTAAGGAAAAAATAATGCTTTTCCTAGAGACATTCGTCATTCGTTTTGTGTACATTTTCTTAAGCGGATCGCGGATATACCCAAGAAAAAGAATCATTTGTTCCAGCACGATATGCAATTTTATAAGTTATGACTGTCTCAAAAGATTAGCTACACCAGAATTGTCTTTCTATTTGTCACGCGTTTTCGTTGTATATGTTATTTTCTGAAATATGTCTAGTCAGGAATCCGAAATTAATCATTTTTCTGTATTTTTGGAAGATACCATAATGACGCTCTCAGCCAGTTTCAGCACTGTCGGACTAATTCTATTTTGTGTGTAATAGTTATCTTTTAGACCTGATCCTAACTGCATTTATTCTCAGCTTAAAAGAAACAGTGGAAAATGTCCACATATAACATGCTTACCCATAAAGAATAGACCCCTTTACTCTTCAAAATAAACCAGTTACATACAAAGAAAGAATATTATAATTGAGACCAACTGATTCAATGCAAGGAAAAGAAGTTGATACTTTGATACCAGTTAAATGTAAGAAAAAAGATAAGGAAACCACTGTGCACAGTGACACAGACTGAATAGGAAAAAAAGAATGCTATACTCGAGAGGAGCTAATTCAGTAGTTATAGAAGAAGGGTTCAATGTCAGTGAACTCAATACGAAAGGACGAATTTTATACTATGGCATCAGCTAATTCAATGTAAGGGAAAGAACTCCACACTGGCTTTAACATTCAATTCAAGGGAACAAAAAACTTTGATAACGAAAAACATTAAATAAGGAAAAGGTTTATACTTGAATACCAATTGACTCCAAACGAAGGAATATATTTTCCACTAAAAACACCCCAAGTAATTGAATGTGAAGAAAAACTTTTTTTCAAGATGTGACAATAACTCATGATGGAGGAAGGAAGACTACTTTTGGTACCAAGTAACTCAATATAAAGTTAAGAACATCAATACTTTGATACCATTTCACCACAATACAACCGAAAAAGACTAGATACTCTGACAATACCCAAACATAAAGAAAGCAAAGTTGTACTTCGATAGCAAATAACCCACCATGCAGAAAATGGCTTTTGATGACTCACTCAAAGGCAGAAAAATTACTTTCTATTGCAAAATCAAACAAACTCACCGCGAAGCAATGAATGTTAAAGTTTACACCTACTCAATCAGTATGAAGGGAAACAACTTTATAGTTTAATACAAGCTAAATCAGTTCGAAGGAAAACGCTTTATACTTTGAGCCCAAAGAACTCAATCTGAAAGGGAAAAAAACATTAAAAAGCAAACTCATTCTGAAGGAAATACTTATGTAAGTTGTCTAAGTAAAGTGGGGACTTCATAGTTTGATACCAGTTAAGTCCCTATAAGCACACATGTTAATAACGTTGATATTAATCCAATCATACATGAAAGAAAATGTATACTTTGATGAAATCACTCAGCATAAAGAAGGCAACCTTTTCACTTTGATACTAGCTGATTGCATATCAAGTTAAGACTTCATACTTTAAAACTAACTCAGTATGAAGGGATGTTTTTACTTAGATAGAAACTAATTCAATATAAAAAACACTACTTGGAAAGTAAAAAAGTAATACTTTATAAAACATGCCACAATACAAAGGGAAATAAATCAATCCTAGGCTCCAGCTTGTTTAACGTAAAAGTAGAAATATTATACTTGGTACCATCTATTTCAGTATGAAGGAAATAACTTTTTTTTTTTTTTTACCTCAATGGGAATGACACATCTTATAATTTTTAGATCAACATATCCAATAAGAAAAAGTACAATAGCTTGTTACCTTGACACAAGCTAACTCAATATAAAGGGAAAATGTATACTTCAAACCCCATCTGATTATGTAAGGAAAAGGTGTCTATCTTTGGTATACCGACTCAAAATGAAACAGAAAATTTTTACTTTCACCCAAGCATTGTCAACAATAAGTAAAAGATCTTAATACTTTTGTAACAACTGATTTGGTATGAAAGAGGCTCCTCCATGGAGCCTTGTTACTTTAAATAGCATCTTTACCTTCTGGGAATTCTGTACTAGGAATTCCCTCCTTTCTATTCCTTTTTGTTTCTTCCTTGGGTTTTTTTCCCGTCGCCCCTTGTCTTTTTCCTGCTTACATGGTACATTCTCCTGCTCCCCCCCCCCCCCTTACAAAGTAACTAAAAGACAATTCTCTTCCATGCTGAAGTTCAATGTGCTTGGCCTGACTTGCCAGGTGCCTAGCGGCTGTGCAACACAGTTTTGCTCATATGACAGACATTTATTGCTCTTTAAACATTTGTGATGATAGAGAAAGAAAGAAAGAAAGAAAGAAAAGAAAGATGCAAGAAAATTTTATGTGATGCTAAGTGACTTAATTTAAAGCAGAGGATATATTGTTCATACCTTGGTTCATACTGTATACAAAACAGAGGATTTTTACTTTATATCTTGACACAGCAAATGTGAAAGAAAGAACTTTTTACTTCTGTGCAAACTAAAATGGAGGGGGAGACACTGTATTTTGACACTTCTTTGATAGTAAATGTATTTATAGGAAGAAAATAACATCTACACATTGATATCACTGACATCAACACGAAATAAGTTTATACCTTGATACCATTAACTCGATATGACTAAAACAAGCTTTAGATATGAAACGAAAATCCCTCAGCATAAAGGGGCATAATCCTTGGACAACAACTAGCTCAAAACATGTTTAAAGTTGTAGAGGTTGACATAGTTTTTTTTAAGACTGGCATTAACTAAATATGGACGAAATAGACTTTATAGTTCGATAATTTTTATTAGCTATTGAATTCTGAAGGAACATTTAATACTTAAAGGAAATGAACTTTTAGAGTTAACCCTTTTCTAAAATTTCATGAGCATGTAATAGATAATTTCCGTCTATTTTTGTTTTGTTTTGTACTAGCCCCTACAGCAAGGCAGAATGTAGTGAAATGGTGGGAAATATAAAAAAAAAGGCGGGAACTATACTGGCAGGGCTGAGCGATTTGAGGGCTTTAATACGTTCCCTATCGTACTTCGTAACAAACCTATACTACTTATTGCAATTCCATTACATACATATCAGGAGTCATTTGACCAGCCTAAATGTCTATTCCAGTAGTCCTCGGTGGCTCTTCTGTTCCTTAGTCTTTCATGGTTCATGGTTGCTCCTGCCGCGTCCTCAGGTAGAAAGTACTTGGGATGGGAACAGCGTTTATGACAGTATTTTTGGTGACAGAATGTGTCTATGACGGAATATTCTTGATGACGAAATATTCGAATTGTCTTGATGACGGAATATTTCTTGACGACAGAATATATATATATCTATAAATATTATATATATATACATATATTATGTATATAATATATATTATATAGATATATATATCATAAACTCTTCGAATTGACTATTTCTTGATAGATAAATATCTTGACGACGGAAATATTCCTAGTGAAATTCTTAATGACAGAAAAGTTCTGCACAAAAATAAAATTAAATCACATGCCTGCACACACACACCCCACCACCCCCACACCACACCACACCACACACCACACACACACAACAGATACGCACACACGTAGAAAGAGAGAAGAGGCTGAGAGACACAGAGAGAGAGACACACAGGGAGAAAAAAAACCAGAGAGAGAGAGAGAGAGAGAGAGAGAGAGAGAGAGAGAGAGAGAGAGAGAGAGAGAGAAGAGAGAGAGAGAGAGAGAGAGAGAGACAGAAGAAGAGAGAAGAAGAGGGTAGTAGACACACAGACAGAGAGGGAAAGAGAGCGATAGAGATACAGAGACAGAGACAGGCAGAGAGATAGAGAATGATCATCATGCTAATCATCATCATCACCATCAACATCATCGTCATAATGATAATATAAATCTCCACGACTTTTTACTACTATGAATAATAATAATAATAATAATAATAATAATAATAATAATAATAATAATAATAATAATAATAATAATAATAATAATAATAATCATATCGATCATCATCACATCATCATCGATCATCACATCATCATCACATCATCATAACAGTGACATTCTATGTTTGTGGCTTGTTTGTGCTTCTCAACCCCCGAGACCATAATCAAATCAGAAATAAAGACTAGAAAAAAATCACTCAATTATTCCCTTAGCCTAACACTGGTACTGAATATTGAGCAGTCATCAGATGGGCTTTAAACCACGGTCCCATAGGCTAAATAAAGCATGTTATCTTGAGCACCGCATTACGAGCCATCCCTCTTTCAAAGATTGTTGTTGTTCAGCACAGTTCTCCAAGTAGCGTTAAGATAATTAATACAGTCATGTTAAGTAAGCGTTTATGAAAAGCATTAAAAGCAAACATTCACTGATAATAACATTTCAGTCTTTGTGCTTCCAAGTACGATGTGAGAGAGTACATAATTATTATTTTTTTTCATATCGAGGATAATATGATAAGCACTCATGTGCTTTATTTTACACCAAGTCCGCGTGTGTATGCAGTTTTGTAAATCTTATCCGTTCCCACCGGCATATAATGGTTTACTGTTACGAAAAGCAAAAGTGGAAAGTGGGAAATTCTCCACCCGAAAAACTACACAAGAAAATTCTAAAAAAAATAATTGGGAAGTACTTGAGGTTTCTCAGCAGGTTAAGCTAGAAAGTGCCCAACAGCACTTCCACCAACAAAAGACAATTATCATTATTATACCTTCGTCTGGGCTTTCGCCTGCTTGTGCAGCATCCTCGGGCGTTGAAGTACCTAGGACGGGAACAGCTTCGATGACAGGATGATTCTGCATACAAACATTGAGACACCAAAATTTGAGATATATAGAATAATAGAGAAAATAAGACAGGGAAGAAAATAGATTCATTTGTTTATCTTATTTATTTATTCATTTTTATATTGTGTGTTTTACATCCAGTCCCCGTGTGTATGCAGTTTTGTAAATTTTGTTATCAAAGAGAGAGAGAGGGAGAGACAGAGAGAGAGAGAAGAGAGAAGAGAGAGAGAGAGAAGAGAGAGAGAGAGAGGAGAGAGAGAGAGAGAGAGAGAGAGAGAGAGAGAGAGAGAGAGAGAGATGTGGACTCTGAATATTTGATTTGATGTACAAAGAGAGAGAATTTATTTTTTTTTTATTTATTCTTTTATATCGAGGA
>CM060335.1:21802877-21805377 GCA_030674155.1 Stramonita haemastoma | reverse complement strand
TAGATAGATAGATAGATAGATAGATAGATAGATAGATAGATAGATAGCGAGAGAGAGATAGAGAGATAGAGAGACGGAGAGACAGAGAGTTGATGCCTGAAGATAAAGATTATGATTCGTATCAACATGCCTGTCAGTATTGTAATTGTCTATCAGGATGATTAAAGTGTTTTTGACTTGACTTGACTTGAAAGAGTTGTAGATCAGAAACAAAGGCTTGCATCTAGGAAAAGGAAACGGGTGGCTGTGTTCCCGCTATTATTTTACTGTATACCAGCCCTTAGAAGCTAAGCATTGTCCACCCACCCACTGCAGGGTGTAGCACTCCATAGCTTCCCATTAGATATATCACGGCGTCAGTCAGGCCCCAGGCGGTGTCGTTAAGTGTTTTTCGTCACTAACTGGCTCAGGGCGTTCAACTGTACAAACCCCGTCCAAGAGTAACTGAAAGTTATTTTTGAATTGTTTAGCACATCGCTTTATAGTATCAATAAAGATGAAATCACGACCATAACTAACGGTAGTAGAAAGACACCAATAAAAATGGAATTCAATCAAGACTGCGAACGTAAAACAAAAACACAATAACCTTACGGGGAATATCTGATGAGTGTGAGTCAATGCACACGCTCGTTTGGATTTTCCAATCGCGGGCAGTGCATTGTCAGCCCACCTTGTCCAGGAAAAGAGAAAATTAGAACATTCAATTCAGCATTTAACAGGACTGGAGCAATTACATTTGGTTCGAAACTAAGTTACTTTTATCGTAAACAGATCAGTGGCAGGAAAAAAGTCTTGACTTTGCTCTGGCATTCGGTCTTTTACCAAACACAGTCAAAACAGTTCCACTTGACGTTTCCAAACCAGGGGGCAAGATTTTATTGCATCTAGCTTGTTCATTTTAAGATATTAATCATAATAACAACACAACACACATGTCTCCCAGTGACCAACAAGTCCCCCCAAAACAATAGACATATCTCAGTGTTGTACAGCGGCATAAACAGTAGCAGCTTGTTACGACAATGGAGTAATGTGAAAACACACTGGACAGTGAAGTCGGCAAGGGGAAGAAGAGCGACAGAGAATCTGTCTGTCTGTTCGTCTCCCTCTCTGCCATCGCTTGTTTATGTATTTGTTTGTCTGTCTTTGTCTCTGTCTAAGTCTCTGCCTGTCTGTCTGTCTGTCTGTCTGCCTGTCTGTCTGTCTGTCTGTCTGTCTGTCTGTCTGTCTGTCTGTCTCTGTCTCTGTCTCTCTCTCTCTCTCTCTCTCTCTCTCTCTCTCTCTCTCTCTCTCTCTCTCTTTCTGTCAATACTGGTCTGAACGTCTATATGTCTGTTCTTTTCTGCTATCGTCTCTCCCCATGTTCCTATGCTTTATATCTCTCTCTCTTTGTCTTTCTTTTTCTGTCTATATTTTACCATCGAGAGAGAGAGAGAGAGAGAGAGAGAGAGAGAGAGAGAGAGAGAGAGAGAGAGAGACAGAGACAGAGACAGAGAGAGAGAGAGACAAGAGAGAGAGAGAGAGAGAGAGAGAGAGAGAGAGGAGAGAGAGAGAGAGAGAGAGGAGAGAGAGAGAGGAGAGAGAGGAGAGAGAGAGAGAGAGAGAGAGAGAGAGAGAGAGAGAGTGCAAGTGCCTGTTTACACCAGTGTGAAAATGTAGCCACTAATTCTCTAGAATACGCTAAGTGAAAACCCATTTAAGATTTCCTGAAACGACATTTACAAAATTGTGTGCTGTGTGAGAGATTGAATTATACATCCTCCTTCAAGCAGACATACCTTGCTTGCATTGGTGCTTTCTATACAAACGTGCAGAGGGTAAACAAATACCAGCCTGAATCTTTAATCTACGTTTAGTGATCAAAAACAAAATTGTGAAAATGATACCACCAATTTAGTGTGATAACAGCAGAAAAAAATCCCTTTGGTATGGCTGTTCAAAGCAAATATAATAGTCGGGATGAAGTTTAAATGCGTATGATGAATAAATCATATTTGTTTAGTTGTGAGAGTCTGCGTGTCTATCAAGCTCTTGTAACATTTATCGTAAATTAATGCCCAATATTAATAGTGCCAGACTAATGATGATGAACGGCACTCAAAACTGCTGGTAGTGGTTGAGCGGGATTAAGTAATGGTACCAAACATGAATCGATATTTATATACCCTCGTTTGTGTACTTCGGAGTTTCAAGGAGAGTATTGAAGCCACCTGAACTTATGTTGATATTCTAAGCACCAGCCAGAATTGTCAACATTTGATGAAAGAAACAATCCGGTAATGTTCCCAAAAGTGTACATATTTCCTTTTCAGTTTCATGTTTTCTATTACGGTTGATTTGAAGATGCAAATTTCTGTAGGTTTGAATATGACAGATAAGAAAAAGTTACGCAAGCATCCTAATGAAAACAGTTTGAGAGACAAATTAAATGATAAAACTCTCTCTCTGTCTCTGTCTGTCTGTCTGTCTGTCTGTCTGTCTGTCTTTCTTTCTCTCT
>CM060335.1:21787877-21790377 GCA_030674155.1 Stramonita haemastoma | reverse complement strand
TCGGCATCAAACCAAGGTGATCGCCTGTGCTTTTTACCAAGATTTGCACTGTTTAACCATGCACTTACTTGCCGTTAGTAAGCCATCAACGAATAATCGAGGGCCTTGTTCTACATTATTGTTAGTGTATGAAATAGCCTCTTCTATCTTAATTCTGATAGCATTATCATTAATTGCCTTTTTGAAATCCCCTCCTTTTCTTTCTCCCAAATGATTTTCTCCCTCACATACGATTTTCTTTCTTCCTTGTCAGCAGTACCAACATTGTCCTCACTGTTCTGTTGTATACAGAGCTTAACAAACTAGTTCTACAGGTAAGTGGTCCGAGTCTATCGCATCTAGCACTTTCAACTGTTCTATCTCTACACAGGAAAACAAATCACAAGAGACAATAAAATAATCAACAACACTAGCGCCTGAGCTACCAATATAGGTGCAACTGCCATCATAACCATAATCAGACATACCATTCAAAATTGCACAATCAGTCACATTACAAAACTCCAAAAGTTGTTTACCAAATAAATTAACATCTTTGTCATGCGATTCTCTAGAGAGAAAATTTAATTTGTGTTATGTACATCAAAAGGCTGAATGTCATCAGAATCCATGTCATCATAATTTTTGGAAGCAGTTCGCGCATTAAAGTCACCACACACCATCAGATAGAAATCATCAAGTGTTTCATAAAGGTCAATAAACATTTATCTATTAATTCCAATCCATAACCATTGTCTGTTTTGCTCCAAAATGGTGAGTCGTATGGTGGTATGTATACAGATATGTAAATAGCGTCTTTCTTTGTGTTCAACAGCTCTTTACTAACTTTCAATATAACAACATTTTCAATTTCGGTATGAATTCTTTTTACATACTCAGAGTAACATTTCCTCACAAGAACCACTACACCTCCAGAGCATCTGCCGTGTTTAGTAAGCTTTGTAGCTTTAGAAATATAACTGTTAACTTTGAAAATGATGCTGTCTCTAGATTACCAGAAAGAAACGTTTCTGTTAAGGAAACAAAATCATACTGTGTGACAAAATTAACAAAATCTGGGTCTTCTAACTTAGTAATTAACCCACACACATTGTAGCATAAAAATGTTACTTCACTATATTTACTTTTATTTTTATCTGAGGCATATTCTAGTTCATCATGGTCTAGAAGCTTGTTTACATCATGCTGTGCCTTACTATTGTATGATGACCCGGCCCCACCCCTATTCATTCTCCCTCCCAGGTGAAGGGGTCCAGAGTCATTTCCTGTTTCTCACTGACTACACTGTCAGCTACTACCTTGTCTTGGCCCCGCCTAAAAGCATCAGCGATGCTGCTTTGGCTAAGTGTTCTTTTCTGCTTGCCGCCAGAGCGAAGTGTCCTTGTTGTTAGTCGTGATTCACTTCTTGCCTGCACTTTCCTTCCTGTCTTGCGCGTAGAACGTGACCTGGCAGGCTGAGGAATTTTGGACTCCCAGCGACTTCCCCTTTGGCTGGCCCGGAACATTCGCCTTCCGCCTCCTGTTGTTCTTCTGTTGAGGAGTCTTTTGATGTGGTTCCCCCATCCCTTTTTCAGTCCGCTGTGTGTCCATGTCTTTGTCAGCTATTTGATCCAAGTCAGCTTGCATGCTGTTAACGTTGTATTGTTGTGAAGTCATGTTCATACTACCTTTATCTTGTTCAGCATATAGTTCTCTATCAGTAGTTACTTTGCAGTAGTGTTTGCCATTTTGTTGACATGATTTTATTTCCCTTATGTCTGTTTGTTTGTCCTCAGTCTGCCCAACTCTACTGTTTTCTGTATCCCTTGTGTCTGTGTCAGTATCATTGTCTTCGTCATTATTTGTCACATGCTCAGCAGAATGTGTGACTACTGGCAGCAGCAGCAGTTCACTGGACTGTGTCTCTGTAGAGTGTGCAGAGCTTGCTGACTGTGTCCTCCTGCCTCCTGTCCCCTGTCCTGCTGGCTGTTGCTGTACTCCCCCTGTCTGGAGGCCTGCCGTCTGTGTGGTTTGGGCATCGAGCGGACTGCCTGGCTGTAAGTCTGGTGTCCTGGAGCCACTGGCAGTCTGTTAGCAGCGTGCTGGTAGCCAGTTGTGAAGCTTCTGCTCGTTTGTTTTCTTTGGACGGGGTCACCACTGGGCACTTGCTGACAGATAGGATTGCCATTTGACCATCTCGAATCCAGTTTCCAGTCCCTAAAACCGTGACGTTGATCTCCCTGTACTTCCTTACGTTGTTTTCTCTCTGTCCATTCTCCTGATATTCTGCCATATGGAAGTTGAGTAACATGGGATGAGCCATTTTCATCATGCTGGTAGTTTCGGATTTTCCAGGGTTGTGCAGTCTCAAAGTGGTCTTCATGGCGATCAGCTGTTTGTTCTCTCCTGAAATGGTACCTTGAAACGTAGTTGTCCACCTCTTCCCTCTGACTTTTGTGACTGCCGTAATTTCTGCCATGGTTACGATTTCCGTATGCCCCTCTCTGTGACGTCCTGTAAT
>CM060335.1:21770377-21782877 GCA_030674155.1 Stramonita haemastoma | reverse complement strand
AAAGCAGAACAGGATTTAACGTTTGCCCAAGATGCTCTGCATGCGTTCGCACACGGGGCCTCGGTTTACAGTCTCATCCGAAAGAATTTTGGGGAAAGTGGAGTCAGCACTGATGTTAACTCCAGGGGAAAAATCCCCTCGACCGGGAATCGAACCCGGGTCGTCAAATTGTAAGCGCAATGTTCTGACCACTAGGCTATCCCGTACTTTATCATTTGTTCAGGGTTAAACGATTAATATTCCAGTAACATTCAGTGATTTACTCCCCTCGACTAAAACCCCTGAAATAAGGATACAAGGCATGAAGGAGTTGTTAAAGAATCAATGTTGGGGGGGGGGGGGGGGGGGGGGGTGAATGTATACGGGATTTCTACCTCGTATGCTGTCACGTTCATATCTTGCTGTTACCACACTGATCATTCCGATTTCTGATATCTTCGCCCCACCGTAGGCTAAGCTCTTCATATTGGATCCTTAGCGTTAGAAGTCCACGAGGAGTGTATGATTGCTAGGTCACCTGAGGCCATAAGCCACAAGGGCGTTGTACTGCTGCTGGATCACTTTGGCGGTGTTCAGCGGTGCCTGATCCGAGCTACTAAGCAGGGAATGGGCAACTAAACCCTTTACTGACGATAATGATGGCCTAGGTGCGGAGCCAGACTGAGTGAGACACCCACCTGGGCTCTGACCACAATGTCCCTCCAACGATCTTCCCCTTTAAATGTTAGAGTTCTTAGCCCCCCAGACACCAACTCGCCACAGGCAAGGCAGGGCATGGAAATCTAAAACAAAGATCACCAAAACAGACCAGAGCTACATGCACTGCCGTATTGGAGACAACACATTTACTACATTATGATCATTGGTGATGAGGATAATTTAAGAGGGATGCTATAGAAATACACCTCCTTTGAGAGTACCTAACAAGTCTAAACACTTCCCGTCATAATATACCCAGGCATCCACTGGGCCAAAGAGATACAAACACCTGAAGTTCCGGTCTCAAAGATGCGTCTCTAAGGTGAATGAATTTTTGAGAACCCAGTCTTCCCCTATGAGCTCATAGCAAACTCTCCCTGGGTAGAAAGCTCGCAAGAGCAAAAAAAAATTAACAAAAAACCAGAAAACAACAACACAATACATCCAGGCATCCACTGGGCCAGAGAAATACAAGACGCCTGCAAAGAAAATCTGAAAACTACGTCCATAAAGGAAATGAGGTTCCAGTATATAAACCTGATCTTCCCAATGGTCCCGTAGTAAACTCTCTCTAGCCAAAAGCTTGCCACAGTAGGAAAAAAGTGACCGTTATAAGATTCAAACCCGTGACCTTCCGATCAGGAACCCGACACGCTATCCACTGCATCACAGTGGATGGCAAGTTTTTGATATAGTGGACAACATATTTCTTTATTTTTTCTTTCTTTTTTCTTTATTTATTTATTTTATCTATTCTTTTATATCGAGGGTAATGGAATAAGCATTTATGTGCTTTTTTTTTTTACATCCAGTCCCCATGTGTATGCAGTTGTGTAAAATGTCATCTGTTCCCACCGGTACACGATAGCCAACTATCACAAAAACCGGAACAGGATTTAACGTGTGGGCAAGATGTTCTGCGTGCGTTCGCACACGGGGCCTCGGTTTATAGTCTCATCACCTTAGATACGTTTCAAACAGATCTCTCTAGATAATCTACCAGAAAACTACAAAGGAAGAGAGCTAGTGCGTGACCCTCTGACAAAAGCATTTTCAGCTTTATTCTTAATCTTGTCTGTGAGCTCAGGTGCATGCGTACATGCACACAGACACAGACACAGATACACACAGACACAGACAGACAGACAGACACACAGACAACACACACTCTCTCTCTCTCTTTCTCTCTTTTTCTCTCTCTCTTTCTCTTTCTCTCTCTCTTTCTTCTCTCTGTCTCTCTCTCTCTGTCTCTCTCTCTCTTCTTTTTTTTCTCTCTTCTCTCTTTCTCTTTTCTCGTCTCTGTCTCCTCTCTCTCTTCTCTCTCTCTCTTCACTGTTGTGTGTTTTGTCTTATTCTTACACCTGATAAACCAGGACAGTGAGCTGTCCTGAGCGCCATGTTGATGTCTGAAGACAGCTAACAGGATTGATCACTGTCCTTGTGTGTCCAGGATGTGCCTGATACCCTGATCCATCCTGGGCTCTTTCAGGGATTGGCCTGTCTTGCATGGGCTATTCTGATTTTCCTGACAGTTTTCTTTCTTTGTTTCCCCCCAAAAAACCCCAACAAAAACCCACCGTGACGACTTATGTAAGGAAATGAAATCCAGCCAGTATAGATTTTTACATGGAGCTTGTATTCTTGCTCTTTTATGTATGTTCTTTTTTATATTAGACATGGGGCATAGACATGTCAAGAAAATTGGAAAAAGTTCAAAGAAGTTAAGGCAAAAAAACTTTCTGCAGTGGAGAGAGAGAGAGAGAGAGAGAGAGAGAGAGAGAGAGAGAGAGAGAGAGAGAGAGAGAGAGAGAGAGAGAGAGAAGAGAGAGATTGATAAGAATGAAGAGTAAGAAGAGAGAGAGAGAGAGAGAGAGGAGACAGCTCAGAAGGTTAAAGAGAGTGTAGATAGAGAAAAATGAGAGCCAGGAATATGAAAAAATACAACACCACACACCACACACACACACACACACACACACATCACACACACACACCCACACACACACACACACCACACACACAACACATCACACTCCTACATCTCCTGCTCTCTCTCCTCTCTCTCCTCTGTGTCTCTTCTCCTGTCTTTGTTCTCTCTCGTTTTGTGTCACTGTCTGTTGGTCTCTCTCATATATATCATTGTATATAGATACATCCCTTTCTCTCTGTCTCTCCCTCTGTCTCTCTCTCTTCTCTCTTTACACACACACTACGACCTTTCGTGTGTGTGTATGTGTGTGTGTGCGTGTGTGTGTGTTGTGTGTGTGTGTGTTGTGTGTGTGTGTGTGTGTGTGTGTTGTGTGTGTGTGTTGTGTGTGTGTGTGTGTGTGTGTGTGTGTGTGTGTGGGGCGTGTGTGCACCTGATAAACCAAGACAGTTAGCTATCCTGAGCGTCATGTTTATGTCCGAAGCCAGCTAACAGGATTGATAACTGTCCTGGTGTGTCCAGGATGTGCCTGACATCCTGATTCATCCTGGGATCTTTCAGGGATTGGCCTGTCTTGGTCTGTTCTGATTTTCAATATGTTTAATGTGGTAATTTTCTTTCCTATCCCTCCAAAAAAGCAAACGTATGTAAGAAAAGGAGATCCTAACAGCATTCTTTAATCTTTTATTTCGAGGATAATGGAATAAGCAATCATGCGCTTTTTTTTTTTTTTTACATCTGGTCCTCGTGTGTATGGAGGTTTGTAAATTCTGACATGTTGTTCTTTTGGGTTGTTGTTTTCATATATGTTTCTTTATCTCAGTCAAAGAACGTTTAAATGTTTAAAAGATTGTCAAAGTCACATCAAGTTCAAAAACCATTTTTTTGTAAAGTGGAGAGTAAGAGGATGTGTGGTTTGACAGACAGGCAGACTGAAAGTGAACAGAGATTGATAGAGAGACAGAAATGAGAGCAAAAATCATGTACCAATACACACACACAACACCTCCGCGCGCGCACACACACACAAACACACATACACACACCGTACACACACATACACACACGTACACACACACACATACACACACATACCCAAACCCACATGTGCACACAAACACTCACGTGGGCACACACACATATACACACAAAATCTCAGAGAGAGAGAGAGAGAGAGAGAGAGAGGAGAGAGAGAGAGAGAGAGAGAGAGAGAGAGAGAGAGAGAGAGAAGAGACAGAGACAGAGACAGAGACAGAGAGACAGAGACAGACACAGACAAGACACAGACAGACAGACAGACAGAAAGAAAGACAGGCAGACAGAGAGAGAGAGAGAGAGAGAGAGAGAGAGAGAGAGAGAGAGAGAGAGAGAGAGAGAGAGAGAGAGAGAGAGAGAGAGAGAGAGACAGAAACAGAGAGACATAGAGAGAGATGGGGACAAGAATAACCCTGACTGGCGTAATGGTCTGTAAGATCTTGCTCAGATGGCGATTTCTCTTTTAGGATCCTTTTGAATTCTTTCCTTTTTTTTCTTCTTCATGTTTAGGGGACTTTTTTCAATTCAGCTTTTATTTCATCTAAACTGTAATGCCAATTGTTAAAGACCTGGGTTTATCGTGACATTAGACTGGGTTTTTAAATTTTTTTTTAAACTTTGTTGTGTTTCTTTTTTATTATGGTCTTTGGGGATATTATTCACATTTTTTCTTGTTCTGTTGTTTTTCCCGGTTTATCAAAGTGGGATGGAAAGGATAGAAAAGCTAGCAGATAGCAAATAGCAGGCTGACAGCGAAAAAACTACGGAAAAAGTAGTGTAAGGTACGATTGCGAAGGTAAACATATGAGAGTCTCTATCTTTTAAGTCAAAATGCAGCTGCTCAGTGGTTGGAAAAGGGATGTGTCAAAAAAAAAAAAGGTTAAGGTTGTCCCATAACCTGTGTGGTCGTAGGGGAGCGAGGCGTCAGAGACCTCAGCTTCTCTAGGTGAGCATATTGAGGGTGGCGCCCATCTCCTCTCCCTCGCTGCTTTGCCTTCCCTGACACCAAAGATGGTAGGTACCCATTTACAGCTGTGTGAAGTGGGGGAACTGTACTGTAGCGTGGAATCAGATTTAGAAATACTGGCTTAAAGTTTTGTGAATTAGAACCACAGCTACACCTTAAACTTGGATAAAGAAAAGTAAATTTACCTTTTTCAGTCAGCAGCAAAGAGATTTTGTCTCATGTAAGATGCATGTACAGGAAAACTGTCCAGGAAAGGCAGGAACAAGAGACATGATCAAAGAGAGCTTTCTACATAGCAGCATGTCTTTGATCGATTTTCATCGAGGATTTGCTGAGCCATTAGTATATTTCACTTCAAAGGGGGACAGGGCAGAATGGTGAGGTGTCGTTTGAAGAATGTGTGTGCGTATGTTAGATGGTGCTGTAGGTATTTTGTTTGTCGGTGTTCTTTTTTGTTTTTGTTCATGCCCCAGTTTTCTACAATCTCTTTTACTTGATGTTTGAAACTTTGATTTGACTTTCTTTGGCTTTCAACCTTTCTTTCTCTTCTCCGCATGTTTTCTTTCTGTTTGATCGGAATCCTTTTTCTTTCCTGTACAACCTTAAAGGATCTGTCATACAGTTGTGTTTTAAGTATGTAAAACGAAAGGGAAAGAGCTAACTTCTGTTTAAGCTTTAGATTATGATTCATTACGTCATACAAAAAAAAGAAATAAACGGAAATCAACAAAGCACGGATAAAAATCGAGCCAAAGAAAAGTCATATAATTATTGAAAACAGGTTTGTGTCTTTATGTATCTAGAAAAACTCAGATGTTAAGAATGATATCAGTGATCACATTTGCCTGCTTGTTTGGTTTTTACGTCCCTGGCTACAGCTTCGAGGTTTACCTTAGGTGACATTTTGCGTATGCGACCTTTTTTTGCCCACCATTAAGGTAAACCCATTCCAACGGAACCGATAATGTCTAAACACACTTTTCCGCATGCGTTATATATATATATAAAATTATATATATATATATATTATATATATATATATATATTATATATATATATATATATATATATACATATACATATATATATATATATATACATATATGTATGTATTATTATATATATCGCTTTGATTTGTTTTGCAAGATATAGGTATATAATTCCATTATTATTATTATTATTATTATATTATTATTATTATTATTATTATATATCATTATAAATATTATTTATTTTAAATTCTATTATTATAATATATATGTATATATATAATATATATATGTATATATTTATTAATATATATATATATAATATATAATATATATATACTGATATTTATCTATGCATATAATTTAAGGTAACAAAATCTGTATGTATGTATATATATAAATAGACAAAGATTCCTCGACCACTAGTAATAGTAAAAGACCTTCAGGGTAGTGGAGTCAGCACTGAGTTTAACTTCAGGGGGAAAACATTGCCCTCAAACAGCCGACTCAGTGGTAGCTGGACACCAGGACCGATCCTGATCCTGTTGTCCAATTGCTTGATCAACGGTCAAACCACTATGATACCCTTTTGTTGCTGTATTTTAATCATCAATAAACTCAATTCTCCCCCTAACGAAGCAAAACAGACCACAATAGATATAAATAACCGAGAAAAAAAAGGTCAAGGTAAAGGTGTTCCATAACCTGTGAGGTCGTAGGGGAGCGAGGCGTCAGAGACCTCAGCTTCTCTAGGGGCCAGCATATTGAGGGCGGCGCCCATCTCCTCTCCTCGTTGCTTTACCTTCCCTGATACCAAAGATGGCAGGTACCCATTCACAGCTGGGTGAACTGAAGGAACTGTACTGTAGCCAAGGCGCACAAATGGTCACCCATCCAATTGACAACCTCGCTCGACGCTGCTCAGCTTCGCAATAACCAAGAAGCTTACAATTTTGGGGGGATCAGCTAATTAGCTCTTGAGATAGACTATGATCCCAATTGGCTACGGAAATATAAATGTCCGAACATCTCCTGCATAACTCTTGCCCACCCGACTGGAGCACTGTGGAACAAACTCTAGACAGCCGTTCAAAGGAGATAAACAAAAGACAACCCGACAAACAGACAGAAAAAAACACAAGCAATAACTAACCAAAATGGAAAAAAAAACAGACAATAAGCAGTGACAAAAACAATATCGTTGCTTGGATGACTTGAAAAATTGAACAATGAATGGTACCATTCCAAGCAGTCTTGAACCCAGTGTGGAAGACTAGCAGCAGAAAAACCAGAAACAAATCCTACGGGTCACAAGTTTGGAGTCCATCTCAGTGCTTGAATAATCCATGCCCTTTCGGGGGCAAACATCGATTCAATAAAAGCTCTCTGGGAAACTCTGCCCAAAAAGCCTTGAGCTCTAATTGAATCTCAAATTTACACAGATGCGTTTCTCGGTTCGTGATGCGCCTCCATACAATCGGCATGTTTATAATGAAATCATTCCATTAGTGGTCAGATCAATAGCTGCTGTTGTAAAAAATGATAAACATATTGTACTATATACTTCTGTTTTGTGCTTCATATCATCGCAAGTTTTCGGAGTGAAACTTGAACTCTCCTTTCTAGAATATGGAGGCATGGCAGCTTATATATTTATGTAAGTGTATGCATCTGCTAGCCTATAGAGTGGCATTTTAGATTTTATTTTGTTTTTGTTGACTTGGTTGTATGTAGTTTGTTGTTGATTTTTTAACAGGAGTTATCATAGCTGCATGTAACATATTATCAAAAAGTTGTAACAATTCCTGAGAGGCTTTTCCCTTAAAAAAAAAATAAAACTTGTTTTCAATATCAGTAGATAAAAAAGATTGAGAGGCTGAAATGTATGTTTATTGACTTAAAAAACTTTGACAGCATGCGATAATAATCGGTGTAGAAGCATATACATATTTTACATTCACACTCAGAACATTGCACTGTAGATTGTCACTAGGGAAATTTTGTATCTTTATTTGCCATCACTTTATCAAATCATTTTTTCTACATGTTTTGGCATTAATGTATACACAACAGATTACAAAAATTTCGTTCCTAAACCAACAGATTGTTAACCTTCAATGGCATTTCCCTCGTGAAAAAAAAGTGAACAACATAAAAGAAGCGGGGAAGTAGATGGAAAAAAAAATTAAAAGGTAGATAGTGTGGATGAATTAAATCTTTAAATAATAGTAGCAGACATAATCTAGTCTAGGCATCATCCAAACTTGTGCGCTGAATTTCAATCCAGTCTGTCAACAGTCTTAAGTTGTCTGCTATGACAGGCTTTCTTGCCATTCTTCTGATCAGTTTTGTGTGTGTGGTGAAAAAGGGAACGGTGTATGTACATGCTTGAGAGAAAGATGGTCCAGTAGTATGGAAAGACAAGGGAAGAGTATCGTTATCCCTCTGTTTTGAAGAGTATTTTTATCAACTGAAAGATAGATAGATAGATAGATAGATAGATAGATAGATAGATAGAAGAGAGAGAGAGAGAAGAGAGAGAGAGAGAGAGAGAGAGAGAGAGAGAGAGAGAGAGAGAGAGAGAGAGAGAGAGAGGAGAGAGGAGAGAGAGAGAGAGAGAGAGAATCACATGCACAAGAGAGAGAGAGATATGGTAGTGAAAGAGAGACAGAGATAGAAAATGGTGAGGGAAGAGAGAGAGAGAGAGAGAGAGAGAGAGAGAGAGAGAGAGAGAGAGAGAGAGAGAGAGAGAGAGAGAGAGAGAGAGAGAAGAGACAGAAGCAGAGACAGAAAACAGAGACAGAGGACAGAGACAGAGAAGAGACAGACAGACAGAAGACAAGAGACAGAAGAGACAGAGAAGACAGAGACAGAGAGAGACAGAGAGAGACAGAGAGAGACAAAGAAGGACAGACACAGACACACAGACACATACACACACACACACACACACACACACAACACACACACACACACACACACACACACACACACACACACAGAACGTTCCTGTCATAAGTTCGATTTGTTTCGATTTCGCTCCGCTTTGCTCAAAGGAGAGGAGCTGATGATCAGAGGACTGCCAAAGATCGCAGGTGTCATTAAGGAGCCGGCTCTGTGAGCTGCACACCACCATAGAAGAGAGGAAGGGGAGGGGGGAATGTCATTGTCATTAGAAGCATCAATGGAAAGACAGAAAAAAGAACAAAAGAAAGAACACGAGGAAACAAAGAGAAGAACATAAGAAAGAGAAATACCTATGCGGACCAAAGAATGAATGAATTAATCCGTGAGATCTTTCTTTGAAGAGTGAATGAATGATTGAATGAATTAACAAACGATCGAACAGACAAAAAAGATGCGATAAATGAACAAAGTGATGGCGAATGAATGGATATATAAATGAATTGATTAACGAATGATTGAGTGAACGAATAAAACGAACGAATGAGTAGCCAGATGAATGAATGATTGAATGAACGAATCATCGAATCAGTAAATGAAAATATGGTAGTCGTATCTTCTGGATATTATACCTCCTGTTAGTCTTTGTCATTTTCCTGTCTCCCATTTGGGGACGGGATAGCTCAGTGGTTAGAGCACTCGCCTTCCCCAAGCAAGGGTTAGCAGCATCGAGTGTGGTTACTAAGTGAATGGGTGACCTCTCGTGTACCTTAGCTTCAGTGTAGTCTCCCAGTTCACCCAGCTGTCAATGGGTACCTGCCCTCTTTAGGGGCATGGAGGGTAAAATAGCGAGGAAGAGGAGATGGACGCTGCCCTCAATATGCTGGCCCTTAGAAAAGCTGAAGTTTCTGATGCTTTATTCCCCTACGACCACGTAGGTTATGGGATACCTTTACCTAATTTTTATCCTACGCCCATTTGATTTCCAATGAACATGTTGTTTTTGTTTTGTTTTGTTTTTTACTTCGCTCCTCAGTCAGTGCCCCGATGTTCACCATTTATGAGATTTTGAATATTTTTTTATGCAACCGTTTTCTTGCTTTTGGGATTGCTGTATTCAAACCTGAGAGATGATACCTTAAGCACAATACCTGTGTTAATGCGTTTTCTTAAAAAAAACTGAACTTGTCATTTATTGTTTCTGGCACTCAACGGCATTCGCTTCTGAAAGGCGGAACCGGTTTTAATATTAGTTCAAATATTCTGCATGCGTTTTTACACGGGCTCGGCCAAAATAAAGAAAAAATGATGAGAAGGTATATGTACACATTCTCTTATTTATTGCATTGATGTTTCACATGCAACTATGTCATATGCTGTAAACCTAGATTTTTTTTTGCATTAAAGAGAAAGATTAACAGAAAAGTGCATTACGACCATTACTTATTTGACTGACGCTGTTCACTTCAAGTTTCGATTATTGCTTAACGACCTAAAGATTCCCTTTGTAAAACAGTACAGGTAACATTAGCCAGTCTTATCTGCAGATCGGAAATTCGACACCTTTTTACGACTTGTACCGTCTCGTCAGAAGTAAATCCAATTAAAGTGAAGGAGAAGTTAATGAAAGCAATTAAAAATGAGGATGGCGAACATCAGTTGTCGTGTTCATGGCGAAGAATCTTTACTGGCTGGGCCGGCCATCTTCAGTGATTAAAATTAAATTATTTCTTGGCTGCTTTGGGAAAAGTTGTCTGTTTGGAAGTGAAACTAGTTGTGTGTCTTTCGTCTGAAGAGATTCGTGACCGAGTTAACTATTGAAATTCCAGAACTTACACTATGTAGGTATTGGCGCTTTTGTTTTTTAATTTTAGTCCTTTAGTGGTATTTTTTGAAAAAAAAACTTTTAATTTCTTGCGTCATTAACCGTTTTATAAAATCGTGATTTGTATAATGCCTGTAACAAAACACAATTCACATAGTTCATGTAACGTAATCCATCATTACGCAATCGATCATACTACAGACATTTTTTTCAGATAAATTGTAAATATTTTTGCGCGCGCACACACACACACACACACACACACACACACACACACACACACACACACACACACACACACACACACACACACACACACTCTCTCTCTCTCTCTCTCTCTCTGTTGTCTCTCTCTCTGTGTCTCTCTCTCTGTCTCTGTCTCTGTCTCTGTCTCTCTCCGTCTACTATCACTGGAGAAACATTGAATTACAGAAGGCACACACACACACACACACACAAACACAACACACACACACACAACACACACAACAACACACACATACACACAACAAACACACACACAAACACACTACACACATCTCTCTCTCCCTCTCTCTCTCTCTCTCCCTCTCTCTCTCTCTCTCTCTCTCTCTCTCTCTCTCTCCTCTCTCTCTCCTCTCTCTCTCTCTCTCTCTCTTTCCGTCCACTATCACCTTGGGTGGAGAAACGTTGAATTACAGAGGCACATACACATACACACAGACACACACACACACAAACACACACACAGACACACACAAACAAACACTTTTATTTTGTTGAGAATTGTAAAAAGCACACATTCCTAGTATATTTAAGATAACAAGACTGTCAATTTTCTCTCCTGATTTTTTAACTCCATTGTAGTTTGCTCTGATAGAAAAAAGAAAAGCTGATTTTCATTATACACAGCAAAATTTACGCAGGGCACGTGTATAGAAATCCTCAGTTAATGATTTGTTATAAAGCCACTGATATGCAAAATCAGTATAATTCGTATTTGTTTTTGTGAGGTTTTCTCAAATTTATATTATTTTAGGTTTAAAGAAACATTTTGAAGTCAGTCAACATAGGATACCTGTTATCAACTTAGAACAAATGTTGCTGCATCTGTTATATAATCAGGTCTGTCATGGTAATGTTTGTCAACGTAAGGCAATTCCAAATGTTAATAGCTCTTTTCACAAAAACAAAGCTTTTGCATTAGCACAATTCTTGTTTAAGATATTCAGCAGATAATTTCAAAATATTGCTGAGATTTTGTAAGGATGGATTACTTAATTATTAGTCCCTTTTGTGGTATTTGGAAAATGAACAATGTTGTTAGTGTCGACTACACTCCATATGTTTTCAAACAATAGTAGTTGCCAGTAACCTGTAGTCATTCTTAAGAAAACCATAAATTAAATCTTTTTTTAAAAATTAGTTTTCACAAATATAAACTTCTCATTGTTGACGGCACTAAGGTTGGTTTCTGTCCATAACGAAATCGCCTCGCCAGAGTAATATACTTAGAGACAGGACTACTTCAATGAAGCTAATTAAGGATGGGATGGGCAGTATCAGTCGTTGTGTGAAAGCAGGAAATTCTCCACTGATGGACACTTCCTTGGAGATTAAGATTCAATTGCCCCTTCCATACCTTCAGGACTGTACGTCTGAAAGTTCGTTAGCTAGTCATTGTGCCCTGGAAGGAGATTCGTGACTGAGATAATGACAAGAATTACAGTAATTACAAAAGCAATCGATTTGGCTCTTCCTGTTTTTATACAATGTCTGCTAGTTTAATTAACCATTTCTGCTACTTTAATTTATCATTCATTTGCTATGGATTTTGTCGTACAGATAATCAGGTAGAGACAAATAGATGAAATAGGGACTGGAAAATGAAAAACAACAACGGAGCTTGTGAAAAGCTATCTTGTCAGGTATTTCCGATGACCTTTTTTGCTGACATGTATATAGTGACTGCTGTATTGTAGAAAACAGGAAAACACATCAACAAAAAACTTGTGACTAAGTACAAGTGCTCCATTAATTCATATGTTAAGTGTTTTCAAGACAATGATAAACTAGCTTTCAAGTATTCTTATGTGCTTGTACATTGCTAACTTACAGGAGTATGATATATACATATATATGTATATTATATATATGTATGTGTGTATACTATGC
>CM060335.1:21750377-21765377 GCA_030674155.1 Stramonita haemastoma | reverse complement strand
CAACAAGGGCAATGGACAACATGGGAGAGTGCGCTCCAAAAAAGTCTCACCTGGAATGACATTTGGCACATGGCCCCTCTCAGGATCAGTTTCATTCTCAGATCCGCGTATGACCTGCTACCATCAAATGCAAACCTGGTGAAGTGGGGAAAAGCAGACGATCCTGCATGCCCCTCTGCCGTGAAAAACAAACAGTGGAACATGTCCTCAGCTCATGCAAGGTAGCCTTAGCCCAAGGGAGGTACACATGGAGGCACAACCAGGTGCTGAAAGAGATTGTAGAAGCAGTCTGGTTCAGTACTGCTCCACAATTGGGCACTCAGGACACAAAAGCTCCCGCAACTTCTTCACGGCAGAGGAAAAAACTCATGGCCACGAACATCATGCCATTCAGAACCTGCAAGCAGAGTCTTGTTGGATGGAGCGGACGACTGGGTGTGCACTGCAGACCTCCCTGATGGAATAATCACCTGAGATCATCAGCAAGAGTGGTATGAGACCTGACATAGTAGTCAACTCCCACAACCAAGCAGTGATCATGATAGAGCTGACTGTTCCATATGAGAACAGGATGGAGGGCATCTACGCCTACAAGACTGGAAAATATGCAGATTGGCCAATTAGCCTGAAGAAAGAAGGCTATCAGGTCAAAGTCATGCTGCAGAAGTCGGAGCAGAGGGTTTGTTGGAGAATTGCATACAAACTATGAAACAGCTCTCGATTGAGGGAAGGAAAAAACCAGAGCCCTGAAAGGCCATGACAGAAGCAGCCGAGAAATGTTCAATGCTGGAAGTCTGGTCAAGGAGGAACAAACGTGAACTGCATAAGATCTAGATGACCCCAAATACCATTAGGTGTATCCTCCAAAAAAAACAAACAAACAACAAAAGTGTGCATATCCAGAGGATCATGGATCAATCCGAGTCAGAATCATCACATACATAAAGGCAGCAGAGAGACATCAGAGTCAATGAAATGGATGTGGGCCGGCCTCCCTAGGTGTAAGGAAGATTAAGGCCGAACACTTGTTGAAGGGCTTCTCCTCTGAGGATCTACTGTTGCATGCTCTACTGAGTTATTACACTGGACACCCATATGTAACGTTCTGGCGGCTCCTGCGACGGCACTGGAATCATTCGCATCGGCAATTGCCTTTCCAATGGATCATTCCAGTGGCGTGAAGGGGTGTCCGCTGCATGGGTAACAGCTTGCCCTCCATACTTACTCACCCAGGCTTTGCGCTCGAGACCCTAGAGCGCAACACAATAGTTTTTCAAGACAGACGGATGCCTACCTGTGTGTGTGGACACCCACCAAAGGTAATGACAATCATTGACAACGACCTAGCACTCGCAGCGAAACGTCATTCTAGCACAAACTTTCTCTTGTCAATATTCACTTCAAATGTTCTCACTACATCAAACTGGTTGAAACGATTTGCCTTATCTCCGAAGTCGGAATATGGGTATCTTAACTGTGAGCAAACGTCGCATCCACAAAATTTGACCATTTGTGAACCTTGGTGCTTTTGGTGAAGAACGGAAAAAAAATGGTTCACTATTACACTGGACATATATATGACATCATCCGTAATCATTAAAAAAAAGGAATATCAAGCAGCCTTAAGACTTAAAAAACAGAGACCTCCATAACTAGTCTTGCCACGTCAGTATTTGAAGGGATCTGAGAACTAAGACCTGTTCTGAATTCTAGCACAAACTAGCACGAAGGTATCGGAGTACATAGACCAATTCTAAATGCTAGCTGAGACAAAGACTGTGACCAGTGGTCCATCGGGAACGAAGCTGTCTGGAATCCATGAGGAGGAAGTTTAATCCCCGTCTAAAGCTGGACTTTACAAGACTCTTAGTGAGGCTTGCCTGGGTGTTAGTCTTCTGGATAAAGCGTTAAAGGGAGATACTGTCTGAACATACGCTTAGAGTTTGCAAAAGAACCTACAGCAACAACAGACTTAATCCTGACCATTTTTTTTCTTGCTGGAAAAGCAACCTTTACCGAGAAATGATCACACTGCGGAGAGGAAAGTTCTTTTAAAAAAAAATGACACTACTTTTATGAAGACGCGCTCAGTTCGGAAAGATTAACCAAATACCTCTGGAAAAAATCAGCAATGACTGTAGATTGTAGAAAGTATCATACATTGTGAAATCGAAACCCCCAAAAATTAGAAAATAAAACTATATACCATGCACTGTCCGAGCCTACCAAAATCCAGGGAAATGAACGTACACTTTTGCGCGTCACATAGAAAATAAAGATACGGTTAGGTACATTGGGTGTTGTTTGAGGATGCATACGTTACATTTTGATGGTACTAGTTTAACTGCTTATGGCATTGTGATAAAAAAATTACACTGAAGCCTGTGCTTAACCTGATTAAATTTAACTCTTTTGGGTCCTTTTTAATTTCTATATTTTGGTTGTTCCGCTTGCTTTGCCAGTCTTTAAAGGCCAGACATTTTCTGGTTGTTCCGCCGGCTTTGTTCAACATTTGACAGTCAGACATTTTCGGCTATCTGCTGATACCTAATTGCATGCCTCTGATATTGTCTTCTTCCACCAGTTTTGCTTTCTGTCCCCAATCCCTTCTCTTTACTCGTTACTCACTTTCCAAAACTCATTTATTCGATCATTTACCTATTTCTGCATATATCCATTTACTTTCACATTTTGCGGTTTACCCTTAAAATCACGAAAAGAAGGACCAAAAGGACACGAGTTATGACACAATTGCTAACCATCAGAACTAGTGCTTATTCCATTATCATCGAATAAAGAATAAATAATGAATGAATGAATGAAAAATAAGATAGATAGATAGATAGATAGATAATAGACAGATAGATAGATAGACAGATAGTAGATAGAAGATAGATAGATAGACAGACAGACAGACAGACAGACAGATATAGATAGATAGATAGATAGATAGTAGATAGATAGATAGATAGTAGATAGATAGATGATAGATAGATAGATGATAGATAGATAGATAGATAGATAGATAGATAGATAGATAAATAATAAACAAACATGAAACCTTGCAAGAAGCAGATAGCAGTTTTCAGAGAGGTAGGCACTCTCTCAGAAGAGTTGAGATCCTCGATTTGTACGTATTAGACTTGTCTAAGGAATTGGCTCTATAACTCTTGTCATTCTTAGATGTAATTGTGAGCTCAGGAGAGAAAGTCAACAGACAATAACATAATATTAAAGGGGGGCGCAGACTTTTCATTCTGAAGAAGGAAAAAGGGAGCCTGTTTCAGTCGATTGCAAATCTCTCTCTCTCTCTTCTCTCTCTCGTCTCTTCTCTCTCTCTCTCTCTCTCTCTCTCTCTCTCTCTCTCTCTGCTCTCTCTCTCTCTCTCTCTCTCTCTCTGTCTCTCTGTCTCTCTCTCTCTGTCTCTCTGTCTCTCTCTCTGTCTCTCTCTGTCTCTCTCTGTCTCTCTCTGTCTCTCTCTGTCTCTCTCTCTCTCTGTTCTCTCTGTCTCTTTCTCTCTCTGTCTCTCTCTCTCTGTCTCTCTCTCTCTGTCTCTCTCTCTCTCTCTTACTCTCTCCCTCTCTCTCTCTCTCTCTCTCTCCCTCCCCCCCCTCCCCCCCCCTCTCCTCTCTCTCCTCCCCCTCTTTCTCTTCTCTCCTTCCTCTCCTCTCTCTCCCTCCTCTCTCTCTCTCTCTCTCTTCCTCTCTCTCACTCTTCTCTCTCTTCTCTCCCTTCTCTCTCTCTCTCTCTCGTCTCTCTCTCCTCTCTCTCTCTGTCTCTCTCTCTCACTGTCTTCTCTTCTACTTCTTCTCTGTCTGTGTCTCTCTCTCTCTCTCTCCCTTTTGTCTCTGTCTCTGTCTTTCTTATCTCTCTCGAGCTGTCCGTCTCTTTCTTCTTGAGTCTGTCTGTCTCTCTGAGTCTATCTGTCTTTCTTTCTCTCTCAGTCTGTGTCTCTTTCTCTCTGAGTATATATGTCTGTCTTTCAATTATCTATCTATCTATCTTCAACCAGCCGGCTTGTTTTACCACCTTGCTTAAGGATAATTAGTATGTGCAGTTCTCTCTCTGTGCGTTTCGCATTTGCCAGATAAACTAAGTCCCTCTGCTTATCTATCAATGTTGCACTTTGGGAACTATTGTGTGGAAACTGGACATTGTTTGGATATAGTTCAGGGGAATGTGAGAAATAAAACATGAATCATGACTCAATAACGAAATTAACTAAAAGAGAGATAGGCGCAAAGCCCTCACAGCTCAGTATTTGATATACACTGGAATGTTTTCATAAAAAGGTAAATTTAAAAAAAAAGGTTATCTAGGATAGGTACTAGATGTAATTTTGTTGTGACTATCTATTCTGAAGACAGATGTTAACATAGTTTGAAGCGTAAGAAAAAAGCCCAGTCAAAGGCACAGACCAATCGTTTACAACCAGGCTATTTAATTATAAAAAGAAAGTATTCCAATCTGTCCTGTTTGGGTGTTTTGCTTTACTCTATGTATTTCTCAGGTATTTGTTTTTTCAAACCGTTTTGTTCCTAACTTCTTACACAGAGACGCCTGGAGAGAACAGAAATGTGGCAATGCATGTTTGTTCACTTGAAAACCAAGAGTTCTACAAACAGCACGATTGCTCTGCCTTTGTCCTCTTTAGAAACAAAATGACCGGTCATGTCGTTTTCACTCTCTGCGTTCAACAAAAGCAACTGGACCAAAAAAACCAACACTTTTTCTAAACTCCTGTTTCCTTTATTGTTGCTGATTCTCATCTTCAGTTTCTATTTGAGCACTTTAAGCACACGTGATTCACATACACTGAAACTGATCAGCAACACTTGGCCACAGTAGAGTGTGCTAAAATGTTATCGACACTTTTTGTCAAAAAATGTTTGCGTCGACACTTTTTTGTCAACCAATGGTGCCCTAATTTTTCCTGTATCTCCTGCAGCATAAAAATCTTCACTGCAGAAGTTATAAACGCTAAGAGAGAGAGAGGGACAACACACACACACACACACACACACACACACACACACACACACACCACACAACACACACACACACACACACACAGAGACAGATACAGAGACAGACAGACAGACAGAGACAGATAGAGACAGAGAGAGAGACAGAGAGAAACAGAGAGAGAGACAGAGAGAGACAGAGAGACAGAGACAGAGGACAGACATAGAAAGAGAAGAGGAAGAGAGGCGCACAGAGAGACAAACACCAGACAGAGAAACAGAGAGAGAAAGAGAAAAGAGACAGAGAGACAGAGAGAGACTGTATGTATGTATGTTGTTGTATGTCATGTATGTATGTATGTATGTATGTATGTATGTATGTATGTATGTATGTATGTATGTATGTATGTATGTATGTAGTTGTCTGTATGTCATGTTGTCATGCATCTGTCATGCATGCATGCATGCTGCTGTCTGCCGTCACGCACGTACGCACGCACGACTGAACACGCACTGCATCACACTCACTCACGCATCACGCACTACTTCTGTCTGTCTGTCTGTCTGTCTGTCTATTGTCTGTCTGTCTATCTGTCTGTCTGTCTGATCTGTCTTTGTCTTCCTTCCGTCCTTCCGTCATCATCTCATTATCTATCTATCTCTATCTATCTATCTATCTATCTATCTATCTCTCTATCTCTCTATCTCTCTATCTCTCTATCTATCTCTATCTCTCTATCTCATCTATCTATCTATTCTATCTATCTTTTTTTTCAATCGTTCTTTCTTTCTGTCTTTCACTTTCTTTCTATGTATCACCAATAACAACACTTACGTAATCTTTAAAGCTTACTTTAAGTATAGGTTTAAACAATAACGAGAGCAAACACAAAATTTAAACAAGGCAAAAAAAACCCCAACAACAACAACAACAAGACCCTAAACAAATCAAGACCTCATCGTTGATGCTTGGCTGACAGACAGGTAAACAAACAAAAACAATGACAACAACAACAACAACAATAACAACAAGAGCTCTAATAAGCACAAGAGAACAAACACAAACCTAAACAAAACAAAGCCAGTTATTTTGAATTCATTCTTTTTACTGCCGTGCATTATCTGAGGACATTCAACAAGAACACATCAATAAGAAAGGGAGCAAACGTTTCCAAATAGTTATGCCCAGGGGAAAAAAAAACCCAAAAGAGGTAAAGACAAAACCAAAAACAAAGCAATAACCAAAGCATAAAAAAAATCCATTGAAGCTTTGATAGATGACACGATAGAAAAGTTTGCCGGACTAACTACTGTCATTGTTGCTCTGTGCACAGGCAACGGGCAGTTAATCGTGTCTGACAGATGGCGCTAGGATTCAAAACCATCCAATCAGCGGCTGCTATGCCCAAAACACACCTGAAAATAATAAGGGTTGTTCTTCGTGCTTTTTGGCAATTTGCATTCTGTTTTGTGCTTTCTTTTTTTTTTTTTTTGATCACTTCAATCGGTAAAATTGTGTGTTTGTGTGTGTGTTGTGTTGTGTGTGTGTGTGTGTGTGTGTGTGTGTGTGTGTGTGTGTGTGTGTGTGTGTGTGTGTGTGTGTGTGTGTCTGTGTTGTGTGTCTGTGTGTGTCTGTGTCTGTGTGTCTGTGTGTCTGTGTATGTCTATGGTGTGTGTGTGTGGGGGGGGGGGGGGGGGAGGATGCCGACGTTTTCAAGATAAAGAGGAAGAGTAACATAATTTTGCCTGGTCTAGGACATATGTTCCATGATACGAAGTTCTGTGAGCACCGAGATTATGCTAGTGTTGTTATCTTCGTTGTTTGTTTTTGTTGTTTCACATTATTTTAGACTGCCTACCGTCTTTAGTTCTTATCACCCCAGTTCTGTCAGGAATAGTATAGGAAAGCAGCATGGGGCACATCCACTCACTCCCATGTCTCCCTTCTCATAAAACTGACATTTAACTTAAATGTCATTTCAATTACGTATTTAATACAGCATATAAAAGAGCGTAGCGTGTGAATCTTGTCGTTAGATTGCCTCTATTTTGCTTCCTATAAGATAATCTAGCTATGATTTTTTGTCTTTGTTTAATTTATTTTCACTCATCCTTTCACAACAGAAAGTTTCCGGCATGATCCCAAACCACTACCTTATACCACCTCTCGAAACGTTCTGACCCCTAATCCATCCTTCCTCCAAAGCTAGGTCAAGTAAAGGCAAAGGTGTCCTGTCACAGTAAACGGTTGTTGAGGACCAAGGTATCAAAGGAATCAGATTTTCTAAGGGTTAGCATTTAGAGGGTGGTGCCCATCTCCTCTCCCTCGCTGCTTTACCTTCCGTGTCCTTAAAGGAGGGGTGGTACCCATGTACAGCTGGGTGAACTGAAAGGAATATTGAAGCCAGTGGGAATAAATGGTCCCCTATCTGTGAAGAAACCACGCTGAACATTGCCTAACCTAGCATGGGGAGAGCAAATGCTCTGATCAATGAACTATCCAACGCCCAGGGGCATGGGTGGTCTGGCGATAACGCACCTCCCTATAATGCAAAATGTCCGGGTTCAAAGTGTATGGTGGTTTGATCCACGTTTGTGCCCGAAACTTTCCACCCCCCATCCACTAGGCCGTGAGTGGTGGTCTTGGTGCTAGTTTTTTGGATAAGACGATAAACCGAGTTCCTGTGCGCAACATATTTTGCGCGCGTAAAAATAACCCAAGGCAACAAGAGAGCTGTCCCTGGCAAAATTCTGTTGAAACAAAAACCCCACTCTGATAGGGAACACACACACACACACACACACACACACAACACACAAACACAAACACAAACACAACACAACACACACACACCACACACACACACACACACACACACACACACACACACACACACACACACACACACACACAGAGGAAAAACAAAGAAATGGGAAGCTCTGTCCTTATGGCGCCGCGTTTTCCTCGGGGAGAGCAGCCCCATATCTCACATAGAAAGAATTGCCGTGACTCTAAGTGGAATACTACCGTTACTACTAGAGGTGAATCAACGATACTACTATTGTCTGACCGTATTAACTATACACCGGCAACTGATCATTACAGCTTTCTGTGCACATCAAAGCAAACGAAGCAGACGTCAATTCAGGAACTCTGGGAGAACAAGGAGAGTGTGTGGATCCTAGAATCATGATGACCAGGCCTAGAATGGGTTTTGCAGCTTGAAAACAATAATCAAGTTCGTTAGCAAGGGCAAGTTTTCCGTCTAATGAAGCAATTTAGCCCTCTCTCTGTGTCTCTGCCTGTCTCTCACTGTCCATGTCTCTGTTTCTCTCTAAGTCTCTCTCTCAATTTCTTTGTTTCTCTGTACTCTCTCTGTCTGTCCGTCTGATGATGATAATGATGATGATGATGAATGATGATGATGATGATGATGATGATGATGATAAAAAACTGATAATAATTATAGTAAAGATAAAATGATAAAATGATAATAATAACATTCATAATAACAATATTAATGACAACAACAATAATAATAGCCTGTCTGTCTGCCTGCCTCTGTCTCTGTCAGTCTGTCTGTCTGCCTCTCTCTTTCTGTCTCTGTGAGTCTCTCTCTCTGTGAGTTCTCTCTCTCTCTCTCTCTCTCTCTCTCCTCTCTCTCTCTCTCTCCTCTCTCTCCTCTCTCCCTCTCTCTCTCTCCTCTCCTTCCTCTCCTCTTCTCCCCTATCTCTCTCTCTCCTCTCTTCTCCTCTCTCTCTCTCTCCTCTCTCTCTCTCTCCTCTCTCTCTCTCTCTCTCTCTCCTCTCTCCTCTTTCTGTGAGTCCTCTCTCTTTCTCTTGAGTCTCACTGTCTGTCTGTCTGTCTGTCTCCCTCCCTCCATCACCCTCTCTCTCTGTCTGTCTGTCCCCTGTCTCTGTCTGTCTGTCGTCTGTCGTCTCCCTATCTCCCTCTCCTCTCTCCTCTCTCTCTCTTCTCTCTCTCTCTCCTCTCTCTTCTCTCTCTCTCTTCTCTCTCTCCTCTCTCTCTCTCTCTCTCTCTCTCTCTCTCTCCCCCTCTCTCTCTTCTCTCTTCCTCTCATCTCTCTATCTCCTCCCTCACACTCGATGCTGATATGGCTTGTTTGTGTTGCACGCTAATATACACAGTTATGCTTGTGAGAGAAATAACGATGATAAAAACGATGAGTAAAAAGAGGAAAATAATTATGATGAAGGAGAAGAAGAATTGCAAAGCAGAAGAAGAAGAATTGCAAAGCAGAAGAAAAGAAGAAGAAGAAGAAGAAGAAGAAGAAGAAGAAGAAGAAGAAGAAGAAGAAGAATAATTGTGAAGAAAAAGTGCGAAGAATTGCGAAGAAGTGCGAAGAAGAAGAATTGTAAAGAAGAATTGCGGAGAAGAAGAATTGCGAAGAATTGCAAAGAAGAAGAAGTGCGAAGAAGAAGAAGAAGAAGTGCGAAGAAGAAGAAGAAGTGCGAAGAAGAAGAAGAAGTGCGAAGAAGAAGAAGAAGTGCGAAGAAGAAAGAAGAAGAAGAAGAAGAAGAAGAAGAAGAAGAAGAAGAAGAGAAGAAGAAGAAGAAGAAGAAAGAAGAAGAATGATGAAGATGAAGAAGATGTTGATGAAATGGAGGAGAGGAAGGGAAGCAATATTTTCTAGACCTTGTTTCCTTTGTGGAATGCATTATTTCATAATGTAGTTTAAGAACAGCTTTAATCTGTCTTGTAATCATAATCAGAGTGATAGTTTCATTCACCTTGACAAAAAACAAAACAACCACCCTGAAAACTTGACATCAGACATTGGTTATGAAAGCCACTAAAACAGAAGACTACAATAAAACGAAAACAAACATGAACTATCCAGAGAACTGGGGGGAAATGAAAACTGATTAAAAGCAAGGTTTTACACCAGCATCTTTCTCAGCCACTCTCATCAGCTACAGTGATGGAATTAATGCTACTGTATTCTGATACCCGGAAAAAGATAATGGCTGTGACCTTTTCAACCACAAAGTAAACCGAGAACATAATTCTTTGGCTTCATCTTATCTAACTGATCATATCATCGGTGTCCTTCATTATTTGATACTGTAGTACATGAAAAACAAATCTTATGTTGATCTTGATGAAAGGAAACATAACAACTTCGCCATCAAAATAGACGGTTTTAGATAAATGCAAAAAGAATAATGATGATGATGGTGATGGTACTATGATGATGATGATAATCAAGATAATAATGATAACATGAGTAATATTATTAATATTGAATATTATTATCATACGATCGTAATGATAATAGTAATAAATAAGGATAATGTTGATGATAATGATAGTGATAATATATTGGTGATGATGATACTGACAACAACAATAACAGCAACAACAGCAACAACAAAAACAACAACAACAACAACAACAACAACAAAATAATAATAATAATAATAATAATAACAACAAAACAACAACAACAACAACAACAACAACAACAACAACAACAACAACAACAATAATAATAATAATAATAATAATAATAATAATAATAATAATAATAATAATAATAATAATAATAAACTTCTAAAAGTAACCGAAACTTTTTTAGCTTTGAATCTTGTGCTACAAACAAATCAAGTGCTTGCATTTGCAATATGTACATGCATCCAACCATTCACAAAAGATTAACAGATTTTAAATCGATACAGCAGAAGCACGCACTCAGACAGACAGACAGACAGACAGACACATATACACACACGCGCGCACGCACGCACACACACACACACACACACACACACACACACACACACACACACACACACACACACACACACACCACACACAGATAAAACGAGCTTAAGCCGCGTGGTGGAGAGGGAGATGTCTGTTGAAGGTATGAAAGCATAAGAGGTGTAACAAGATGGGAAGATCTTAGCTCACACTTAAGTGTGTCTTGAGGGAAAGTATCAAATGCGGGCTTTTGGCGAAGGGAGCCAAAGAGAAATTATTTTCTTTATTTTCCACATCCGACCAGATTTGTTAGATTCATTTTTTTGAAGATATTTGATTCAGATTACGTTTAGGTTATGATTTGGGTCTGGATGCATTAATTTTCGAAGCCTTAATTTTGGATAAATCGTAGCCATCATACGACATAAATCGTAGTGTGAACATTTTCTCTATTTTGTCTGTAGGTTTCTATACGTTACTTTATGCTTAGTTCATGTTGCACCAAGTGATTATTGCCCCCCTTTCTCTCCAACCGTTGCCTACAGATTTTGGGTTTCTTCCTGGGGATGGGAGCATGATGTGGGTTTTTTTTGTTGATTTAAAAAACATTTTAACAGCGTTGTTGTTACTAAATAAATAATGGAATTTAGAGCATCAGATGAAGAAGAGATAGTAGCACTCTGCGTTCCTCATTTTTTTCTGGAGTTCTTCTAGCTAACTTCATGAATGTTTAATGTGAGACCATACCACGCCCCATAGTCATTCAAGATATAAGATTCGATGTTTGTTCAGAGCTATGTGGTCTTTGAAAAAAAAGACCCTCCACAGATTCCCTTATTGGTTAGTTTAGGCCTCTGTTGTTGTTTTAAGTATGTGTGCCAAAACATGTGCACTTACAAAAACCCCATAGTACTGCCATTTGTTTTTCCATTTTTAATAATATTTTTTACAAACGTCACAATGATCTTTCAGTTAACTTGGTTGTGCATTTTGTGCATTTTTCTCGTTTGATTTTTTTTTTTCATTGTATATATCATGTAAATAGTGTGACTTTGTTAAGGACCACCCATCCTTCAAAATAATTGTTAAATAGATGCGAGTTGTTTAATGAATACCGATTGTTTTTCAAAAATATTTTTGCAAGCGTGCACTCAGTCATTCTAGATAAGGAATAACAGAAACACACACCACACACACACACACACACACACACACACACACACACACACACACACACACACACACACACACACACACACACACGCATAGCACGCACGCACGCACGCACGCACGCACGCACACACACACACACAAGATGCTACAAAAGTTTACGACTGTACCTTCCTTATCTCTTGCTTATAACTCTTCTACACTCTTTTTACTTTTTCACCTGCAGAAGGGGACGGGGGTCTAAACCTGCCTTAATGAGAAATCCCATAAATGTCTCTTTTTTTACAACTCCAGCAGGCAAGTTTCCCATCTTACAGTCCCTCACCATTAAATATACCCTCAAATCATTTGCACCTACCAATGCAGCCACTCCCCCCACCCCATTCCCATAATGTGGGACATTGTCTTGCCTCATCCCCAATGTGTATGTACCTCCAAAGCCCCTAACGGCTCTTCCACAGTCTTCTACAGCCGTTCTGTTCCTGAAGCCGTAACACCCAGTTTAATTTGGGGTGACTTGTATCCATATGGGGTGTGCTATGCTCCTGAAGCCAGAACACCCAGTTTAATCTGGGGTGACTTGTATCCATGTGGGGTGTGCTATGCTCCTGAAGCCAGAACACCCAGTTTAATCTGGGGTGACTTGTATCCATGTGGGGTGTGCTATGCTCCTGAAGCCAGAACACCCAGTTTAATTTGGGGTGGCCTGTTTCCATGTGGGGTGTGCTATGCTCCTGAAGCTAGAACACCCAGTTTAATTTGGGGTGGCCTGTTTCCATCCGGGATGTGCTATGCTCTTGAAGCCATAACGCCTGGTTTAATTTTGGGGTGACCTGTATACGTCTTAAATGGTACGGGCATGTCACAAGATCAAAAGAACTTGCAAAAACAATACTGCAAGGCACTGTCCAGGGAGGAAGAAAAAGAGGCAGACCAAGGAAGAGATGGGAGGACAACATCAGCAGATGGTCAGGCTTAGAACTCAACAAAACCCTGAGAAAGGCAGAACAGAGAGAGGAATGGAGAGAATTGGTTGTCAAGTCTTCAGGGGTGCCCCCACGGTCACCAGACTAAGGGCAGTATAGGACAGAGAGAGAGTATCCGTCTGGGGTGTGATATGCCCATGAGTCTGAAAACATGGCTCGGCCGACATGTCAAACCTCAGACGGACATTGTCGTCTCTAGGAAGAACACAAGTTTTTTTTTTTTAAAACAACAACAACAGCAAACAACTGGATGATGTGCGATAGCATTTGAAGCGAATTGTGCTACATACAGAAGGGTTGTATTGCTGTGGAGAACCGGTACATATCTGGTATCAGTTGGACGAAAACGGGGACATTTTCTGTCGCTGATGTTAGTAGTGATCGTGACTTGGTCTATGGTGGCCTTAAGACTTAAAAATGGCTTGAGAACGATAGAAACAATACAAGGGAAGAAAAACAAAACCTGGCCGTCTCAGATTTCATCTGGAAAAACTGAAAGACCCACTTTAGCGAAAATTGGTATGAAATACCGAAAAGAGAAAAACTCACACCATTTCTGTAGTATGTGTGTGTGTGTGTGTGTGTCAAAGTCAAAGTCAAAGTCAAATTTTTATTTACAGATGGTACATTGAGTAAGCAAAACAATTGCTTTTTTTCATCAAGCCATCTACAAAGAAAAGTATGTAAGAAAATGAAAAAGAAAAATATCGACAATAATGACAACGACAATAATAACAGCAATAAAGAGGACTAAAATGATAATCACTGAAAACTAGCCAACTACACACATCTTAAGCAAAATTTTAGCATATCAATATTTAAACATTTCAATATTCAAAATGCATACATACTAATATAAACACTTGTTATCGACCAATCACCCACCCATGCCTGCTATTATTTGTTAGATACACATGTGAAACATACACATGCACACACATGCACAAACACACACACTCACACACACACACACGCACACACCCACACCCAAACCCAAACCCACCCACCACACCCACACACACACACACACACACACACACACACACACACCACACACACACACACACACACACACTGCACAAACAGCATATACAAACATCATATATACATACAATTATACACATATGCGCGCGTAGGCGCACCGTTGCATTATTCTGCACGAAGTCATTTAATTATATTACAACAAACTTACATTGAAAATCATAACAACAACAAAATATCAGTGAATGGCACAAAAGTACACAGTGGTGATAAGGTAAAACTTACAAGTCTTTTTCACTACTGTTATTCATGAGATAGTTTTTTAAGTGTTTTTTAAATGGGGTTTTGCTTGTAGTACTTTTTAGATCTACTGGGAGATTATTCCATAAATGACTACCCGAATACAGAAAACTTGACTTGTAGAGGTCATTTCTGGGTCTTGGGAACGTTAATAAATGATTATGCCTGTGCGGATTTATTTTGAAGGATTTTTTAATCTTAGGAGGAGCATTTCCGTTTATAACATTATGCATGCACACAGCTTTGTTGAAAAAAAGTCTTTTATGAAAAGTCAGTATATTTAATTGCTTGTAATCAGAAACAGTCAATGAGCTTGACTTTAACAGAACCAGCTTAAGTGCTCTTTTATATAAACGGTGGATAAATTTCAAATTTGTTTCACTGCATTTGTCCCATAGTGTAGATGCATAGTCGATAATTGGCAAAACATGGCCACAAAAGAAGAGTTTACGGGAATGGTTGTCGAGAAAGTTCTTTATCTTAGATAGCTGAAGTAACCTGTTAGAGAGACGTTTTCCCAGAGACATCACGTGATCTGTCCATGTCAAGCTCTTGTCAATAGTGATACCTAGTATTTTATGAGAATCCACTTCTTCAATTAATCGTTTATCAATAAACAAGGGTTTAAAACTGGATTTCATTTTTTGTCTTTTCTGTCTAGCTGAAACATACATACATTTTGTTTTTTTCGCATTTAAAGACATATGATTTAACTGTGTCCAAGAAATTAGTCTGTCAATGTTATCCTGTAGTTTGTTGCCTAACGTATTGGGATCAGAGTCACTACAGAACAGAGATGTATCGTCAGCAAACATTTCACAGTGACAATTTACAAAGCAGGGTAAGTCGTTTACATAAATGGAAAACAGTAGGG
>CM060335.1:21730377-21745377 GCA_030674155.1 Stramonita haemastoma | reverse complement strand
TACAATCGCAGAAATGTGTTATCCCTCATGTACAGATTTAAACTAAATGCCTTCAAGACGAAATACTCAAAGGATGTAAATTGTATTTGTGGTGATAAGATAACGAACAGTCATATTCTTCTTTGTGGATATCTAAAACCACTTTTACCTGTTGTGCCTAATATATCACTGGACCAGTTGTTGTCTGAACCATCGCATTTGTTGGACATTGTGTTAGCACTACTAAGTAGTCCGATAATTCAGTATTTATAGTTTGTTAAAGTTAGCTTTATTTTTTAACTTTGTTATCTGGCATTGGTTTCAGCTATTTTTCAATTTTTCTTGTTCAGGTGTTGTTGTTTTTTTTGGGGGGGTTTTGGGTTTTTTTTGGTCTAAAATCACTTAATGTGAATAGACGTTAAACTGAAGAACACACACACATACATACACACACACACACACACACACGCGCGCGCGCGCGCGCGCGCGCTTAAAAATAATTGGCAATAGCTATGTGTTTATACAATGAGCGGGCAATTACCTTAGTTATACTGTTTTATATCAATACGTGTCTCATAATGATAAGCATAGTAATGTTTGTGTGGTGTACTACAAGAGGATATTGTGAGAAAACACCATCTTTTCTTTACCAAAGTTTCAGTAATTTGTGAAGTCGTTTTAGGGGGTGATCGTTTGAAAAAAAGAAACAATACTAATACCTACATCAAAATATATATATTTGGATTCGTACCTTACCAAATCGGCTTGTTATCTATCTCTTTTTTATATTTGTTTTTATTTTTCTTCCTTCATTTTTTGTTTCTTTCTTTTTTCTTTTGCTTGTTCTCTGTTTTTTTTTGTTCTTTTTGTTCTTTTTTGTTCTTTTTTTTCTAGTTTGCTGCTTTATTGTTTCTTTTCTCGTTTTTTTCTTTGCTTAATTCTTTCTTTCGTTTTTGTTAGCTTCTTTCTGGTTTTGTTTTCACTCCTTCTTTCGTGTTTTCTTTCTTTCCTTTTTCCGATTTGTGTTCTTTGCTTACATATTGTTCTCTTTTTTGTTTTTTTTTCCCCTGAATTTCTTCTTTTTGTGTTTTCTTGTACTCATACATGTCTTTACCTGGCTTGATCTTTACTTTCTTTTTTTAGAAGATAGTGGTGTCGAAAAACACTTGTTCTCTCCTTTCCTTTTCAGTAGACGATCTAAGTCCATGTTTTCCGTTTTTCTGTATGTTCTGTGTCTTTCAAATGTTGTTGTATTTAAGGAATGTTCCTTGTGCATCACCCTCTTTTTTGAGAATTTAATCTAAAGTTGAGAGCTTCTTTTCTTTCGCTTATGATTTTTATGCTCTGTCTTTCTTGTTTTGGTCGCTCTGTGTCTGTTTGCCTGTTCGTCTGTTCCATTGTTTTCTTTCTCATCGCTTCTTTTCTTTTTTTTCCGTTCTCTTTTTCTTTGTTCTGTTTGTCTTTATTTTCTTTTCTCTTTCTTTCTTTCTTTCTTTCTTTTCTTTCTTCTTTCTTTCTTCTTTCTTTCTTTCTTTCTTTCTTTCTTTCTTTCTTTCTTTCTTTCTTTCTTTCTTTCTTTCTTTCTTTCTTTTCTTTCTTTCTTTTCTTTCTTTCTTTCTTTCTTTCTTTTCTTTCTTTTCTTTCTTTCTTTCTTTCTTTCTTTCTTTTTTTTCTTTCTTTTCTTCACTTTTGCTTTTTTCTTTCTTTGCGTACTTTTTCGTTCTGTGTTTGTCTAAACGTAAATAGTACACAAATTGTCACACATACAAGATTCGAACTGTTGTCATTGTGTAGCTAACATCTGATCAAAGTATGGTTATGCTGATACCAAAGGAACGAAGTAGAAGCCAAATAAAAATAAACACAACACTGTAGTAGAACTGACTCCAGCTTACACACTCTCGGTTTCTACTTCATACGTTTACCATCCTCCTATATTTATGAATCTTGAGTAATTCAAGTCAAGTCAAGTCAAAAGCACTTCAATCATCCCTGAAAGGCAGTTACAGTATTGACAGGCATATTGATATGAATCATAATCAAGACACAAGATAGCTACATTCACATACTTTTATAGTTTACTGTTCATTTGTTCTTCCAGTACGGCCTCTAATAGAGGCCACCCACACGTTCTTGTGTTCTGCAAGTCTTTACCAAGGACACCAATACAGTCATGACAACGTTGGAGACCACAGGCATGTGGAACAATTCTCCAACAGCCGCTAGCTCTGAAGAACTTTCAGCCTACGACTTCCCTCTGCACATAGCCGTTGAGTACATTCATCGGATTTGTCCTCCGCTTATTTTGCTTTTCGGTACCTTCGGAAACGTCATGACTATCATCATCATGCACCGACTGGCTTCAGGTAGCTCTGTCATCAACGTGTACTTCACTGCCACAGCCGTGGCTGATACGCTGTGTCTTTATGTCAACACGTTCGACTTCGTGCTTCGGATACACTTCAACTACGACTACAAGCGGGAGTCTAGCATTGTGTGCAAAATGTACGTGCTGGTATACGGAGTGGCGGGGACAATCAGCGGCTGGTTTCTGGTCTGCATGACGGTCCACAGAGCCGTGTCCATCCTGTGGCCACACCGTGTCAACGTCCTGTGCACACGGCGAACAGCTCTCCTGGTTCTGGCAGGGATTACCGGAGTCAACGTCCTTCTCTTTTCGCATTTTGTCGTAGGTTTTGACCTAACCGACGTGTACACAGAAGAGCTTTCTTGCTACTTAGCTTCCAAAGAGTACGCCGACTTCATAGCTAATATTTTTGTATATGTAGATATGGTCGTCGTTTCCGTCCTGCCGTTTATGATTCTGTCATGCGCCAACTGTGTCCTGGCATGGGCGCTGATAACGTCTGCCCAAAAGTCTGGCGAAACGTTAGGTCAGGGATCTTCTGATCAGATCAAAGCTCGGAAAAAAGAAGCGAGGTCTATAACGCTGACGGTGCTCACTGTGTCCCTGGCTTTTCTGCTCCTCACTCTTCCTTACAGCATCAACTACATCGTGAACTTCCACACTGCCATCACAAGATCAGCCGCCTCACTGTCTGACATCGTCAGGGGCGTGTTTATTTCCAATGTGTGCGACATGCTTCGTCAGTCCAACACCGCCATCAACTTTTATTTGTATGTACTGACCGGGAAGAGGTTCAGAGAGGAGTCTCTCAAAGTCCTGTGCTTCTGGAAAAGGTCGGCGACTGTTCAGCGGTAGAGCAGGGACTGCAGGTGTCTGTGTGTGTGGTGTCGCGTGTATCTCGCTCAGCAAGAACACTTTGAATTTCTGGACTTTTGGAGATGAGAAAGTATTGGTATTGGTACTAGAACAGTATAAAGAAATACCCCCCCCCCTCCCTCTCTCGTTTTCTCTCTCTTCATCCCACCCTCCACCCTCTCTCACTCTGAACAGAAGAATACATCAAATAGATGGCTGCATTTATTACGAGCCCTTCAAAACACGTCTACATGCATGGATTCTGTTTGTCTGTTTGATTTTCTCCCCTCTATCTCCCCACAGCTCTCCCTCTCTCTCTCTGTCTCTCTCTCTCTGTGTCTCTGTCTCTGTCTCTCTCTCTGTCTCTCTCTAAATATCTCTCTCTTTTATGTTAAAGCTAAACACATCATACCAATAGGGTTATTGACAGTGTACCCGTTAGACTTTGTGTAGCAGTCTTATGAGTTTTTCAATACCGTATGTTTGCATACAGGGTAGAAAACGATAACATTTACGCCATATTTGGCATCATCTGTAAAGTATAGAATAAGCGAGGACAGGATAGCTCAGTGGTGAGAGCGCTCGCTTTCCTCAAGCAAATGTTAAGCAACATCAAGCGTGGTTACAAAATGGATCAGTGACCATTTGCGCGCCTTGGCTTTAGTACAGTCCTCCATTTCACCCAGCTGTCAATGGGTACCTGCTCTCTCTAGGGTAAGGGAAGGTAAAGCAGCGAGGTAGAGGAGATGGATGCCGTCCTCAATATGCCGGCCCCCTTGAGAAGCTGAGGTCTCTGATGCCTTACTCCTCTACGACCACATAGGTTATGGGGCATCTTTACCTATTTTACCTTTAAGATAAACACTTTCTCAGTAGCCTTATTGTAATTTTTCTTCGTGCCTATGCCAAAATATAACTAAGAGCTGCAAAACCAAGTAAGGTGAATAAAATTAAGATTTTCTTCAACTGCAGATCAGAGATAACCGAAGCCTGCACAGCTTCTCAGAAATACGTTACATAAAATGCCCATTATATCCAACAATGGTTCATTAATCTTCTGAGAAACATACGAATGCGGGTCAGCCATTTGCTAAGAACGCGGGTCATTCATTCACTGCTAGGTGTACTCTGAAGGAAATTGCATCGTGACTTTGACTTTAATGGGTTTTAGGCCCCGTCACAATAACCTGGTTGTGAGTCCACTAACTCTTAAGGTGGGACACTGGGGTTGAAACTGATGAAATTTTGTTTACAAGCCCATGTTAAAATTTTTGCCATATATGGAAAGGGCTTCACTTGTAAAGCATAAAAGTCAAAGAATTACTCAGTTTTCTGCACTGTTGCCATGGAAACAATCCAATATGGCTACCAAAACTCAATATTTTAAACTCCTAAACCTTTTTATCTATAACAAGTATGAGTAACCTGTTTCTACACACATATTTTATGATCTGAATTCTTTAATTTGTCAAAGGGAAATCTCCATATATGTATCCAGCAATTTTTAATTCTCAAAAAACATGGTTTTGGCCACTTTTGGACCCGTGTCTCACCTTAATTACCGTGATATTTTCCTACCAGTAAACACCATGATAATGACTTGCTGACAGTATTCCACAGCGATTCTCCCAGTGCCTCTTTGTATATTAAATTAAGGTTATAAGTCGGCATGATGCATTCAACGGCAATTCGCAAGAGAAACCATATAGCAGAAATTACCGCTAATTACAGTGTACAGACCGCACTCTTATCAGTGTCGAACGCTTCGTAAAGCCGGCCATACATTGCTCAAGTGTCATCTATAGACAAAAGTGTTGTATTACTGCTATCAGTTTGAATATGTCTTTGAATATGAATATGCCCTCTTTAGGGCCATGGAAAGTAAGGCAGCGAGGGAGAGGAGATGGGATCCACCCTCAATATGCTGGAGAAGCTGAGGTTTCTGATGGCTGGCTCCCCTACGACCACCTAGGTTATGGGAAACCTTTACCTTTACCTTTTGTGTTTTTGTGTCTTGTATTTAATTTTTTTACGTTTAACAGAAGTTACAAGAATAAGTGTTATTACAAGACTTTTTCCACATATCCTACATATTTTCAAAAAAGGATATTAGCTGATTGTCCTACTTGCGAAACTGCTAGGCCCTCTTTGTTTATCTGTTATGCAGATCCTATCATTTAAAGTGATATGCATGCAGCTCAAACCACGCTTTTTTGTCGTTTGACTGCCTGTACAGTAATCAGATATGCATAAGGCTTTCAGGTGCTTATCATGACGGCCGATTCATATCTGTTTATGTCTTATTTTATTCCTGATTATCTTCAGATTGCGGGGGCGGGATAGCTCTGTGGTCAGAGTGCTCTCTTTCCCCAAGTCAAGTTAAGCAGCGTCGAGCATGGTTACCAGTTGGATGGGTGACCGTTTGCGCGCCTGTTTGAGCGTGAAACTTTTAGCCCATCTACTAGAACGTAAGTGGTGGCGTTGGTGCTAGTCTTTCGAATGAGACGACAAACTGAAGTGAGTGAAACATGCATTCAGTGCCAAAAAAAGGAAACCGCAGCAGCAAGAGAGTTGTCCCTGATAAAAGTATGCAGAAAAAGCCAGTCTGATAGAGAAACAAATACACATAATAACAGACAGGAAGGGGAAATGATAATGGTGGCGCTCTTTTTGTGGCGACGCGCTCTCCCCAAGGAGAGCAGCCCGAATTTCAAGCAGTGGAATCAGCCGTGATTTAAAATGTTGTATGTATTTGCGTTATGCGGAATATTTTAACATGAAATAAGAAAAAAATATCTGCACAAAGCATGTACGGCGTTATCCTAATGTCTGAATTCCACACTGACTGAACCCCTTTAGATAAATAGACCAGAGACGGGGCACTGTTTGATGTATCTGACTCCTAGAAAGCCTCAAAAGGCTCCTTTATTACCCAGACGTATGCTATAAACAATGCTCTTGTTCAAACACCCCATTCAAGGATGTCTCGTTCTTAAGCTTCACCGTCCCTTTAAGCTTTTCCGGAGTGCATGTCTCCCCATACAGCACAGCGATGAGCGGCGTCTGAGCGATACGTCGTTCACACAGCACTGACGACATGGCCCGCTGCCGAAAAACATTAGCAGAAAAAGTAGGAACACAGTACAGGGCCGTTTGTCTTTCATTCCGACTGAGACGTGGAAAGGTGTTAAACGAGACATCACCCAACGTCTTGCCATGGTGGTATCGTTTCTTGTTAGTCTTGACAAAATTATTTATTCAGACTTCGCCCCAAGGTCGTGATGCAGCTACCTAAATGGCAGAGGGAAAAGCTGGTCGCATACGCAAAAATCTCACTATTGATAAACCTCAGAGCTCTAGCTGAGGAACGAAAAACTAATAATTCGTTTCGAGTAGTGCCACCTGTATAATTATATATTTTGGTAACCATATGGTTTAGATCAACAATCTTGAATCTGTAGTTGTAGTTGTTGTTGTGCAGTCCCCAGCTTTACACTCTGGGGGGTCTGTCACCCAGAATGTGCACTCTGACTCACTCATCCCACCTGGGAATCACTGTGAGATCGAAAATGCACTCTGAATGAGAAGTTTGTGTGTATGACTATTTTCAAGTACCTCGCCATATAGGCAGCCAACGCTCCGACTTCAGAGGATTTTTTCTCCTTTACAGGAGAGTGCAGGTTGTTCTGTTAAGAGCTTGTCATGGCTGAAGGCAATCTCAACACAACATTTTTCAACAAAACAACATTGTCTTGTAGGTCTTGGCAATGAGCTGACATGAATAACTAACACTGATTTTGGTCTAAGCCAAGGTAATAAATCTGAGTTCCTGCAAGAATTCTTCAAGTAACAGTGGCGAGAGAATACTGAAAACATGTATACTTATACAGGCTGAAGGTTTCAGAGCACGAGTTGCTGCGTAACATAGTTATAGGCAAGCTGCCGTGTGTGAAACAGGCTTCAGGGTACCAGCCAGTTTGAAAGCTGTCTGCTTCTGTCTGAGGGGAACATTTGGAAGTGACGGTGCTCAGATCAGACTGAGAGTGACCTCAGCCGTGGAGTGTCACACATCCGTACTACACACACACACACACACACACACACACACACACACACACACACACACACACACACACACACACACACACACACACACACACACACACACACACACACACACACGCACGCACACACCACACACAGCACACAAAGCACCACACACGCACCACGCACACGCACACACACATACGAAAGCACACACACACGCACAAACACACACGCACGCACGCACGCGCACGCACACACGCGCACGCACACACGCACGTCAAATCCTGTTCTGCTTTTCGTAAGAGTAGGCCATCGTGTGCCGGTGGGAACAGATGACTTACAAAACTGCATACACACGGGGACTGGATGTAAAAAAGCACAAATGTGCTTATTCCATTATCCCCGATATAAAAGAATAAAAATGAGTATAAAAATTGATAGACTAACGCACGCACGCACGCACACACACTACACATACACTCATAAACACGCACTATTCTACACTACACCCACACACACTACGGTACACATACACACACACTACACACACACACACTACACACACTACACACACACGCTACATACACAAACACTCACACATACATACACACACGTACATACACACACTACACACACACTATATTACACAGCACACACACTACATTACACTACACACACACACTCACACACACTCACACAGTACACACTACACATATACAATACACTACCACACACTACACACAGTACACACTACACACACACACACACACACACACACATACATACACACACGCACACACACACACACACACTCACACACACACACTCACACACACACACACACACACACACACACACACACACACACACACACACACACACACACACACACACACACACACACACACACACAACACACACACACATACTCCGACACTCGTACCACACGCGTCTATTCACCGTACAAGCTAAATCAAAGACAGGAGCCCAGACATGGTGTTCAAAGAGATAAAATAGTTTATTTCCATCATGTGCTTTGCTCACCGTGTGTCATCTTACAAGTTACTCCGCCAGTAGATTTTCTTTTTTCTTTTAATAATAATAATAAAAAAGAAGACAGTTGCCTTTTAAAATGCCATTATAAACAAAGTGGCAGTAGCTAAATATTTGCATTATTCTTAAGGGGGAAAAAAGCAGGGGTCAGGAAAGCTAATGTACACACAACGCTTTTCGTTTCAAACCGATAAAGCAGAACAAAATGAATGAAAATTATACATGTCGAAAAAGAATCGTGGAATATAGAATATGCAATAAGAAAGAAAGAAGGGGAGAAAGAATGAAAGAAAGTAGATAGGAAAAGTAAAGACTGAGAGAAAGACGATAAAGAAACACAGCAATTGTTTGTGAGTCTGCTTGTATGTAGGTGTATGAGTGGCAGAGAGAGAGAGAGAGAGAGAGAGAGAGAGAGAGAGAGAGAGAGAGAGAGAGAGAGAGAGAGAGAGAGAGAGAGAGAGAGAGAGAGAGAGGCTGTGACGAAAGAGATAGGTACAAAGTCAATATATGCAGAAAGAGACCAAAAAAGACATGAACAGACACTAAGGAAACACTAAAAGAAATAGAAATTAAAAAACCCACTTTTTTCGTTGTCCAATTAAACGCTAGCAACCACAAAGCACAAAAGGGTTAAAGTGAAATGGTCATAAAAATGCTGAAAATCTAAATGAATAAATGAAGAATAAAGCAAAAAACAAACAATCAGCTAACAGACACAATGAATTTAATAACACTTTGGTCAAACAAAATAAAAAAAACGAAATGGTTATTTTGTAAAATACTAATTTTCACATTATAGAATGAATTAAAAAAGAATCGAAAATTGCTGAATCAAATCATAGGAATAAAAGCGTGACAAAACCAGCATGAGTATTTTCTTTCCCCCACTTGCTTCAGTGTTGAGAATTAAAAAAAACGTTATTGCGCATGAAAAATCTGTGTATCTGGGCAGTTATAACTGTGGACATGTTGTTCTTTGTATGGCTTATAACTGATATGACGTACCATTGTCCTTATCACTCTTATCCGGTGTGTACTGTTAGCTTCTAAAATATACACAGATTATAGAAAATGATAGCAGAAATACAAGATTGGTTGGAGGGAGAGAGAGAGAGAGAGAGAGAGAGAGAGAGAGAGAGAGAGAGGGGAGAGAGAGAGAGAGAGAGAAGAGAGAGAGAGAGAGAGAGAGAGAGGAGAGGGAGGGAGGGAGGGAGAGAGGGAGGTAAAATGTTATATGCAGCTAACAATATAAGAGATAATCTTAAAACTGAGCACCAAGAAAACGAACCTTTACAGTGGCTAGAAAAAAAGCAGGATTTAATTTTTTTTTTATACTCTAAACAGGACTTGGTGTCTATATTTTGATAGTATCAGTAGTTTGTTGATATTTTTACTCCTAAGGTAACAGATTTCATGATTGTCTTGTCTTACGTTTTTAAGTACAAAATAATGTAATTGACGACAATCTTTCACGCAACCATACACACATAAGCATACTCGCCCACGAACACACACACACACACACACACACACACACACATACACACACACACACACGCGCGCGCGCGCGCGCGCGCGCGCACGCACACACGCACACACACATATACATCTTTTAGAGTTAGGACAAAAAGATCTCTTTATAGTTAAGATTCATGTATTCTTGCGTAGAAGAATCTAACAACTAGTCCTTTGAAACTTGTTTGCCTATAAAAAATGAAAACAGAGGTTAATACTCGTACACATACGAAATGAAAAGAAAACATCATAAGATTAAGTAAGAGCAACAAATCAGATTGTAACACACTTCAAGTCTGTTATTGCAACCGGCACCATCACCATCATGAGCATCACCAACAAATCCATCAACATCCTTAATTTGCTTCGGTCATTATCACAACCTGTAAAGCTTTTTTTCCCCAAACGTTTCAAGCTTTCAACAGCTCCTTTGGGATTTTGCTCAAGCTAAGTGTTCAAGAAAATTATGATCTAAAACAGCTTATGTGTATAAAGTGTCAAAAACCTTTAGTTAATTCGCCACTGGAATAACGATAAATAAACAGACCAATGGTGATTAAAAAAAATATTGCTGCAGAAGGATAGGTATTGCCCATGTAGTCTTCGCTAGGTAGATCTGTTTTGTATCAAAGGAATAAAAATTGGTTAGCTTTGTGATTTATTGCTAAGAACAAACCGTAACATTACACCTTGCCCTCTCTTTCATCAGTCACCCGTTTCTCCATTATAGTTTTTGTTATTTCTCCAACGTTTAACAGGATACAACGACAGCTGGAAAAAGACGTAAGCATTTCTTGACAAAAAATAAGAGCAAGAAGCGCCATAAGAGCAATAGAAATACGTTCTTTTAGCAAGTGTGTGTGTGTGTGTGTGTGTGTGTGTGTGTGTGTGTGTGTGTGTGTGTGTGTGTGTGTGTGTGTGTGTGTGTGTGTGTGTGTGTGTGTGTGTGTGTTCTGTGTCTGTGTCTGTGTCTGTGTCTGTGTCTGTGTGAGCGTGCGTGTGATAGTGTGTGTATGTGTGTGTGCTTAGATTTTATGTGGTGTATTCTTAATAAGACATCCCTACCCATTTGTAATAAAAACAAAAACTCAAGAAAGGAGAAAAAGAAAATGTTTGCAAGAGAATAGTGTCACAAACAAAGTTTGACATTATATACTGGCATTAACAAAGAAAATCTATCATCTTGATGTGTGTGTTTTTGCTTTTAAAAAGGTCTAGAACGTAGCTAAAAAGGTGTGAATTTTAAGATGCCTTTGTCATAAGAACATGGGTAACCTTTGACAGAAAAGTAATTCTGTTTGTTCTCCATTTCTGATTTTCATGGCTGAAAAGTTGATGAAATTATGTGTCTTTTGACTAATGCAATCAGACAATGAGAAGAGAACAAACAAAAAAAACAGCATGGAAAATTCTGGAAGGAGCACAGCAACTCAATAATATATGAACAGAAAAAACAGCATCACATAGAACGTTCAATAGTCTCTGGCTGATTGATACAGCAGGCGGGGGAACGGTGACATACTTTGGATCAGACAAAAACTGCGAATTTTTGCGCGATTTTATAGGAGTCAAATTAGTCGGACATGAAATTGCTGCGTTAATTTCCTTAATTACTGTGGACGTTGCAGGGAGGAAAGTGTATGTGCATAAAGCCTAAGCGATGGCTGCTTCAAATAATTCAGTTAGGCAGATTCTGAGTCCGGTGTTTCGGGATCTCTCTTTATAAGCCCAGCTCCGATATAATCAAATGCACGTTTGTTGCTCCCAGTGCCGTCCTTGTTGTGGGTGCTAGACTCTTTTTTGATAAGTCCAGAGCCAACGTAATCCAGACCTCTCTTGGAAGCATCCGATTTTTCTTCGTCCTGTAGGCTGACAACGTCTTCGGGTTTATCATCGGAAGAATGGTCACCCTCATCCTTCTTGATCAAACCCATCCCCACATAATCTAGCTGTTTCTTGTCCAGGTCGATTTCAGAATCCTTTTTAATGAGACCAGTTCCAATCCGATCGATGTTTTTCTTAATGAGGCCAGAGCCTAGCTGATCGAAACCTTTTTTGATGAGTCCCATACCAATGGTGTCAAAGCCTCGCTTGATGAGACCTCTGCCCACGTGATCCAAACCCTTTTTGATCAGCCCCATTCCGATTCTGTCCAAGCGTTTGTCCGTGTCTTTCTTGATCAAACCTGCTCCGATGCGGTCAATTCCCTTCTTGATGAGCCCCATTCCGACAGTGTCCAAACCTCGTTTGATGAGACCAGACCCCAGCATGTCTAGCCCACGCTTGATGAGTTCCAGGTCTGTACCTCTGCCTGACTGTGGTGACCCGTGTCCGAGGCCTCTTTTGATCAGCCCCATGCCAATGCTGTCAAAAGACTTTTTGGTCAGGTCCTGTTCCAGCGCTTGCAAGCCTCTGTGGATGGTGTTCAGGGCGGCGTCATAGTCTTCACGTTTGATCAGTCCGGCTCCAATGACATCGATTCCTTTTTTTACCAATCCTGCGCCTACTGTATCGAATGGCCGTTTTACCAATCCTGCGCCTACTGTATCGAATGGCCGTTTTACCAATCCTGCGCCAACTGTATCGAATGGCCGTTTTTACCAATCCTGCGCCAACTGTGTCAAATGGCCGTTTTACCAATCCTGCGCCAACTGTATCAAATGGCCGTTTTACCAATCCTGCGCCAACTGTATCGAATGGCCGTTTTACCAATCCTGCGCCAACTGTATCAAATGGCCGTTTTACCAATCCTGCGCCAACTGTATCAAATGGCCGTTTTACCAGTCCTGCGCCAACTGTATCGAATGGCCGTTTTACCAGTCCTGCACCAACTGTGTCGAATGGCCGTTTTACCAATCCTGCGCCAACTGTGTCGAATGGCCGTTTTACCAATCCTGCGCCAACTGTATCGAATGGCCGTTTTACCAATCCTGCGCCAACTGTATCGAATGGCCGTTTTACCAGTCCTGCGCCAACTGTATCGAATGGCCGTTTTACCAATCCTGCGCCAACTGTATCGAATGGCCGTTTTACCAATCCTGCCCCAACTGTGTCGAACGGCCGTTTTACCAATCCTGCGCCAACTGTATCGAATGGCCGTTTTACCAATCCTGCGCCAACTGTGTCGAATGGCCGTTTTACCAATCCTGCCCCAACTGTGTCGAATGGCCGTTTTACCAATCCTGCGCCAACTGTATCGAATGGCCGTTTTACCAATCCTGCGCCAACTGTATCGAATGGCCGTTTTACCAATCCTGCGCCAACTGTATCGAATGGCCGTTTTACCAATCCTGCGCCAACTGTATCGAATGGCCGTTTTACCAGTCCTGCGCCAACTGTATCGAATGGCCGTTTTACCAATCCTGCGCCAACTGTGTCGAATGGCCGTTTTACCAATCCTGCGCCAACTGTGTCGAATGGCCGTTTTACCAGTCCTGCGCCAACTGTGTCGAATGGCCGTTTTACCAATCCTGCCCCAACTGTGTCGAACGGCCGTTTTACCAATCCTGCGCCAACTGTGTCGAATGGACGTTTTACCAGTCCTGCGCCAACTGTGTCGAATGGCCGTTTTACCAGTCCTGCGCCAACTGTATCGAATGGCCGTTTTACCAGTCCTGCGCCAACTGTATCGAATGGCCGTTTTACCAATCCTGCGCCAACTGTGTCGAATGGCCGTTTTACCAGTCCTGCGCCAACTGTATCGAATGGCCGTTTTACCAATCCTGCGCCAACTGTATCGAATGGCCGCTTCACCAGTCCTGCTCCAATCCGATCAAAGGGCTTCTTCACCAGTCCTGCGTCGATGTGATCAATGGCTCTTTTCACCAATCCTGCGCCGACGTGATCAATGGGTCTCTTCACGAGGCCAGCGCCAATACGATCCACAGAGCGTTTGATCAGCCCAGAACCGAGCCTGTCCAGCCCTCTCCTGATCAGCCGAGAGCCAACCCGGTCAAAGGGTCTTTTGATGAGGCCCATGCCTATGTAGTCCAACTCTCTCTTGTTCACATTTCCAAAATCCTCCGCCGCCTCATCGCCGGGAAAGAAACTCCGGAACGCTGCAGACGATCTCTTGGAAGGTTCGAAGTCGTCGAGGTCTGTCTCGAAATCCTGATCGTCGTCTGAGCGGCGGAAGGCAGCAACTTGGTTGTCTTGTTCGTCGCCTTGAGAGCTGATCCAGTTGTAAGGGGCACCCCAGAAGAAGCGTGAGGGGTGCACTAGCCACGGGTTGGGGGCATGGGCTGGGACGGCCAGTATCAGTCTGAAACACAGAAAGAAGTTCAGCGTTAGTTTTGCTGCTTAAAGTCTGAATGCGAAGTGGTGCATGTTATGTATTTTGGTTTTTGTTTCATATGAGATAGTGCGTGCTTGAAAGTGGCCTTCACCTTATTGATGGTATGGTATGAAGTAAAGATGTTGTGCTGTAATAAAACAACAACGAAACAAAACAAAAACAAAAATGAAAACAAAAAAGCAACCTTCACGCGTCTATAATTCCGACTAGTTCGCACGTACTTGGTCTAATTCAACCCTACTTTACGGGAAGGAACAGACGTGGAGAGAAACAGTAGATGTGACCAGATTATTATAAACGAATAGAATGATAATATAACTCATAACAAAAGCAAGGGTGTGGTCAGAGCTATCAACAACCAACAGATAATATCACACCATTAATAACTAAGTGCCAAGGCCTACATTAAACTGTTATTATTACGTTGTAAAATGTTGTGTTGAGATTACTTTCAGCCATGATAAACTCTTAACGTAACAACCTGCACTCTTCTCTAAAGAAGACAAAAATCCTCTGAAGTTGGAATATGGCTGCCTATACGGGGGGAATTACTTGAAAACAGTCATACACGCAAACTTCTCATTCAGTGTGCAGTTTCAGTCTCACAGTGATTCCCAGGTACGATGAGTGAGTCATAGTACACACTCTGGGTGACCCATAGAGTGTTAAGCCGAGGAATACACAACAACAACAACAACAACAACAAAACGACATTAACAACAACACCAGGTTTCTTTGTTGTCTCTCTTCGTTCCTGAGCAAGACCTCTGAATCCTCACTATTGGAAGATGTTTTTTGCATATGCAACCGTTTTCCCCCCCACCATTGAAGTAGCCACATTCCGAGTTCAGTGGAAACCAGGTGTGGTACCGTCAGTTGATGACAGTGT
>CM060335.1:21720377-21727877 GCA_030674155.1 Stramonita haemastoma | reverse complement strand
CCAAGAAACCGCAGTAATAGTTCTCTAAGTGTCGCTAAGTCCCTTGAAGCACACGATAGGGTCTCCGTGTGTAGTGTGTTCTGGATTCGCTTCCCATTCCGCAAACTGGCGAGTTTGACACGTTCCTCTTTTAGCATGTTTTTCTCTTGCTGTTTGACAAACCAGTACACACATACTGGCTCAGTGTCTGGTTGGCATGCGCACTGGATCACAATGTCGTCTGACTCACACGTCACAATATCTTCACCGTCTGAATGATGTAGCACGGATTTTCTAAAGTGTGTATTTCTTTGTCTGTCTCTTAGCCTTTTCTGTACGGATCTATCAGTTAGAGTAGCCACGTACTGTTTGACATTTCTTGTGTCGAATGGACCAACAATATTATCATCGTTCACCTCAGGCTGCAAAACACACATATCAGCACAGTCACTACAATCAGACATACAGGGAGGTTCTAAATCAACCGATGATGGCAACTTAACTGATGTTTTTGTGTTGATGTCCTGTGTGTGTGTTGTTGGTAGGTCTATTCCATGTGTATCTACACATGCTGTATTCCCCTGTTCTACTCCACTGTAAGGCAGACTCGAGGCACTGAGGACACAGTCACTTTCACACACAACACTTGCCTGCTTCTCTTTATGCTTTCGAGAGCGCTCAACATCTCGTCGTCTTTGAGAAAACGATTTTTTCTGTAGTACTGTGCTTGTGTGCAGCGATTCACTGTTGGATCCGCCATGTTGGTTGACACTGTTGTGTCCACTGGTTTCAGTCGCAAGACAAAAACCACGCTGTCCCCTTCTCCTGCCACTTTCCAGCTGGAAACTGCATTGTCAGTCAGCAGGGCGCCTAAGGTCCTCTCCACAGCCGCTGGAAGTCCAGTAACTGGCATTTTTGAATGAATTTCTAGTTTTACTGCTGCTCACAGAAAATGTACGCCCTGTCCGCTTCACTTCTCGTGATCGCCCCGAGAGAGAGAGAGAGAGAGAGAGAGAGAGAGAGAGAGAGAGAGAGAGAGAGAGAGAGAGAGAGAGAGAGAGAGAGAGAAGAAAGTCAGAAAGAGCAAAGTAAAGAAAGAACAAATAAATCAACTCATCAATCATTACAAACAGAAATGAAAGCCACAGAGAGCGAAGTAGGCAATGAAGAAAGAAACGAACTAATCAGCCATTCATTCATTCATTCATTCATTCATTCAGCGAATGCAGAAGAGATAGAGTGTGTGTGTGTGTGAGTGCGTGCGTGCGTGCGTGCGTGCGTGCGCGCGCGTGCGTGTGTATGTGTGTGTGTGTGTAGCAGACGGTGTGTGTGTATGTATCCCAGAGCCCTGCAAATATTGCCTGCCCCCAGATGGGGAAGACCTGGGCGTGTTTTCCTAGTGTCTGGCCCGTCGGCCCAAAGAAGCCCTCAGCTGATGACTCTTGTATGGGTTTCTTGTTCCACCTGTTGTGGTCGGACTGTTTGTTGGTCTATGTGTTTGCTTGCCCGTTTGCTTGTCTGTCTATGTTTCTGTCCGACACTCGATCATTCCATCCCTCCGTCATTCTGTTTGTATGCCTCTCTCTCTCTCTCTCTCTCTCTCTCTCTCTCTCTCTCTCTCTCTCTCTCTCTCTCTCTCTCTCTCTCTCTCTCTCTCTCCCCGGTGAGCTGTTTTCAAATTCAAGAGAAGCTGCAATTTTTGACACGGGAAGAAAAATTTGTTAATTTTGTTAATTAACAAGAACCAAAACTTCGTAGGACCCTGTAATTTGGAGCATAGGTACCTACTGACTATGTCGTGTGGCATAGATACCTACAGAGTGGCTATAGGCCACTTTGCAGGTATTTTGGTGAAAATTTTGACCAGAAAAGCCAAAATCTCTGCACTGCGTGTACGAGGTTACAAAATGCACGGGCTATCCGCTATGCTAACGGTGTACACACTGCTGCTGTGCCTGTTGATCGGTGGCATTGAGCCAAACCCCGGACCAGGTAGAGAGAATGAAGCAGACGACAGTGACAGTGTGAACAGCAACAACGACACTTCCCCAACGCAAACACAAGGTACGCTGGAAGGCCTGTCATCGTTCATGAAAACTCTGATGGAGTCTGTCTCTCGCCTGGAAAAAAGACAAGAGTGTTTGGTGTCGGACATGGACCAAAAGCTTCACACAGTCGGTGAGTCAATCACACAGTCTATTCGTGACAGTAGCCAGTCTTTGAAGAAAGATATATCTTCCTTACAGTCAACGATTAGCGCTGTGGACAAAAAAGTAGACAAAAATAAAGAACGCATATGTCAACTAGAGGCAGAGAATGAAATGCTGTCAGAGAGACTAACGGAGTTAGAGGAAGATTTGGACAGGTTAGAAAGTCATTCCCGAAGAAACAATGTGAAGTTGTTTGGCATCGCAGAAACTGTTGGGGAAAATTTCCAGGCATGTGCTGACAAATTGGTCGCTCTCTTAAACGAGTTTTTTACGGGAAAAGTGTGGGACACCAGGGACATAGAAAGAGCCCATAGGCTGGGAAAACCCGACACCAGCAACACTAAGCCCCGCCCCATGATAGTCAGGTTTCACAGATGGACTGACAAAATGATGCTGTTCACACACACACATGCTCGTTCCGCCCTTAGCAAGGCAGGCATCCGAATCAGCACAGACCTGACAAAGAAACAAACAGCAAAACTGAAACAGGTACAAGGGGAAGGGAAGTTCGGTTATTACAAAAACGGCAAACTATATACAAGAGAAAGACGCGAACAAACAACAACAGATACGGAAGTTTTTGACCCACCCCCTCCCCGTGCACACAGAGAAGACAACAAAGGGAAAAGACTGTGAATGTTCCAGACAATGTTAGTGATGTTGGTGCTGGCACTGAAGACAGTGAGGAGAGCTCCCCTGCCTCCCCCCTGTACAGCGACATGGTGGCCAACAGACACCAACCTAACTCCACAGAAAAGGCAGCCGCTTCACCGGGAAACCCGCCTCCAACCACGCCGCAGGGGTCTAAAAATAGCAGAGAAGATCCAGCCTCTGGGGAAGCCCACTGTGACGTCAACAAACCACAACGCACGGACTCTGGTCGTGTCGAAGCGACTACGTCAACGGCAGCGGGGAACTCCGTGAGTACAGCACGTGATGTCCGAAACAAGAACTGTGGGGCCCGCGATACGAAGCAACGTGCTGAGCGCCAGTCAGGGAAAACCCGCAAACCACCGCCGGGGCCAACAACACGACAGCAGTCACAGTCCACGTCATCACCTCACAGAGGTCAGCCTCTCATCTCAGACAGAATGGCTGCTTCACGCAAAATGACCGGTGGTGGTCAGCCGAACTCGGACAGGGAATAGGGACTCGGCCATGGCCACGTCACTGCTGATATCACTACTGTCGATGACCATGACAATGACAATACCAGCCATGCAACTGACAATGACGGTGACAGTGACAATAACGATACAACTTCCACAACACAACAGCAACCAACAAACTCTAGGCACATGCAATCACAGTTAAGAATGCTGACTTGGAATATCGGAGGGCTACTTTCTAAACTTGATAATGCAGACTTTGTTAAGTACATTGCATCGTTTGACATTATATGTTTTACAGAAACGTTTATACAATTCGATATTCAGTTTCATGTTTTTGCAGAGTTCAATGCCTACATTGCCCCGGCAAAGAAGCTCAGCCACCACGGCAGGCTTTCAGGAGGGGTGGTTGTGTTAGTCAAGAAACACCTCAGCTGTTATATTGAAAAGATTGATGTTCATTACGATCAAACAGTGATTCTGAAACTAAACAAAAACCTTCTCAAAACAGACAAAGATGTCATTCTGTTATCCACATATGTGCCCCCATACGATTCCCCATTTTATGATACATGTGATTTTCAGGATGGTATTGAGCTGATAGAACAATGTTTAACTGATGTGTGGGAAAGGTTAGATGAGGTTTATATTCTCTTGTGCGGAGATTTTAATGCTCGCACTGGGGTCAGAAACACTCTGTATATAAAGGACAACATACCTCAGGATAGTGAAATGGTTTTTGAAAGATCATCAGATGATTCATTTGTCAACGTGTTTGGTAGAAAACTGTTAGATGTTTGCCAAATGTTTGATTGCTCTATATTAAATGGGTGTCATTTTTTTGATGCGGAAGGAAGTGTGTCGTTCATATCACAGGCTGGGTCTAGCCTAATTGATTATTTTTGTGCATCCAACCAAATCTGTTCCGACAGCATTTTTCAATTCTTAAAAGTTGAGGACAGGTTGGAATCCGATCACCTGCCTGTGTCCCTGACTGTGCGCACTATACAAACAAACCAGGAAAGTGCACGTGCAACTCGACAGCGCGTAAACAAATTGGTGTGGGATGAAGAGAAAGCATTTCTATATTTAGAAGCACTGCGCTCCCGGGAATCCCAGGAAAAATTGTCACGTGCAATAACAGAAAGTGACGTCAACCTGAACAGCGCACTGGGTTTGTTTGTGGAGTGCCTACAGTCAGCGGCAAACTGCATGAAGAAAACTGTGTTCACCGGTAACAACAGAAAAGAAGCCGACTGGTTTGACAGCGATTGTATCCGAGCTAAAAAAGATGTTAAATCGAAGTTACGGAAATTCAGACGTGTAAAGTCGGAACAAAATCGCGAAGATTTCGTACAGGTTAAACGCGAATACCGTTCTCTTGTCAACTCAAAGAAAAGAGCATACAAGAAAGCAAAGGCAGATGCCCTTGTCAAACACATGAAAGACCCTAAGTTGTTCTGGAAAGAAGTAAATGAATGCTTAGTTCGCAAAGGTAAAGGCGCATGCAGTGATAGAATTTCAAATGAACAGTGGTTCAATCATTTTAAAGAAGTGTTTATGTCCGATGATGCACGGACAGAGGAACCACTGCTAGACCGTCCTGCCGATCACACTGACGATTGCAATCTTAACTATATCGAAGAGCTAGACAAAGCCATTACTGAGGATGAAGTGAGAGCATCACTACGGAGGTTAAAATCGGGTAAAGCCTGTGGCTCAGACAACATTTTAGCGGAAATGCTGAAGTCCGGGGAAGCATTAATATCAGGATTCTTAACAAAGCTCTTTAACTCGGTTTTTTTGTCAGGATCATTTCCAGATATGTGGCGAGAAGCCATAATAGTGCCGATATTTAAGAAAGGCAGTCGTGATTCCCCATCCAACTATCGAGGTATTTCACTTCTCAGCTTGATCGGAAAATGTTACACGTCGATCCTTAACACCCGTTTGTACCTCTGGTTGGAAGAAAATGAGAAAATATCGGAAACACAAGCCGGATTCAGGAAAGGTTACTGCACAACAGACCATATTTTTACATTGTATGCTGCTGTTCAAAAATATCTAAGTAAACCTGCTAAACTGTATGTTTGTTTTGTTGACTTAATGAGGGCGTACGACTCAGTCCAGCACGAAATCCTGTTGAGAGCACTGATAAGGTCTGGCACGTCTGGGGCATTCACTAAAGCTGTGTCAGCAATGTATAAATCTTTGAAAGCGTGTGTGCGTGCAAACAACGATGTCACAGACTTTTTTGACTGCCCACAGGGTTTGAGACAGGGCTGCGTAGCTAGTACTACATTTTTCTCAATGATAATTAATGAATTAGCAGACAATTTGTCAGCTGAAGGAAAGCATGGTGTCCAATTGTGCCCTGGACTCAGGGAACTCTTTGTCCTCATGTTTGCAGATGACTTGGCATTGTTGTCAAGTTCGCCATCTGGCTTACAAAATCAACTGAATTGTCTCAGTAAAGCATGCTCTAACCTCAAACTTGAAATTAATTGTGACAAAACAAAAGTGATGGTTTTCAGGAAAGGGGGATATTTAGGAAGACATGAAAGATGGTCTATTGGAGGAGAACAGCTGAAAGTGGTCAATAACTACATGTACCTGGGGTTTAATTTCTCAACCACTATGAGCACATCCCGGAATACACAGCTCCTAGCAATCAGAGGTAAACGAGCAACAGCAGATATTACACGGACATTAAAACGAATCGACAGTATGACCAAACAGACATTCTTCAAATTGTTTGATTCTATAGTGCAGCCAACTCTTCTTTACGCCTCTGAAATATGGGGTTTGCTGCATCAGTCAAATAATCACGGGCTCTTGCATAACAGCGATTCAACTGAAAAAGTACATTTGCATGCATGTAAAAAGTTCATGAATGTCCCCGTTCGTACACCCTCTGTCATGGTATACGGCGAGCTGGGGAGGTACCCCCTCATAGTTAATTGCATCATTAGGTCATTGAAGTTTTGGTTCCGTGTAATAAAAATGGATAGACTTCGCCTCCCTCATCAGGCTTACCAATTGCTATTTAATCTGGACAACCAAGGCAAAAGTAACTGGGTATCAAAAGTTAGAACACTTTTGGAAACATTAGGTTTTAATTTTGTATGGTTAAACCAAGGAGTAGAGAATGAATCAATGTTCTTGTCTGCTTTTAAGCAAAGAGTGATAGATAGTGTACATCAAGAGTGGTTTGCGGACATAAGGGACAGCGAGCGTTGTAATCTATACAAGTCATTCAAACCTGTCCTCTCAACAGAGAGCTATTTCTCGGAAGTGACTATAAAAGTCTTTAGAGACTCTCTGGTTCGGTTCAGACTGGGTGTCAGTGACATCAACACTCACAGAAACCGTTTTAATCGCGATGTTAACCCAGGCATGAATGACTGTCCCTTCTGCCCGGAGATCACAGAAGATGAAAAACACCTTTTGTTTCACTGCCGTAAATACAACAATATTCGCCCAGATGTTTTTAAGACGGTACCCCCACATTTTGAAGACCAGAGCTTGCTGGATGTTTTGTCGTGCAGAAAGGCCCAGACCACACGACAGTTGGGTTGGTTCTTACACAAATGTTTTGAGATCAGAAAAAATGGATAAGATGCCCATCATGCTTGCAGACGGATGCTAAAGAAAATGTTCGTAACCAAACTAACAATGCTTTTTCTATTATGCTATTAACCGATAACATGAATCTCTTGAAAAAACAAACCTCTGTGCTTCTATATATTGTTTTCAACGGAATATTTTTGTTTCTTATGTTTGCAATGTTGCTCACCTTGTGATGGAGGCCATCGTGCCAAAAGTCAATTAAAAGTTCGAGTTCGAGTTCGAGAGTTCGAGTTCTCTCTCTCTCTCTCTCTCCTCACAGAAACCGTTTTAATCGCCAGGCATGAATGACTGTCCCTTCTGCCCGGAGATCACAGAAGATGAAAAACACCTTTTGTTTCACTGCCGTAAATACAACAATATTCGTCCAGATGTTTTTAAGACGGTACCCCCACATTTTGAAGACCAGAGCTTGCTGGATGTTTTGTCGTGCAGAAAGGCCCAGACCACACGACAGTTGGCTTGGTTCTTACACAAATGTTTTGAGATCAGAAAAAATGTATAAGATGCCCATCATGCTTGCAGACGGATGCTAAAGAAAATGTTTGTATCCAAACTAACAATGCTTTTTCTAT
>CM060335.1:21710377-21715377 GCA_030674155.1 Stramonita haemastoma | reverse complement strand
AAGGAAAAAATGCATGCACATACAATACACAGCATAATATTATTACACGGCCAGAGAATAAAGAATAGAGAATACTTATTCCAGGAAGAAAAAGTTTCCTTGAACAGACAACAAGGTGGTGGCTCAAGCCAGCGCCATCAGATTTTATTTGTTTATTTATTTATTTATTTATTCATTTATTTGTTTATTTATTCTGTTATATCGATGATAATAGAATAAGCATTCCTGTGCTTTTCTTAAATCTGGTCCCCGAGTGTATGCAGTTTTGTAAATGTCATCTGTTATCACCGGCACACTATGGCCTTCTCTTACAAAAAACGGAACAGGATTTAATGTGTGCGCAAGATGTTCTGCGTCGAGCGCTTCCCCACAAGAGTAGCTCCACCTGTTATTTTGTGTTTCTTTTTCTGTATGCATGTGGATTTTTTTTCCCTATCATAGAAGAATTTTTAAACAGAATTTTGCTTGAGACAACTATCTTGTTGCTGGGGGTTCTTTTACGTGTGCAAAATGTCTTGCACTCGGGATCTCGCTTTATCGTCTCAGCAGAAAGACTAGCACCCAGACTACCACTCTGGGGGAAAAGTTTCGGGTACAAACAGGGATCGAACCCAGGCTTGTTGCATTCTAGGCAGATGCGGCACCTCTAGACCACTGATGTATTTTCTGACCCTGTGTGTAATAAATTTAGAACGTCTTTAAAGTCCTGCACTTTAAATCGGTTCAAGAGCATTAACCACTGCTACAGTTGTAACCGGTCTAAAGCCAAGTTATCAAATGAAAAGAAAATGTTTAAACTGCAAACACTAGCATAGAATAATGGACGAAGCAGTTTTTTTTTTCTTGTTTCTTTATTTCTGATAAAAGTTTCACTGGAAATAAGCTGGCAAGTTGTTTTCTTTGGCCATTCGTCTTTTCTTTTCCCATTCAAATTGCTGTCAACTTCTTTTGTTGTCTATTTTTTCTCTGTCTTTTACTTCTCTTCATTTTCCTCTTTCACTTCCTTCCTTTCCTGTGCATACTACTTTGTTTTGGGCTTTGTTTGCTTCATTTTGTTTTTCGCCCCTTATTTTTTTTTATCTTCTTTCTTCTTCGAAGCTTATTCTTCTTTTTCTTGTTCTTGTTCTTGTTATTCTTCATCTTCTCGTTCTCCTTGTTATTATTGTTCTTGTTCTTGTTCTTCTCTCTCTCTCTCTCTCTCTCTCTCTCTCTCTCTCTCTCTCTCTCTCTCTCTCTCTCCTCTCTCTCTCTCTCCTTCTCTCTCTCTCTCTCTCTCTCTCTCCCCTCTCCCTCTTTGTGTTCTCTCTCTTTCTTGTCTCTCTCTGTCTCTCTCTGTGTGTGTCTCTCTCTGTGTCTCTCTCTTCGTCTCTCTCATCTCTCTCCGTCTCTCTCTGTCTCTCTCTGTCCCTCTCTGTCTCTCTCTGTCTCTGTCTCTCTCTGTATAATGACTTTTTTCTGAAGAATATTCACGTACACTTTTAGATTTTTTCAGAGATGTTAAGATGCAGCAGATTATGCATGGATGTATCTGCATAGATCTGGCATAATATAGATTTTCTGTGTTTAATCTGTACCTTGTGCGTGTGTTTGCCTGTTCTTTATATTTGCTGATAAATTTGTCGGTTCTGTCAAAGATCTAGAAACAAAGGTATTACCTTATTGGTGGACAGGTCAAGAAAGTTGCTCCGAAAAACTTACGATGATGTCAGCTTCTTTGGAAGGAATATTTTGTAATTGAATTGTTTGCCAGAACTTAGAAAATATCTATTAAACGTCGGCTCTGTGTCACGTCCATGGTTAATTGGATATAACCCATTGGTCAATGTGCATGCAAAAACAAGTGTTCTTCAAAATCGAGTTCCCCTTGTACACTTTGTTAGTCTGGGGGGTTCTTTTTGCTTTTCCCGTTTTACCAGTTAAAGCAAAACATGCAAAAGAAATCGCTCATTTTAGATATCAAAGCCATCCTTTGTTGTAAACAAACGAGCAAACCAAAAGATTATATATTTCAAGAGTATTACAGATAAATCAACAGTTCACAAACACATCAATAGATGGAGGAATAAAGACTAGATTGAGGACATGAAAGAATGGACCAGGTGATCTCTCAATGTTCTTTGGTCTTTGTTTTCTTTGTTTGGTGGTTAGTGTGTGCCTTTGTCTTTTCTCAGTTGATCACTTCAACTTACTGACTGTGCATAGGATACCAATATGAGACCAGCAGGCAAACAAGTCTACACACAGACAGACACAGACACAGACACACACTGACACAGACACACAGACACAGACACAGACACAGGCACAGGCACAGGCACAGACACAGCACACACACACACACACACACACACACACAACACACACACACACACACACACACACACACACACACACACACGTCTACATTCTGATTCAAATTCTCTCTTACGTTCATTAAAATTTCCTCAAACCCCTTTTGTTCTGGCCAAAACAATGGGAACACAGGTAATCACAGGATCTTTCCTCTTTTCTCTGGTCCCGTGTTCCTTCAGAACGGATTTTCCGCATGGCGTACCTCTCTGCTTTGAAGACAGATGTGTGCACGCATAGCTATCAAAGCTTAACGTACGAGCCAGCTCATACACACATTTTTGATTGTTTTTATCTTTACGTCTTGTTTTTCAGGAGAATAGTGATTTTTCATGTGGTTCTTTTTCAAAGGTATGGCAGGCCTAATTCTTTCCTAACTGCCTGGGTATAATACTACAGTACATAACTGAAATAGAGATATCTAGTTACCTAACTAGTGTGCTAGTAACAACAGATTTTCAATGGTTGTCGGTATAATTGCTAAAACAAAAGGGGCAGGTAGAATAGACATGCAGACTCGGCATTAAACAGAGAAAGACATAGATTTTCCGAGATTGTCTGGCTTCGCGTGGTCGCTCTGAATTCGACGAGTTGATTTGAAACTTTATTTGTGAGACTATCAACTGAACCAAGTCCCTGACATTTGTCTTTGGTTTAGGTGTCTTTTCTAGAGCTGTTTTCTATAAAGACAAAAGCCTTGCCTGTAGGTTTGATATTATTTAGCATTCAAAATCAATTTGAAATCTTTAGTGTGTCTTTTTCCAGTTTTGTTTGCTTTTTATCCATCTTTTAACTTGTGATTTTTTTTACTCAACAAATATGTTGTGTTTTTTTTACATAGAGCTGAAAAAGAGTCTATAAAATCAAGTGTACAAGCTCAAACACACACACACACACACACACACACACACACACACACACCACCAGCACACATGCACGACACACGCACGAACGCACGCCCGCACTTACATATACACACACGAAAATTAAGAAAGATACTGATATGAAATCTTATAGACTTATAAACATCCGTTAATTCTTCACCCTTCCACCTCTCCTTTTTTCTGTACCCTGTCTAAATCACCTTGATGTGAAGGGACATTAAACTAAAGAGAAGAAACACACACACACACACACACACACACACAACACACACACACACACACACACACACACACACACACACACACACACACACACACACACATACACACACACACACACAACACCTCACACACTCACACACACATACACTTTTCTCTCTTCTCTCTCTCTCTCTCTCTCTCTGCTCTCTCTCTCTCTCTCTCTTTAAATATGTCCCCCCCCCCCTCAACAGGACGAAAAAGCACAATGCACAGTTAGCCTGAAGCGAAGAAAGATGCGCTTTCCAAAACCTCATTTCTTCACTTGGCGGCCTCTGATTAGGGCCACTGACTGCAGGCCCCATCAGTCACACCCCGCAATTACCTTTAGGCCTTCACAGCAAAGAACAAACAAAACAAAACAAAAACAGGGCAGGTCTGGCTAGTTAGTCAAACCATCTGCTTGGGTAGTGCGTGTGGTGGATCCGAGGTCTTGAGGTAACGTGTCTGCGTTAGGAAGCGACAATCTCTGGTCCTGGTTCGATTCCTGTTCGTGCCAGAAACTTTTCCCCGCCCATGTACTAGTTGGACTGTTTGTCTTCTGTCTTCTGTCTGTCTGCTGTCTGTCTGTGTCTCCTGTCATCCTGTCTGTTCATCTGTGTACCTATCTATCTACTATCTATCCTATCTATCTTGTATCACTATCTATCTATCTATATCTATCTATCTATCTACTCTATCTATCTCTATCTATCTATCTATCTATCTACTCTATCTATCTATCTATCTATCTATCTATCTATCTATCTATCTATCTATCTCTATCTATCTATCTATCTATCTATCTATCTATCTATTCTATCTCTCTATATCTCCTCTCCTCTTCTGTCTGTCTGTCTGTCTGTCTGTCTTCTCTCTATCTATCTCATCTATCTATCTATCTATCTATCTATCTATCTATTACTATCTATCTATCTATCTATCTATCTATCTATCTATCTATCTAATCTAACAAGCATTTGGCCATTGGTGTCACAGCAACGTTCAGTCAAGCTTATCCAAGGCGCGCAAATCAATTTCACTCAGAAGTACTGACCAAAAAATCTGTAGTCATGCGAGAAATTGCCGTAAGAAAAGAAGAAAAAAAACAGAGAACAAGGAAAATCTTATTGTAGTCACAGACAGACAACGAACAGGACACGATGAAATCAACCGGTAAAATACACAACTCAGATTCAGATTTGGAGGCTGGGGAACTTTGAAGTTTTGATTGAACCGGTCGATGAAGCCATGACATCTGTGTGAGTGAGAAATACCACTGTGGATGACACTGAATGATTTCGAGCAGCAGCAGCAGCAGTAGCAGCAGGAAATAGATTGGACAAAGGGAGGCTCTTGCCACGCGGCATGTTCTGGTCAAGAAGAAGAATAATCATCTTTTTTTCCTCCCTGTTCAATTCGATCGGAAAATTATCAAGGAGCGTTCGTTTGAAATAATTTTCTTGTTCAGCAAGGCCGAATCGATCTCTCGCGTAAATGAATGCCTATAGGGAAAAGAGGGAGAGGGAG
>CM060335.1:21700377-21702877 GCA_030674155.1 Stramonita haemastoma | reverse complement strand
TCAAACAGCAACTAATATTATCTGTCATATGAGCAAACATTTGTTGTACTGCTGTTATGCTACAGGCAAGTCAAGCCCAGTGCATCTAAACGTAGTGTTGAAACAATGAATAAAGTGTTTGAGAAAATATAGAGGAGAAAAACAAGTGGAGGTAACCAGTTACAGCTTCATTCTCATCATAAAACTATTGTTTGTCAAAGATTCAAAAAAAGAAAAAAAGCTATAAGCTAATAATCTTTGAAGGCAGCATTCGGGGAATTATTGAGTAAGGACCATACTTTGGGCCTGACCAGACTCGAGTTTCGGCTCCTGGTAGAACACTTTTCAGAGGTCCCGGCAGTGATTGCAGCCTCACTAGCCCTCTATGGTAAGAGCAAGACCCCTTTTTTAATTCAGAAGAGTCCATTTCAGCCCTAAGAATTGGTAAATATTCGTGTGGCCTACCTAACGAAAATCAAAACCAGTATTTAACTCAGAGAGAGAGAGAGAGAGAGAGGGGGGGGGGGGGGAGGAGAGGAGGGAGGAGGAGAGAGAGAGAGAGAGAGAGAGAGAGAGAGAGAGAGAGAGAGAAGAGAGAGAGAGAGAGAGAGAGAGAGAGAGAGAGAGAGAGAGTTAACTGAATGAATGTCAACAAAGAGGGAATTGTGACCTTTAAATAAAATAGAAAAGTAAAAAAAAACTGTAAAAAAAATATGATCAACTATTAAAACAATCAAGCTTTTTTTTATATGAGTTTATTTCCTTAAAAAAAACAACCTGCAACTCAATCAGGCATTCGCAGGAAGAGTATGACAGCAGACCAAATTCAATTTTGCCCCAACAAACATGAACTCATGGTCTGGGTTATCGCCCCTTGTTCCAGATAAACCGTGGATGGAAATTGAGGGCACTTTGCAGATCTTGCGCAATTAAAGGAGAGAAAAATTCCATCGTCGTGTTTGTCACGTGACAGGAAACAGCTGCTTGCGCATGCGCTGACGATGATGCAGCAAGTGATGCTACATTCCATGCATGGGGAGAGTATGAAGGACATGTTACAATGGGGATGACTTGATGTGAATGGACACTTACTGCTTTTCATGTTGCTGACTGTTGTATGATTAAAGATGGCCTTCGTGGCCGTGGCTCTTATTAATTTATTACTCTTTTTATCGCTGTTCCTTTATTTTTCGACATGACTCTCTTTGTTCTATTTGTTGTATACAGGCCTGTCTTTCTGTCTGATCCCCCCCCCCCCCCCTCCCCTTTTTATATTCAGTATCTTTCTCTCTCCCTGTGTCGTCTATCTGTCTCCGATCCTCCTCCCCCCCTCTCTCTGTCTCTCTCTCTCTCTGTCTGTCTGTATGTCTGTCTCTCTGTCTCTGTCTCTCTCTCTCTGCCCCTCTGACTCTCTGAGTCTGTCTGTTTAAGGTTCACTATCTTGAATGTTTCGCTTCCATCTTCTATTCTGCTCATTATTTTTCTAATGTGATGGACTCTGTTTGTACTCCAGATTTTACAAAATATCTGCCATAGAATTATTGTGTGGTATGGATTCCTTATCACTTTGTAGAGCCATGCAGTAAAATTAGAATCGTATTGTCTAATCTTTTCCAGGGATCATTGACATGAATGCTGTTGTTGGTGTGCTCCAGATTCAGCTCTTTTCGCACCATTCAAAATACGTATTTGTCTCAATGATATCACCAAGAAATCATAGTTTACAAGATTCATCGAAGTTTACCCGTCTTTCTGCATTGAAAAAAGTTGCATATAGGCATCCATACTATAATTTAATTTTGCTTTTACATCAACTTGCAAAAACAATACTGCAAGGCATTGTTCAAGGAGGAAGAAAAAGAGGCATACCAAGAAAAGATGGGAGGAAAACATCAGTGAATGGACAGGCCTAGAACTCAACAAAACATTGAGAAAGGCAGAACAGAGAGGTGAATGGAAGGAACTGGTTGTCAAGTCTTCAGGGGTGCCCCCACGGTCGCCATATAGATAGATAGATAGATAAGAGAGAAGAGATAGAGAGATAGAGAGTTAGAGAGAAGAGAGAGATAGATAGATAGATAGATAGATGGATAGATAGAAGATAGATAGATAGATTAATAGAAGATAGGTAGCATAGATAGATAGATAGATAGATAGATAGATTAATAGAAGATAGATAGATAGATAGATAGATAGATAGATAGATAGATAGACAGATTTATATCAACGGAGAGTAAGGGTTGCATTGCTAGGAGCTTAACGTTGGCGAGATCTATCTCAGGTTATATTTCAAAGCAGAAGATTAATGGGATGTAGACCTGGTTAGTTTTCTTACATCAATATCTGCAATAACTTGAAACGTCTTTGTCTTGACCCCGGTAACCCGACTTCATACTGTGGGTATCTTGTATTATTCCTGTCACTTTGTAGACTTGGGAGTGAATCAATAGTGTGTTAATACGATTTTCTTCTCATCTCAAAGATATAATAATCTCGATCAATGCCATATTAATCTGGAAAT
>CM060335.1:21682877-21690377 GCA_030674155.1 Stramonita haemastoma | reverse complement strand
TGGATGAGCCATTGTGAGAATAGGTTGTTGTGATGGATTACTTCTTTTAGCTTTATTATGTTGTCCATTTTTTTGCCTTTTGCATATTATGGTATTCGTAAAGATAGGTTTTTGAAGCGATGAGAAAGCAAACGACACACAGAAATACAAGTCACACACAATACACAAAAGGGAATATCTATTTGCATATTCACGCGAGAAATTCCCCATCCGAGACACACATATAAATACACACACACACACACACACACACACACACACACACACACACACACACACACACACACACACACACACACACATACGCTCCGCCCTGCCCCCCCCCCCTCCCACACACACACACACATTTCCCAGTACCAACTTTCGTTGGTGACCGACACTTTCTGATTATGCAGTCTCATTGCCAGTCACTGATCTATGAAGTAACTTTATTGTCTACCAGTCTTCGTTGGGTCTGATTGGTAGTGCTGGCACTGCTCCAACCCGTGGCCTTGAGGGTGTACCTTATATGTGACGCTCCACCGCATAAGGAGTCGCATTGCACCAGAGGTCAATTTTTAGTTATTGACATGTTATTAATCTGCGAAAAAAAAAACCGCTATAAAATACAAAAAGCAGATTGAAAATCTGACAGTTATATCAAACGTTATTACAACTTTATATGATAGACTGCAGGAAATGACAAAATGAGAAACTGACAATTTAGCACTGCAGGAAATGACAAATGAGAACTGAAGTTAGCATCCTAATAGGTGGGCACAATGAGGGCTTTAGTATTTTTGAAAACACGTTTAAAAGTGAAAGGAAACAAAATTATCCCATGATATTAACTACAAGGTGGAATAATGGCTATAGTTTTATAATCAATCAAAATCTTAAAATCAACAACTTGACCCCCACCTGCCTTTTATGACTGCTTGCGGAAAAGTGGGTCATATGCTAAGCGACTCATTTTGAGGTGGAGCCTCACATATATTTGTATTTGATTCACGTGTATGACAGAAAACAATGACCAATACAGGGACGAAGGGTGAGGAAGGCTGTATGTGGACACGTGTGTTGTGATGTAATATCTGTTTGATTTTTGTGCAGTTCTCTGTTGTTGGTGTTTTTTTTTAATTTGCTGATATTGGGTTTTTTTTCAGATTATTGTTAAAAGTGGAAATAAGAAAAAGCAAAAACAGATACACGCTTGCATGAAAGTGTGTGTGTGTGCGTGTGTGTGTGTGTGTGTGTGTGTGTGTGTGTGTGTGTGTGTGTGTGTGTGTGTGTGTGTGTGTGTGTGTGTGTGTGTGTGTGTTAAGAGTAAGAGCAGAGAGGTATACAAACCCAAACGCACACACGCATGCGCACACACACACAATCTCTTCTCTCTCTCTCTCTCTCTACACTCACACACACACACACACAACACACACACACACACACACACACACACACACGCACACACACACAAACACTAACACACTTCACTAACACACACACACACACTACACACACACACACACACACTACACACACACACACACACACACACACACACACCACATTGCCTCCTCCCATTCTGGCACCCTACATAATTATCTACTACCAGCTTTCGTGTGTGACAGCCTTTTCTGATGAATACAGTATCAATGGGGACACTGATCAATGAAGTCACTGTATTACCGTCACACGTTATGTGGCAATGATTGGTTGTACTGGATCTACCCCCAGCCAATAGCCTATCGGGTGTACCTTATATCTCTGCGATTGATGAATGTGTCTGAAGAAAGGCTGTCAACACGGTAGGGAGGCAAAGTAGGAAGAATATTGATCATAATGGGTTGTTGTGAGTCAGTATATGGATTTTATTTTTCCCAAACATTTTTAGTTTTTTTTGTATGCTGCACATTTATGCAAAATGTAAACAAGTAATCGGTTTTGTTGAAAATGTTGTATCATAATTCAAGCTTTTTCGCACTTTTTATGTTTTGTTTTCAAGTAGACTCTCTTTGAACGGACTTAAAAATCAAACCATACACAGTCACGCACTTGCATCAAGCATCTAGCGCGGCGCGCGCGCGCACACACACACACACACACACACACACACACACACACACACACACACACACACACACAACACACGCACGGGAGAGAGGTGAGAGAGGGAGAAGAATGAATATCTTTATTTCAGGGAAGAGTAAGTAAGCATTAATACTTTTTATCGGAGAGGAGAGGAGAGGAGAGAGAGAGAGAGAGGAGAGAGAGAGAGAGAGAGAGGAGAGAGAGAGAGAGAGGAGAGAGAGAGAGAGAGAGGAGAGAGAGAGAGGGGAGAGAGAGAGAGAGGTTACAAAATGTCAGACACAAACGGATAAAAGTATGCAAAAATAGTCATAGAGCAAGTGAGGGAGAACAGTCAGGGGAATGAGCCCTTTCCCTGTCTTTTCAGCTTTTGCCAATGGAGACTAATCTGGCATTTTGCAGAGAAATGACCAGTTCATCTTTTCCCAAAAGTGCTAGTATTGGTGTTGGTATAGGTATTGTCTTGTAATGTGAGCGACGTAAAGGTTGTATATGTGTCGGGTCATTCCTCTGGAATAAATGATTTTTGTTCCTTTTTACTTTTTTATGTACGGCGTGTAACTTACATGAATTTCCTGTTTTTTTGAGATTATGAAAAAAATGTTTCAATTTGATTTTGAAATAAGGACATCCATGATAAAAAAATCTTTATTTCTATTTCCAACTGTCTTTAAATACACTTAATAAAATGAAATTTCGTTTCCATTTCGACAAACACCACATAGAATAATTTCTTAGGGGAGCTATTAATCATTTTATAAAAACCACACCCGTAGGCATGGATGAACACACAATTTGACGACAAAATATGACGGTATTATGACGGATGATAGTAGCCATTGGTAAACCCTCTGATTTCAATCATATTGCGACAAAATGTACGGTATTATGGATGGATGATATAGCCAGTTGTTTAAAGCCTCTGATCAATCAATGGCTTTACAATGCCAAGGGTTGCCATCATCGAGATAGGGTAAATTAAGGATGGGCATTTTTAGAAAAATGATAAAAATGAGTTGATAAGTCTTCAGAGGTGCCCCAGGTCGCCAGACTAAGGGATAGATAGATAGAGTAGATAGAGAGATAGATAATAGAATAAGAAATAGATAGAATAATACTAATAGATAGATAAGATAGATAGATAGATAGATAGATAGATAGATAGATAAATAGATAGATAGATGGATAGATGGATAGATAGATAGATAGATAGATAGATTTTTACGATCTCCCAGATCAACTTCAACTGCAGAATTGCCAGTGCCTAAATTCCACTTTGTGTATATACACATGCAGAAGATCAAACATGAACATTAAAGATATTGTAATTCATATCAGCATTCAGTGGATTACGGAAACTCGAACATACCCAGCATACATCCCCGATGTCGGAATGCAGTTACCATTATGGTGGCCCAAAACAGTCGCTTATGCAGAGTCTCACATTGGCGGTGAAACCTCCAAGCTCTAGCCGAGGAACGGAATAAAAAAAATAATAGTAGCACACTTTCAACTCTGACATCAGCCCGCCTTTACGCAGAAATTTTTAATAACGACTAAAAACGCTATTCAATGCATAAAAAAGCATTCAGACAAAAAACGAAACAAATGCTTGAATGACAAGGTCCTCCGGATGAGGATATAAAACCGAGGCCCCGTGTGCGAACGCACGCGGAACATCTTGCTCATCCACTAAACTCGTTCTGCTTTTCAGAAGAGTAAGCAATTGTGTGCCAGTGGGAACGGATGACAGAATTTACGAAACTGCATACACACGGGGACAGAATGTAAAAAAAAATGCACATGAGTGCTCATTCAATTATCCTCGCAAATAAAAGAATAAACAATGAATAAAAAGAACCACAGGAGTACGTAGCAGCATATCTGCATGTTGACCGTTGACTCCACTGTCCATCTTTCCCCCAGCATTCATTGAACTCTTGATTTTCATTACGCCGCTGAAGCCGAGCAGCCAACAGTAGTGAAGCAAAACTGACGTGAGGAATAACAGCGATTCTTGCTAGATCAATGATTTGTATGAATACTGTATTAATGAGAACATTTCTTTCTCACGCACCAACTGTCAATGTTGGACATGAAAGAGAGGAGAGGAGAGAGGAGAGAGAGAGAGAGAGAGAGAGAGAGAGAGGAGAGAGAGAGAGAGAGAGAGAAGAGGGGAGAGAAGACAGACAGACAGACAGACAGACAGACAGACAGACAGACAGAAGACAGACAGACAAAAGAGAAGAAGAAGAAGACAGACAGACAGACAGACAGACGCAGACGGAGACAGACAGAAGAAGACAGAGACAGAGAGAAAGAGAGAAGGAAGAGAAGAGCAGAGAGGAGAGAAGAGAAGAAGAGAGAAATAACGGAGATGATAAAGAAAGAATAGCAGCAAGAAGAGGAAAAAGAAAAGAATAACGGAGATTGATTAAAAAAAAAAAAAAAAAAAGCAAACAAACTGGGACTACATAAACGAACTGGACCAGGAAAAAGATTAACAGATTCCTTTGTTCACACCTTTATTTTTGTTAAGACACCAGGTGTATACCTCATTTCATAAATTAATATTGCTTTTTTTGTAAGTTTTATAGGTTGTTTTCTTATTCATTTGCTTTTTGTTCTAATGTGCTTGACTGACTTGTTTTGTGGTTTGTTTTGTTTCACTGTTTCTTTTACGATTTTGTGTTTTTCTTTGTTTTGTTTCATTTTGCCTTTTACCCCCATGGTTTTAGTGAGAAAATGTTGTTGACTCACTAGAGAATAAAATACAATGCTGATAAGACTTCTTTATATCCGTTTACGCGGTTCTTCTATAAAATATCTCAACTCGTCACCAGACTTAACCAAAGAATTCCCTTGGCTAACGTTAATATGTTTTTTCCTTTGAATGAAATGAATTATCGCTGTTATCATATTTTGTTCAGCGTATAAGAAAAGCTAGGGTTTACGTTCTCTTAGTGGTTTCCGAAATTTTGTTTTCAAGATTTATTTGTTTTTTGTTTTATCTTCATTTTTTGTAGCTCACAGTTGAAGAAAAACAACGACAAAGAAACCCAGTAAATCAAATGCAAAATAATTTTTTTCTTAGTTTTGTGTTCAGTTTCTGTGTTGTAAAACATTCGTACAGTTCATCCCGCATAAACAGCAGCAACAGCAACAGCAACGACAACACACACACACACACACACACACACACACACACACACACACACACACACACACACAAATCAGAACAGAGAGAGAGAGAGAGAGAGAGAGAGAGATAGAGAGAGAGAGAGATGATGAGAGAGAGAGAGAGAGAGAGAGAGAGAGAGAGGAGAGAGAGAGAGAGAGAGAAAAAGAGAGAGAAAGAGAGAGAGAGAGAAAGAGAGAGAGAGGGAGAGAGAGGGGAGAGAGAGAGAGAGAGAGAGAGAGAGAGAGAGAGAGGAGAGAGAGAGAGAGAGAGAAGAGAGAGAGAGAAAACAGAAAAAACTCAATTGCACATAGTATTCCCTACACAAACAGAAAAAATGAACTTATTTCATCCCCAGGCAAAAAGGAATCCGTAGATAGCTATCTCAAAATGTAATTTTAATTGCTGCACAGAAACACAGACACCGAATTCCATATTCTCTTTGGTGATCGGTCGGCTGGTTCCCTTATTTTTGTGTAGGTTGATTTGTGTAATTGTTTGGTCAAGTTTTCATTCGTTTCTAAACTTTCTTTTCCCCCTCTGGGAGTAGCAAGAGAACACTGCTGACCCAGAGAGAAACCCAGTGTTGATAGGACTTCTTCCAGTCTGTCAACACGCTCTTTTGCACAAAGGAATCAGTTTGTCACTGTGCTTGATCAAAAATGTCCCTCGCTTAAAACTGATCCAACTTTTCCTTTGATGTCGTTTTTACTAAATCAGCGTGTTGTCGTTATCAAATGTTGTTGAGTGTATAAGACAGTTTATACTTAGTGGCCGATTTCTTTTTTTGTGAATTCTTTATTTTATTTTTGTGGGGGGGGGGGGGGGGTTGCGTTTTCTTTGCATTATTCTTTATAGTGCGCATGCGCACGCGCGCAAATACACACATACACACATGCACATACGCATGCTTTGACAAATTAATCAGCATAGAGAGGTTGGGAAAGGGGGAGAGAGATGAGAGAGAGAGAGAGAGAGAGAGAGAGAGAGAGAGGAGAGAGAGAGAGAGAGAGAGAGAGAGAGAGAGAGAGAGAGAAGAGAGAGAGAGAAGAGAGAGATGAGAGAGAGAGGAGAGAGAGAGAGAAGAGAGAGAGAGAGGAGGAGAGAGAGAGAGAGAGAGAGAGAGAGAGCACAATCATACATTCAGCAAAAAAAAGCTGCTGAATATCCATACAAATAAAACGAACAAGTAGGATCTCTCAATCAAGTCACTTCCCAAATACTGATGTCAACATTATTCTAGACTGCTGTATCCACTTACATAAAAGGTATTACACATTCTCTTTGTTTATTGTTTAACTGGTTTTTTGGTTGTTTGGGGTAGATTTTTGTGTACTCGTTTACTTGAAGTTTTCCGTACAAATATCATTGTTCTCTGCGGTAAGATTCTGTTTGTGTTAGTTTCTTTCTCCCCCGCTAAAGGCCTTGTAAGAACATACTGCTAACCCGCAGGGAGAAAATACGCTGCTATGTCTTCTTCAGACCTGTCAGCATGACCTTTTGCACAAACGAGTCCCAGTTTGTCACAAGGCACTGATCAAAGATGTCTCTGGGCAAAAGATGATCCAATTTTACCTTTGATGTTGCCTACTAAGACATTGTGTTGTCGTTATCAACTTTTTGTTTCATTGTTCTAAGACAGGCTACGTTATAGGCTGCTGCATATCTCCGCTTTGAACTGTTATTCTTTTTGGTTCTTGTTTTTACAAAAAAAATGATGCAGAATACTAATGCTAGCTAAAACATAAAAACAAACTAAACGAAGAAGTTTTGGTGACGTAGATGGGAGCAGAAAGCATGACAGACAGACAAGGTGAAGGATTTTCTATGTTTTTGACTCGGTAATATTGCTGTGACTCTCTCGTCCATCCTTGCATTAGTACATGTACGTCGACTGAGTGAATGCAGGAACACACACACACACACACACACACAAATAAACATACAAACATACTCACACAAATACACACACAAACATACACACCCTGACACACAAAAACGTATGCACACACTTACACATGCGCGCGCGCGCGTGTGCGCACACACACACAATTTACTCACTCACTAACACACAGACACACTGTTACAGACACACGCGTCGAAGAGGAGAGAGAGAGAGGAGAGAGGAGTAGAGGAGAGAGAGAGAGGAGAGAGAGAGAGAGAGAGAGAGAGAGAGAGAGAGAGAGGAGGAGAGAGAGAGAGAGAGAGAGAGAGAGAACAAACCACACAACAGACAGAAACATAGCGGCAAAGAG
>CM060335.1:21660377-21670377 GCA_030674155.1 Stramonita haemastoma | reverse complement strand
CGAAACAGGACGAGAAAAATTCTTATGCTTCAAATCGAGGGTGCGGAAAGCAGAAAGAGCGCTTGGCCTAAAGGATGCAAGCATGGAAAGGGTGATGGTGATGGAAAGGAGGGAAGGAGGGAAGGAAGGAAGGGAAAATGTTTGTCATGTGAAACCTTAATAGCCTGTCACACACACTGTAGAAACGCGCTAGGAAAAAAAAACAGCTGCTTTTGGGTTTGTTTTGTTCACCTGAAAAACTCCATCAAAGGATTTCTTTGCCGTCATCTGTTTTTGTTGATTTGTTTGGTTGTTGGTTGTTGTTGTTGTGTTGCTGCTGCTGCTGTGTTTACTTTGCTGAGAAACAAGGCTCACTGAAAACAGATACGGGTGCATTGAGGGATTGCATCAGGCCTTATGCTGCGATCACACAGCTACTTGATTAATAGTTTGGAAAGAGATGTGTGTGTGTGTAAGTGTGTGTGTGTGTGTTGTGTGTGTGTGTGTGTGTGTGTGTGTGTATGTGTGTGTGTATGTGTGTGTGCCTGATGTTGTGAGGTGAGTGTGTGTATATGTGTGTGTGACAGAGAGAGGGAGAGGAGAGAGAGAGAGAGAGAGAGAGAGAGAGAGAGAGAGAGAGAGAGAGAGAGAGAGAGAGAGAGAGAGAGAGAGAGAGAGAGAGAGAGAGACAGAGAGAGACAGGAGAGACAGAGAGACAGAGAGACAGAGAGAAGAGAAGAGAGAGAGATAACAGAGAGAGAGAGACAGAGAGAGAGAGAGAATGTCAAAATTCTATGAAGAGAGAGAGAGAGGTGGTTAAAGAAAAAAAGCACATAAGGAAGAAAAACAGAAACCCGGATAGTTCACATACAAATTATAAGAAAAGAGATTATGAGAAAAAGAGAGATTTTTCCCCCCAAAAAGCAAGCATAAACAGACAAAATCAGAGACAAAAAAGCCTTAACCTTATTTTCAACTCCCAAGTACGGCTGGCAACACGATAAACATTTTTGTTTTGGTACAGAAGAGCCAAACAAACAAGGATTATCATGGCTTTGAATCCAAAGAACAAGAAGAGCTTTGCTAGCAGAAGAGATGCAGAGAGCACAAGACACGCTTTCTGACACGCTAAAACTAGTAGAGGTGAAACTCTGTGATCGTAGCTGTTGAAAGGACAAGAGAGATGCACACGTATAAAGGATGCACAGATACAAGATCCCATCGGGAAGGACGGAAATAAACAAATAAATATCTATTGGTCAAGGGAAACTTTAATGGTCTGCAGCCTTATGAAACTGGACGCTTTAGACCTTAACAAAAACCGTGGTGTGTGTGTGTGTGTGTGTGTGTGTGTGTGTGTGTGTGTGTGTGTGTGTGTGTTGTGTGTGTGTGTGTGTGTGTGTGTGTGTTGTGTGGTGTGTTGTGTGTGTTTTGTTTGTGTGTGTGTTTGTTTTGTTGTGTGTGTTTGTTTGTTTGTTGTGTGTGTGTTGTGTGTGCTTGTGTAGTGTGTGCGTGTGTGTGTGTGTGTGTGTGTGTGTGTTGTGTGTGTGCGTGTGTGCATGTTTGTGTGTGCATATGAGTGTATTTCTATTTGTGCAAGCGTGCGTGGTGCGTGTGTGTGTTGTGTGTGTGTTTGTGTGTGTGTAGAGGGGGGAGAAATGGCAGCATCTTTGGGTTCAAAGGTATGAAGAAAGGATTTCTAACACTGTTTCTGTTTCATTGCCGTCATTCCTCAGACTGATGCTCATAGAAAACGGATATGGAGAATGCGGTGAAGTACTGTAGGCAGCATGGGATCTTGAGGTTGTTAATTTCCTTGATACATTTTCCAAGAGACAGAAAGGAGTCAAGAGTAAATGAGAGAACACTGAACACTGAAATGTTTTAATTGCACATCGGCCTTGGGCCACAATACAATGCAGAGTAGATCTGGAAATCATCACGATATAAAGCAGTACATAAAACACAATAACCAACATTCGATCATATTCATGCGTTTTCAGTGAGAGAGAGAGAGTGAGAGAGAGAGAGAACAGAGACAGAGACACAGAGAGAGAGAGAGAGGGGGGGGGGGTATCTTGTTTACTGGATCTTAATAAATAAAACAACCGAATTAAGCTTTAATAAAGAACATCAAGCTATAAATTTTTCTCTCATGAGCAAACAACCATTTTTTTTATTTCTAAAAAACAAAACATTCAGAATAGAAAAAAAAACTTGCCATACAATGAATGAGACATGACCCAAACCCTCCTTCTTCCCCACTCCACCCCCTGCAAATAAAACGCAAATACTAAACAGTTATTCATTAGCATCGTCCTTTAGTTTTCTCTCAATGCTGTGTTTTGCTTTGTTTTTAAGGGAAAACTCTCTCTCTCTCTCTGTCTCTGTCTGTGTCTCTCTCTGTCTCTCTCTCTCTCTGTGTCTCCGTCTCTCTCTCTCTCCCTCTCTCTCTCTCTCTCCCTATTTCTCTCTCCTCTCTCTCTCTCCTCTCTCTCTCTCTCTTCTCTCTCTCTCTCTTCTCTCTCTCTCTCTCTCTCTCTCTTCTCTCTCTCATCTCTCTCTCTCTTCTCTCTCTCTCTCTTTCTTCTTCTCTCTCTCTTCTCTATTTCTCTTTATCTCTCTGCTCTGTCTCTGTCTCTCCTCTCTCCTCTCATCCTGCTCTCATCTCTCTCTCTGTCTCTGTCTCTTCTTGTCAATTTGCATGACAAGCATCCTCCTGCTTTTTCCAGGGCACACACTCCGCCATCCCTTCACCTGAGGCAAACTGCATTCATTCTCCCGCTCTACGATCAATTGTCAAGTGATGCCAGAACCAATGGCATCATCGCCTTTCTTCAGGTTTTCCATACACACTGTGAAGAGAAGAAGAATACGGACAGAAACAAAGAAAATTGAAAAGGAAGAACGAAGAAGAAGAAGGAAGAGAAGAAGAAGAAGAAGAAGAAGAAGAAGAAGAAGAAGAAGAAAAGAAGAAGAAGAAGAAGAAGAAGAAGAAAAGAAGAAGAAGAAAAGAAGAAGAAGAAAAAATGATATGATGGATGATGATGATGATGATGATGGTGAGTGGTGGTGGAGTGGTGTGGGTCGTCGTGTCGTCGTGACGATGAGATGATGACGATGACGATGATGCAGGAGAAGGAGGGGGAGAAGAAGAAGATGCAGAAGAAGAAAAGAAGAAGAAGAAGAAGAAGAGAAGAAGAAGAAAAGAAGAAAAAAAGAAGAAGGACGGAGATTAAGAAGGAGGAGGAAGAGGGAAGGAGGATGAGAAGGAAGAGGAGGAGGAGGAGGAGGAGGAGGAGGAGGAGGAGGAGGAGGAGGAGGAAGAGGAGGAGGAAGAGGAGGAGGAGGAGGAAAAAGGCTCTGAATGTCTTGTTTGTGTGTGCATGTGCGTGTGTTGGGGGGGGGGGGGGGTGGATCTCTCGCTCTCTTTCATTTATTTCAATCTCTCCCGCTCTTTCTCTCTCTGTTTATTGATATTTTCTGTCTGTATTTCTTTCTGTCCGTTCATCCGTCCGTCTGTCCGTCCGTCCGTCCGTCCATCTGTCCGTCTGTCTGTCTGTCTGTCTGTTTCTCTCTATCTCTCTCATTCGTTTCTCTCTCTTTCTCTCTCTCTGTGACCTGCTAGCGTTCAGAGGTGGTCTCTGACTAAACATTGATCTTGGTCATCATTCTGTACACTAGAAGCCACGGCACTGTAGTCAAGGTTATGGAAATGTTCCCTTGTTTGCTGTGGTAAGTTTCTTACGTAGTTTTAGCTCCAGGTCAAGTGTTCACTTTTCTATCAGAGAAGCAGTCTGACACGGGAGCTGAATTCTCAGATATACAAGCTTGCTATCAAAAGTTTTGTGAAAAAAACAGGAGTCGTGGGTTTGAAACCAACCCCTGTTTACACCCATGGGGACGCCGGGGGCCTGGGAGAATTAATAGAGTTCCTGTTTCTTTGGCTTATTCGATCGATCACGTTAAGTCAACTGTCAATCATCTGGGTTGGACATCTTTAAAAAAAAAAAAAAAAAAAATTAATGTGGTGTAGCACACATGGACATCCAAAACTAAAGGAAGCCTCGTTGTAAAAACAAAAAGCATTTTCTTCCAAAAAATGATACTGTTTACAAAAAAGTATTTTGCTTGCAGATGCATGCTCTGAATTCAAAACTAATGTAGTTAAAAAAAAACGTAAATGATCACGAGAAAAAACAGCACATAACCAATCCTTTTGCACTCGGCGAAAAAAAATCAGACATTTCAAGAGTAAACCATGGTTATGCTTAATCAGCTTTCAAGATTAAGAAATACTTTAATATGTTTTCCTTTTTTTGTTGGTTTTGTTGTTGTTGATAATGGTGCCAGTGAGCACTTGCGAGGTCCATCTGTGTGTTATTTGCATGACAAGCTGTCTCTTTACCCAGGGGGTGACTTGGTTCCCCTTTTTGCCATTTACCACCAGCCTGTCTCTTTTCTGCAGAGGCAAACATTAGCCATCTTTCCTATTCACTGATACATTCTTCATTCAGATTCGTCAATCAGGACTGTTGAAAGTATCCGACTTTATCTCCGTCTGTCTCTCTGTATCTCTGTATCTGTGTCTCTGTTTGTCTCTCAGCTATTATGTGCCTGACAAGTCAGGCCCAGCACATCCGACTTCGGCTTGGGAAAGAATTATTTTGTTCTAAGTCTTTCTGCGAAAAAGGCAAGAGAATAGACGAAAAAACGTAAAAACATGACAAAAAGGAAGTGACAAGAAGAAAGGGAACAAGGTTGAAACACTATGAGGAATAGAAAAGAGGAAATTGCCAGCATGCCAGCACGGAATTTCCAGAAGGTGGCAATGCTATTATAATGACATGTCCCAAGCATCCCACTGGGGATACGTTTTAATAACATAAAAAGGTGACACTGAAAATAAGTCTGAAAACGTTTATGACAGTATATGCCTTGTCCATAAAAAGTTCCGTTCAAATTGATTATATGTTTTATACCAGAGCTATCCAAATAATCAAGGCTGGTCAAAGGGATCTGGAGTCCCAGGTGATGATGGCTCGTTAGCAAGAGGCGTGGGCAGTAGAGATTCATCACCCAGCTTGTCTCTCCCTGGCACGATTTAGCACTTGGTTGTGAAAAGGGGCACGCTAGGGCTGTTAGTATCCCTAATCGCCATTGCCTCTCTCATCTCCAGACTGTTGGGCGAGCTGTTTGACTCCATCCTTCTTCTGGTGACCTCTGTGGCCTGGGTAGCATGCGCCCATGGGGTAGAACACTACAGATCTAGAGGAGTCTAAATTCAATTCAGAACATCACAAAGGAAAGTCTTGTATAAAATCCTTAGGAGAAGTGACTTGGTCCCCTTAACGTGCGGTATGCAGGCCCACCGGTGTGTGGATACGCCATGATGCCGACAAACCACCCTCCAGTTATGGGCCTTAATACCAAGAGGATGTATCCCAATGGCGGAAGAGGAGAACCTGTCTCCCAACAGCTGTGAAGGCAGAGGAGGATGTCCTTCAGGGCAGACTGGACTCTGCAGCTCAGTGAAAGGAACCAGTCGGGAGAACTACGACCACTCTGATATGAAAACACGCCAAAGTCGGATGCGCCGGATCTTGACTTGTCAGACGCTTGACGGCAGTGCATCGCATTTTTGCTCTTATGACAGAATAAACAAGCAGCACCCAAAATAAAGAGTGTTTTTTGCTATGGAGTACGCAAAAAACACCCGAAACCATCCCACAAAAGAATAGCAATGTTAGGACAAAATTACAAACTGCATGAGTTTTAAAGCAAGCGCAGTTTTGTTCTTTTCTTGGTGTTGATAAGCACGTGTGATGTCCATCAGTGTGTCATTTGCATGACAAGATGGTTCCGCTGTTCCCTGCAGGCAAAAGTCATTGACCTTTCCTCTGCATTAATTGTCGATCATGACCGCTATACAGTCTGATTTTAGAACCTGGGGAAGGGAACTGAGAGAAAGAGAAAAACCGTCTGTCTTTGTCTTTCCGTCTCTCTTTCTCTGTCTGTCTATCTATGCGTCTGTCTGTCTTCTGTCTCTCTGTGGTTTGTCTCCCTATGCCTGTCTGACCATCTGGTTACTTTTATCTCTACTTGTGGAATCATTTTTTAATTCTTTACTTTTCTCACAATTAATTCACTTCTTTGTTTAACTTTTATCAGGAATGATCATACATCAGATGGCCAGCTTAGGTGTTTTGAGTTAGATGTAAAATTATCAGTCCAATCTATGCACAACAGTAATCTCAAATAAAAATATGAACACAGTCATAGCACACCTTTAAGTAACAGTCACCTCGTGAGGATGCAGGGGTGGGGGGTTTCTATCAGCATAAATAGCTCCACACCTTCTGGTAATTCTGTGCTAGAAATTCCCTCTTTTCTATCCCTATCTTTGTTTCTGTCGTGGTCCTTTTCATTCTGTCACCTCCTTCTTGTCTATTGTCTGCCTTCGTGGTCCTTTCTCCTGCCTTTTTAAAGAAAGACTTAAAAGACAACAATACTCTCCCACGCCGAAGTCAGATGCGCTGGGCCTGACTTGTCAGGCACTTAACGGCAGCGCAACGCATTTTTACTCATGATTATAACAAACAACAGACGTTGCTGTCTGAGCGTCCTACGAAGACGGATCTAACAGCTTACATCACTATGCCAAGAAAGTTCTGTGTGATCACTGAAACCTGTCTCCAAACATGGCGATTATGACTTGTAGTTCCCATTTATGATAGCAAAAAGCTGTCCCTCCGACTTTGGAAAAAAAATCTAAAATAGTAAAATAAAAGGGTAGCAGGTTCTTTCCAGTGCCTTTCAGTGCAGAAATAGTGTTTCTGTCCAACTCATTTTTGTGGTGACCATTGCACGTGCAGAGCACACCCGAGTGTCATTGGTACGGCCAGGAGTTGCCTTGTTTCCCTAGGGGCAGACATCATTCGTCTTTCTCAACCATCCAATTGCAGAGCATGTCACTACAAACGCCCTAATCCATAGCCCCACACCACATCATCTCAAAGGGCTGAACTGTGCCTCTGTCTGTTTCTGTCTCTGTCTGTCTGTTTGTCTGTCTGTCTGTCTGTCTGTTGTCTGTCTCTGTCTCCTGTCTGACTGTCTGCCTGTCCTGCTGCTGTCTGCTGCTGCCTGTCTGTCTGTCTGTCTGTCTGTCTGTCTGTCTGTCGTGTCTGTCTGTCTGTCTGTCTGTCTGTCTGTCTGTCTGTCTGTCTGTCTGTCTGTCTCTCTTCTCTCTTCTCTCTCTCCTCTCTCTCTCTCTCTCTCTCTCTCTCTCTCTCTCTCTCTCTCTCTCTCTCTCTCTCTCTCTCTCTCTCTCTCTCTCTCTCTCTCGTAGCCTGACATTTTCAAACAGTGAGAAAAAAATACAGCTGTGAAAGAGTTTCAGGAGTATCAAAAACGTTCTTTAAAAATAAAACAAACAAACAGCGTTACCAGTAGTTGTTTAAAGCGTGTGCCTTTTTGTGTATTTAATCAAAATGTATTCTCACCCTTAAAAAACATAAAGCAAATAAGAACATCAAAAACAACAAATTAGCAAACCCACAAAAAGAGTGAAAACAAAATTCTTTTAACAACATATTTATTTTGTTTTTAAACAGAGCATTTTTCCCATCGTATTCTGTCATTTCATTCAACCTTGCAATTGTGTGAGACTCTTAATTACAATACATACAAAGATAAGTCTCAGCAACAACAAAGTTTTCGCTAATTCCGTGACTTGTCAGTACTGATTTGATTTGATTTACTACTGTCAGCCCCGCCATTTCTCTCAATGAAAGACGGGCTGCTCTCCTCGTGGGGGGAGAGAGAGAGAGAGAGAGAGAGAGAGAGAGAGAGAGAGAGAGAGAGAGAGAGAGAGAGAGAGAGAGAGAGAGAGAGAGAGAGAGAGAGACAGAGAGAGAAGAGAAGAACGGACGGACGGACGGACGGACAGACAGACAGACAGACAGACAGAAAGACAGACAGACAGACAGACAGATAGACAACAGACAGACAGACAGACAGACAGACAGACAGACAGACAGAGCAGACAGAGAGAGAGAGCATCGCCAAAGGAGCAGCGCTACTCATATTTTTTCAGCTTTCTGTTTACATTGTTTTCTTTTTTTCTATCAGAGTGACTTTTGAGCAGAATTATGCTTGGGATAACTCGTGTTTCATGGATTCTTATACGTGCGCTGTGTGTGTTGCACATGGGACCTCGATTTATAGTCTCTTTGAAAGACTAGCACCCAGACAAGCACTCAAGGTATAGTGAATGGAGGGAGGGAAAGGTTAGCTTCAAACGAGAATCGAACCTGCACTTCTCGCTTCTTAGATAGGTGCTTTACCTCTTAACACCTACCCACCTATTGCTGAACACTACACCCGAAACACACGCAACAGCAGGTGAAAATTACGTATTCGTTTCTTTCCACAGCCCTCTATTACGAGTCAGGCAAGGGTGCTCTCAGAGGTCATTGCTTGGCGATCTATAAACAATTAGTCCTGGAATTAATCCCACACTTCATCCAATCAGTCTCAGCAGGCCACTGGAGGACGGTCATTTGTCCGACATGCATATTCCCTCTGCTAATTCGCTTTGCACTGAAGACGAAACAATGACTGTAGAGCCGAAGGTTCTAGTGGCTCAACTCCCATGGCAGTACCAACGAAGTTAAACTTTCTTTCAGTCCTACATCTCCATCCCCTCTGTCAGACCATTTTTGGCGTGAGGTTTGTCTTGCCTGTACCACCCTTATACTAGGTCTAAGATTGTTCATGAACAACCAAAAATAATAAGTATATATGTTTTTGTGATTTTTTGGGTGGGTATATTTTCCCATTCGTCAGCTAGAGATCCCAGGTCCATCAATGGCGATAGTTTGTCTACACAAACTGTTCATCACTAAGGTAGGCGCATTTCGACTTCGGGGACGATGTCTAAACACGACACCAGTATGCATGCGGGTTGTTTGTAACTTTGTCTATGTCATCCCTGCAATTGTCTATTAACCAAAGCTGCAACGAGTTTTAAAGTGCGATGTTCTGCGTGCGTTTATAAACCCTCTGTTTTAGTTTTGTATGAATGACTTTCGGGTGGTGGAGTTGGCTAGCAAGAATACTTCTTGAAAAAAAGGCGGTCGAATTTAGCATTCTAAAGTGTTGATGTTATATATTTGTACTTGCTGTTTAATAATTCATGTTATTTATTATTGATATTACTTAGTATTCAGCTTGTACCTGAGTTGATTCTGGAACTAATAGTAGCATACATTCATGAGGAGCTCTTTTTTAAAAGCATCATGCAATGTCTCTTCTATTTATTTGTATTTACAAAAGAAAGTCATGTGTAGCCGCCCTCGTAAATAGGCCATCATGGGTAACGACATTAAATTGTTTAAAGCATCTCTCTCTCTTTTACACACACTCTCTCTCTCTCACTCTGTCTTCTCTGTCTGTCTCTGTCTCTCTCTGTCTCTGTCTCTCTCTCTGTCTCTCTCTCTCACTCTCTCTCTCTCTCATCTCTCTCTCTCTCTTTATGTCTGTTTGTCACTCTGTCTCTCTCTCTTTTCTCTCCTTGTCTGTCTGTCTGTCTGTTCTGGTCTCTCTCTGTCTCTCTCTGTCTGTGTCTCTGTCTGTCTGTCTGTCTGTCTGTCTGTCTGTCTGTCTGTCTGTCTGTCTGTCTGTCTGTCTGTCTGTCTGTCTGTCTGTCTTCTTCTCTCTCTCTCTCTCTCTCTCTCTCTCTCTCTCTCTCTCTCTCTCTCTCTCTCTCTCTCTCTCTCTCTCTCTCCCTCTCTCTCTCCCTCTCTCTTAAGGAAGAAACCAAAAAAAATCTAATAAAATTGAACAGTTGAATCGTTTTCTCTGATTGCAGGGTCTGAGTTACAGCCCCGGTTCTATGCTGCCTGACTGACTGAGCACACTGACGAAAAGCTGTGCTGTGCCTTCCATGAGGTATGTACTATACTTCACTACTTCTTATCTTTAGCTTTGTTTGTTCGTCATACTTACACAGGTATCCTGC
>CM060335.1:21622877-21627877 GCA_030674155.1 Stramonita haemastoma | reverse complement strand
TCTGTTGAAAGTTTCCAAAGTAAAGTTAGGTAAACAGCAGCCACATAATAATTCTGAAAATGTTTTAAAGCATCCAGAAACAGCTCAACAATTGATTGAAACTAAACTAAATTAAGTCTGAATCAGCAGTTGAGACTTGATTGTAAAAAAGATCCAAAAACTTTGGATTCGTTTGGAAAATGTTAAATGCTGTGAAATATTGAAGTGAAATATGTACAACATACTTAGAAATAGCATAAATGTTAAACCAAGAAATGGCGTGTGTGCGCGGCATACACATGCACACACACCAACCCACACACGCACATACATACACACACCCTAACGCGCGCGCACGCGCACACACACACGCGTGTGCACACACACACACTTACGCACTCGCATGCACGTGCACGCAATTTGCATGCGCACGCTCGTACACCCACATTCAATTTTTTCGTCTCAGTGATGATAATATATTTTTAAAGAAACAACACATAAGCACAAAAGAAAAACCGACAACATAAAAAAGCAATGCAACAAACCACAAAACGAAACAAAGAAACAAAACATTTTACACCAACTACTCTACAGGGATAAGACACAGAACACACAAAGACAATCAGGGAGACTTGCTGAACAAAAGACAAAGTGGTCAGCGTAGCTTTGACCTCGTAGGAACACTTGAGCAGTTTTTGTCTTGGTTGCTGGAGCAGCTTGACTTGTGGTTGTGTGTTGGTGACTGTGTGTGTGTGTGTGTGTGTGTGTGTGTGTGCGTGGTGTGTGTGTGTGTGTTGTGTGTGTGTGTTTGCGTGTGTGTGTGTGTGTTTGTGTGTGTTGCTGTGTGTTGCGTGTGTGTTGTGTGGTGTTTGTGTGTGTGCGTGTGTGGTGTGTGCGTGTGTGTGCGTGGTTTGTTGTGTGCTGCGTGTTGCGGTGTGTGTGTTCGCCGTGTGTGTGTGTGTGTGTGTGTGTGTGTGTGTGTGTGTGTGTGTGTGTGTGTGTGGATAGATGCGCTTGCTTGATGACCAGGCAGAGGGGGGCACGTAGCACACGAAAAGACAATTACTAAATTGACAGTAGTAGGCTCAAGTGGTTTGCTTGTAATCTTATGGTTCCCAAAGTGCTAGTGCCATGGCTGTTGCAAAGGTGAACTCAAAAAGGGAAACTTGCGGGACAAAGGGAAAGTAGTTTAGTGTAGTTCAGTTTAGTTTAGTCTAGTTTAGTTTAGCTAAGTTTAGTTCAGTTTAGTTAGGCTGGTAGTTGGTGGTCGTTATTGATCTATCTCGCTCCCTTTTGTTTTTCTGTGTGTGTGTGTGTGTGTGTGTGTGTGTGTGTGTGTGTGTGTGTGTGTGTGTGTGTGTGTGTGTGTGTGTGTGTGTCTTTTTCTCTCCTTTCTTCTTTCTGTCTGTCTGTCTGTCTGTCTGTCTGTCTGTCTGTCTGTCTCTCTCTCTCTCTCTCTCTCTCTCTCTCTCTCTCTCTCTCTCTCTCTCTCTCTCTCTCTCTCTCTCGCTTGGATACATGAATGTCCATGAGCATAATCATGCATTTCCGTGTGTGTGTGTGTGTGTGTGTGTTTGTGTGTGTGTTGGTGCGTGCGTGCGTGCGTGGTGCGTGTGGTGTGTGTGTGTGTTTGTGCATACATCTGTACATGCACATCTCTTTGTATGTGTGTACGCGTGCGAGCGTGCATTCGTGCAGGTGTGTGTGCGCGCGCATGAGTGTAATAAATCCGCGAATACTACGGTATTTTCCTCCATCCCCCTGCCGCCCCATTGAACCTCATCAGCCTTCTGCACCCTTCCCACCCCCACATCCACCCCATACCCCCCCCCCTCACCCCTGTACCCTCATGCCCTATACAATACATGGCCCAGTGCAGCGCAGTCAGACAGCAAAGAGACAGCAGGAGCCTGAGGCTACAGGGAAATGGACAGGGACAAACAAGTGAGGGGCACTTAGGGAGAGGCTGCCTGTTGTCAGTGCAAACAGTCCATAGACAAGTCATTTGTTTAGCGCGTGAATGAGTAGAAACATACCTGACCAAAATAGGCATTCACACACACAGAGAGAGCACAACAGAGTTTTTGGTTTTCCTTCCTCGGGTAGAATTCTGAGGTTTACCAATGTTTTCGTTTGTGTATGCGAGGTTTTTGGCCTGCTGTTAAGGTTTTCTGACTTCGAGGATGATGTCTTTGAGCTGGGCTAGAACTCGGTTTCGATCGTGAACTCAGCGCTATGACCACTAGGCTGTCTCGCTCTTCCCCCATCCCTTCTGTAAAGACTACATCACAGTGGTCTTTACCACATTTTTTCGCGCAAATTAATACAGGATTTTAAAAGATATCTTGCAAAGATAACATAAAACTTTTTGTCACTTTCTTTGCAATGAACGTTGTTTTGTTTTCAACTATTTACTGATTTTCCACAAACTCTGAATGTGGCTACCATAATGGCGGGAAGAAGTGGTCGCATACGCTAAAAAAAAACCAGTCATCATTGGGGAACCTCAGAGGTTCTAGCGGAGGAACGGACAAAAATTCTTTATTTGATTATCATGTTTTTGATTTTCTCTCGCACCGTGTCTTTGATCAATTGAGCCTATGCTTGACCAACTCACAACTGGCCCTCTTTTAACTTTCTACTACTTTCTCTTGATTTTTATTGTCAGTTTTTTTTTCTTTCATATTTTCCGTTTGGTGTGGTTTTGCGGACTATTATTGCAATGCTGGTTTGATAAAAAACAAAACTCTGTCGATTCTGATATTGGATTCGAAACTTTGACCCCATTACATTTTAATAATAGGGTTTGTTTTGAAGCTTCGCAAGCGTGATTTGTGATCAACGGCTTCAAGGAGTGATTGATCAATCGATTCATTGATTGATTGATTGTCTACATGGCTTATGGATGGATTGGTGGCTGGCTGGCTGGTTGAATGATTGGGGCCAGGTTAAAATAGATCAAAGACATTCAGGGCCTTGCGTTGTCCGGGAGAAGAATGGAGGTAATCAAAGAGGCCAATAATTATTATTGGTGAGCGTGATGACAAATATTCACAACATAATCCGGGCACTACTGTTCATTCCCTGTCTGTCTGTCTGTCTGTTTGTCTGTGTGTCCGCCCGTAAGTCTGTACGTCTCTCTCTCTTTATCTGTCTTTCTCTGTCCGTCTGTGTGTCCACCTGTCTGTCTGTATCTCTCTGACTCTGCCTGTCTGTTTGTCTGTCTATCTCTCACTTTCTCTGTTGGTGCGACTGTATAATTATGTATATATATATATGTATATATATAATTATATATATAATTATATATATATATATATATATATGTGTGTGTGTGTGTGTATGTTAGTAGGTGTGTGTGTGTGTGTGTGTGTGTGTGTGTGTGTGTGTGTGTGTGTGTGTGTGTGTGTGAATAGCCTAAGGGTGGATGGGAAGCAAAGCAGCTTTGAAGAGCTGTCTGTCTGATGGCTTTGTGTAGAGAACCAACACTTGACTCAATACTGTGTTTTGATTGTGTCCCATATGTTTTCGTTTATGTCTTTTGGCTATCTGTCTGCCTATTTTGTCTGTATTCATCTATTTATTAACCTCTGTCTGTCTCCGTCTGTCTTTCTGTCTCCGTCTGTCTATTTGTCTGTATCCGTCTATGTATTCACCTCTACCTGTCTGTTTGTCTGTTTGCCTGTCTGTCTCTGTCTATCTCTCTCTCTCTCTCTGTCTGTCTCTCTGTCAGGCTGGCTGGCTGGCTGACTGTCTGCCTCTCTCTCTCTCTCTCCTCTCTCTCTCTCTCTCTCTCTCTCTCTCTCTCTCTCTCTCTCTCTCTCTCTTCTTTCTTTCTTTCTTTCTTTCTTTCTTCTTTCTTTCTTCTTTCTCTTTTTTCTCTTCTTTCTTTCTCTTTCTCTCTCTTTCTCTATTCTTTCTAATTGTTTCCGTACTCTGTAAAACAATATATATGTACCATCTGTGCCGACACTTTCTTCGTACTTATCTTTTTTCCATTTGTTCTAATGAAAAATATGCTTAAAGTCAAAATAAAACAAAACAGATAAACACAGCACTTAAAAAAATCTTCATTAACGCTTTTTCATATTGCGACTTTTTCATAAAGCTTTCCACGTATGTTTACAGGACGCATCATTTCTTAAAAAAGAAGACACACACACAAAATGGATAATTCAATTTTTGCAGGCCATCTGACGCTTATCAACTGGAGAGAATATGCATAAAATACAATAATTATGATAATGTGAGCAAGTAACGTTAGATAATGCGTGACTTTTAGTGCAATCATCATAAGTACAGTAGTGTGATAATCATTCGTTTCATCAGAATGGTGACTACAAATTCTTTACTCTATGGAATGATTGATTCTATAATATACACAGCAGCTTTGAAAGCAATAAACATAACTGTAAGTATGTAAGTCATACCACGCAACAGTACCAAAAAAAAATCCGCATGCGTTACTTGAGTAATGTGTTATCCTCGAATTAAAATAAGAAATAAATTAAAAATATACACAGATTTTGAACACGGCAGGCTTACAGTCTATAACAATTCATACATTTCGTCTTCTAATAATACGTATGTTATTCAAATAGTAAACCAAGCCAACACAAAATTGTGATTGTTAAGAACGGAAACAAATTAATCCTTCATAGCAGCAGCAACATAAGTACATGCCCTCCTCCCCCCTCCTCCCACACACACACACACTCTTACGCACGGAGACGGGATAGCCAAGCGATCAGAGCTTAGCGCTCCCAATCTGACAGGGCTGTCACTGAGACACCCCATTCAGGGAATTTTCCTCATGGAGTTGCCATCAGTGCCATTTATAGTCCCCAGAGGGTCCTTCCAATTGGACTGCAAACCTGGGTCCCTTGTGCCAACCGATGCATCGTGTTTTGCACAGACGTTAAAACCCGTTCCGTCTTTCGGAAGAGTAGTCTATTGTGCACAAGTGGATACGGGTGACAAAATTTATGAACCGGATGCACGTAGAGACTGAATGTAAAATA
>CM060335.1:21610377-21612877 GCA_030674155.1 Stramonita haemastoma | reverse complement strand
CTCCCGAGTGTATGCAGTTTTTGTAAATTTTGTCATCTGTTCCCACCGGCACACAATGGCCTACTTTTACGAAAAGCGGAACAGGCTTTAACGTGAGCGCAAGATCGGACTCACAGCTAGATAAACGAAAGGATATGCTACACCACTACATTACACAATCTACACAAAGCATTCAAGCACCAAACTCACATAAAGATGAAAAGACAGTTTACAGCAGCACACCTACAACAACCGAGACAAAGTCTTAAACTATGAAACACACAGACATAGCGCACAAGGGCAACATACAGAAACGCACAATAGACAACCTAGACACAGCCTTAAAATACTGCTGGACTCAGACATACATAAAAGAACGAAGTACTATAAAATACAATCTGCACAAGTAACTGTCATTCCCACTAAGACTTGTTGTCCTCTGTGCAGAGTGTGTGTCTTCCTTTTGGTTGACCACTTTTAGTTTGAAGCTGGAGATAGATGGCATCCAGTGCATCTTCAGATGCAAAAAAAAGGACTGGGTAGTTAAATACTCTGGTCCATTTGCAGCTTCCTACTAAGTCTTTTGCTTTTTTGGGAAAAAATAGTCCAGATAGGAGTTCTTAACTTAAAGTTCAACAATGAATACAAGAAAAAAGAGATAGGAAAAAAGAACGAGTAGTAAAAATGGGAAACTTGTAGAAAGAAAGGCACAAAGTATAAAAAAGAGAAGAGAACACAGATAGTTGAATTTCAGAATGAGAGACAGAGAGACAAAGAGAGACACAGAGAGAGAAGAAGAAGAAGAAGAAGAAGAAGAAGAAGAAGAAGAAGAAGAAGAAGAAGAAGAAGAAGAAGAAGAAGAAGAAGAAGAAGAAGAAGAGGAGGAGGAAGAAGAAGAAGAAGAAGAAGAAGAAGAAGAAGAAGAAGAAGAAAAGAAGAAGAAGACAAAAAACAAGCCCAAAGAAAAAATGAAAAACAAGGCAAACGAATAAAAAAAATCAACAAAAAGGAAAGATAGAAAGAATGGAACATGGTGAACAAAAACAAAGAAAGAAAAAAAACAGGAAGGAAATATTCACAATAAGCTTAAAAAGAACACAAGCCTAAAGACGCAAAAAAGGCAAAAATACAAGACAGAAGGGAAAAATTCAACGAAAGGAAAGACAGAAAGACCGAAACATGATATTAAAAAACAAAAGAAAACAGGAACGAATAAATGAAAAATTCACAATAAACTGGGAAAGAGAAGAAGCCTAAAGAAACAAGAAAAAAGCAAAGCAGAATTATAAGACAGAAGAAGAAAAATTCAACAAAAGGAAAGACAGGAAGAACGAAACATGATGAACAAAAAATCAAAAGAAGACAGGAAGAAAGAAAGCAAAAAAACAAACAAAACAAAAATCACACAAAGCCAGGAAAGAAAGAACACGAAGAAAGGAAAGAAGAATGTAAGATAGAAGAGGGCCAGAACAGAGAGAGGCTGAAAGATGGCCAACACATTTGACTTGCGCAGATGTTTCCAGATTTCTTGACCTCTAATTAACGGAAAGCTTCGTTGTTTGTCAGTCAAGGATTTATAAGCAAAGAAGAAGAAATAGCTGAATATTTATTTTCAGTCTTCCTCGACGTTATTTTCAAGTTTTGGGATTTTTCAGTATTGAAAACAACAACAATAACGAAACACAGCTACGAGTTTTGTTGTCACCGAATTAGGAATTTTAAAAAAAATTCTTTAAACAGCGGATTAGATGGAAGACTGTGTGCTTGTGATAGAAGAGCAGAGTGTGCACAGCATTTAGTTTTCTAGATGCACAAAAAGGTTCTGTTCCGCTTTTCGTAAGAGTGGGCCATTGTACGCCGGTGGGAACAGATGACAAGATTTAGAAAACTGCATACACACAAAGACTGGATTAAAAAAAAGCAACAAGTGCTTATTCCATTATACTCACACACACACACACACACACACACACACACACACACACACACACAACACAAACACACAACACACACACACACACACACAACACACAACACACACACACATACACCCTTACCAGCTTTAGAAATCAGAACAAAAAAAATGTACAATCCCTTTGCATTTCTTTCCTATGTAATGACGACACCTAGAGCTACCTTTTTGCAGCTATATGCTTTCAAATCTTTGTGTCTACACTTCGTGTGAATGGAACCCCCACAAAACAAGACAAAACACCCCCAAAACAACAAGCAATACAACAAAACATAACACTGCCAGCAACACAACCAATCCCAACAGTACACAAACAACAACAAAACAAAGCACAAAAAACGACACTCTGTAGACCCCCCAACCCCCAACCCCCAACCACCCCCCCCCCCAACTAAACAAAACAAACGAAAACATCAACAACAACAACAAAAAACCAACATACACAAACACACAAAAAATAACAAAACGAAGTAAAAGAATAAAACTCAGCAGACAAAATAAACAAAGAAAAAACCAACAACACACAAACAAAACAAAACAAAAAAAAAA
>CM060335.1:21605377-21607877 GCA_030674155.1 Stramonita haemastoma | reverse complement strand
ATGCCCCAAATTTCATATTCATCATAGTAGAGAATGGAGGGAATATAGAACCTCCCTCCCTTGCTATAGAACTGATGAAAACGATTTTATATTCCATTCTACTTCTTTCCGCTCCTGCAGGGATAGAAGTTTCCACAGCTTCTTGCAAAATACAAGCTGGATTTTGTTGTTGTTGTTGTTGTTGTTGTGTTTTCTTCCCGTTTTCTTCTCTGTTGTTTTTTTTTTTTGGTTGACGCTTTTACTTTGCAAATTCGATTATTCAACAACAGAGTGATATGATTGACAAGCGAGATCCGATTTTGCAAGAGAGAGAGAGAGAGAGAGAGAGAGAGAAGAGAGAGAGAAGAGAGAGAGAGAGAGAGAGAGAGAGAGAGAGAGAGAAGAGAGACAGAGAGAGAGAAACGAGAAGAGAGAAGAGAGAAGAGAGAGAAGAGAGAGAGAACAGAAGAGACAGAGAGAGAGAAGAGAGAGACAGAGAGAGAGAGACAGACAGACAAGACAGAAGAAGGACAGAGACAGAGAGAGACAGAGATAGAAAGAGACAGAGAGATGGAGAGACAGAAACAGAGAGAAAGAGAGACAGAGACAGACAGACAGAAGATAGACAGACAGACAGGCAGACAGACAGACAAATAGACAGACAGACAGACAGACATACAAACAGACAAACAGACAGATAGACAGACAGACAGGAACAGACAGACAAATAGACAGACAGACAGACAGACAAAGACAGACAGACAAACAGACAAACAGACAGAGACAAAGACAGAGAGTAAAATAGACGAAAAGGCAAAAAAAGATTTCACACGTGCAAAGGCAGCTGCATAAAAGAGTCATTCCAAGCAATCGACCAATAATTTTCCTGTCCCCTGACATGCATTAGCCCTGAAGAATGAAGCAACCAGGTATACTCTTTCCAAAGTATCTCTCACACTCATGCCTAGTGGTCAGAACAATGCCCTCGCAATTTGACGACCCGAGTTCAATTCCGTTCGAGGGGATTTTCCCCCTGGAGTTAACATCAGTGCTGACTCCACTCTCCCCAAAAATCATTCGGATGAGACTATAAACCGAGGCCTTGTTTGCGAACGCACGCAGAACATCTTGCCCATACGTTAAATCCTGTTCCGCTTTTCGTGAGAGTAGGCCTAGCAAAAACCATCCTGCAAGGAACAGTCGAGGGCAAGAGAAGAAGAGGCCGCCAACAGAAATCATGGGTTGACAACATCAAAGACTGGACCGCCCAACCCCTGCTGACTCCACTACCACCAAAGATTCGATGAGACATGAAAAGAGTCCTTGTTTTGCACCATGCCCCATCCTTTGGACAGGTAACTGAGTCATTTTGTAAGAGTAGGCCATTAGTGTGCCGGTGGGAGAGATGACAATATTTAAAAACTAGTACAAACGGGACCGGATGTAAAAAAGCCACACGAGTGCTTATTCCATTATCTTCGATATAAAAGAAATAAACCCGGGTCAGCAGATCACGAGCGCATAACCCTGACCACCAGGCTATCCCGTCCCCCATAGACAAAATAGACCATTCTGCCAGCAAACCACGAAATGAAAGCATTTTGATGAGGTCTCAATTCAAAGACAAACATTAGCCAAACTGATCAGCGAAGACTGAGATAGTATTGGTAATGCAAACAGAAACACACAGACAAATCTAAAGACGACAGATCTCCAAGGTCAAGGTTGAGGGCAGAAGGAAAAGAGACAGACATCTAACATCCTACATGCCAACATCACTGAGATCAGTGCTCTGGGATGGCTACAGGAGATCATAGAACTCAGCAGAGGCAGAGAGAGATGCGAACCCTGGTGGCATTGCGTGAAGCTCCTACCGACGACAGCGACGATGAAGACATTAATTTGACAGGTGACACGTGACATGGATAGGGGAATGACTGTGTTTCGCGGGAACTATTTCGATTTTTAAAGAAAAAAAAATGGGACGACTAAAAGTTGTTTGTTGTCTATGTCTGTACATGAAGCAATTCAGGGTCGCATGCCATTTTAGGCCATAGTAACAGCGATCGGAAGTACGTATGTGTGCACAGGAGCGAGTGCATACATACAGGACACAAGAATATATATATATACTTATATTACTTCACACATAATGACGGATGCACATAGTCAATTTTATTATTGACATGTTATTATGTCCATTAAGTGCATCAATGCAAAAAGCAATTAAAATCGGACAATTTGTGCTAACATTATCACAAATTGAAATGATAACTCAGATGTACAAATGAACGCAGTTTATTTTATACGTTCAAATGATCTTGTATTTCAAACACATAAAGCAAGAATAAAATTATCCCTTTGATATTTCATTTAAGATAAATAACAGATCTAGTTTAATAATCAATCAAAATCTCAAATTGACATTTGACCCACACTGCCTTTAAGCTCTTAGTGCAAAATTGGTATGTGCAAAGCACTCATTCGTGGAGCGCACATATACTATATATCTAATATACTA
>CM060335.1:21590377-21595377 GCA_030674155.1 Stramonita haemastoma | reverse complement strand
AATGTTCTGGAAAGAAACGTACCACGCCACAACTACCGAGTCCTTTCTCACACACCTAAGTTTGGTATGCTTCCTCGAGGAACACAAAGACACTTTGCACCAAAAAGAGGAAACCTAAAGACATGAATTATGAGACCAGGGGATATTGCATAACTATGCCCAACACAAATTGCAATACAACAAAAAATACCCATATAAGCTTTGCTTGTTGTACTCATTTCATATATTGGTGCTCGCTGTTTTTGAACTTATAAAACGGTTTAAGGCAGTCCAACAAAACAGTCAACACTCTCCAAACTTGTGTTAAAAGCAAAAACCCGTTTTGGGCACACAATGTCACAGGGATAAATAGCTCCCTGGATCGCTGATCTACGTGTATGGCTGACACACACCTGTGGTAGTTTGCTTCTACTGGTAAGAGGTAACAACGCTACCCCGTGAGAATGATGTGGGGTCTGTCGGCATAAACAGTATCTTCACCTTCTGGTAACTCCGTGAATAGACATCAAACTAAAGATACTAGACCTACTCCTGGGCTTTATCAAAGTTCTTGATTAAACCCTTGACGCTGGGGGGCAACAGCAAAGTGAGAGGCTGTATGATCGGTGGCTTTTCCACTTATGGATTTCCACTTTACAGCTTAGTCTTTTAGTGATCGACTATGACTCTCTGACTAGGAAGCTTGACTTGCACAGTCCTTATGTGCTGCAATCCCAGGGGGCTAGTTGGCCTTAGGAGAACATCTCCAACGCTGACTGTCCTTATGCCCTCTTGGCCGAGAGAGTGGGGATGTACTGTGGGCAAGGCATCTCCACTATAATCAAATTTCTGCCCAGTTTCCGAAACAACAGCTGCCTTCTCTGCTGTTTTAGAAGTCATCGTTGAACACGATGGACAAACTACTACTACTACTACACTACTACTACTACTACTACTACTACTACTACTACTACTACTACTAACTACTACTACTACTACTACTACTACTACTACTACTACTACTACTACTACTACCACTACTACCACTACTACTACACCTACTACTACTACTACTACTACTACTACTACACTACTACTACTACTACTACTACACTACTAACTACTACTACTACTACTACTAGGAAGAGGGAGTTCCTTTGCCGCAGGTGTGTTGGTGTATAGATTGTCGTTTAGCACAGCTTTGAGCAGCCAGGTATACCTACCTGACTATGGCATGTGTATAGATGCTTGAGACACTGGTCAAGTAGATTAGTTGTTTGGTCAAAGGGGAAAGGAAACCAAACGCATGCACGCGCGTGTGCCCCCCCCCCCACACACAAACATACACACACATGCACGCACCCACACGCAAACACACATGCACACACATGCGCGCACCCACACACAAACACACGTACGCACACATACGTACACAAAGGCAATGAATGAATAGAACAAAAATAAAGAAATAAATAAGTAAATGAATGAATAAATAGATCAGTACACACATCTTTATTTTTTTTATTACAAACAAATGTATAGATAAATAAATAAAGAAGTAAACCTTTACGGCTAGAAGAACACGTATTTCACTCGAGCAAGTGAGATAAGTCACGTTTCCATCATCATTGGGTCTGATAAAGGGAGGGCACTCGGCATGTCTATGGCGCCAGTACGTCTATCTTTCCGGCTCTTCATTTCCAGATTCCAATTCCTCTCCATTGAAAAAAAAAGAGCAGAAAATGATTTAAACAAAAAATATTAGCTGTGGTGGGCCTTCCATTTCAATCGGTGGCGTTGGTCGATGCGTGTTGTATACGCGCCTTCCATTCCATCAAATTTCTCCGTGCGAAGCTCTCAGTTATTCTTTATTACCAGCAATTTTATGATTTGCGTTCTGTTTTCTTCATTGGGTTTTTAGTTCTGCTTCTTTAGACAAACTGTGTGTGATCCGGAATTAAGCAATTCTCTTTCAGTGTGTGGGGGTGTAGACGTGCGTGCACGCACGTGTGTGTGTGTTTATTTATTCATTATTATTCTTTTATATCGAGGGTTTTGGAATAAGCACACATGTGCTTTTTTACATCCAGTCCCCATAGTGTAATGGAGTCCGGCACACAATGGCCTATTCTTTCGAAAAGCGGAACAGGATTTAACGTGTGCGCAGGATGTCCTGCGTGCGTTCGCACACGGGGCCTCGGTTTATAGTATCATCCGAAGGAATGTGTGTGTGTGTGTGTGTGTGTGTGTGTGTCTGGGGAGGGGGGTGGATGTGTTTGTTTTGGGATTGCTCTTAAGGAACAATACAAATCCTGTTGACACAAACACGTTTGTATCATAATGATCTTTCTCCTGATCATTATCCAGACATTTTTAGATGAACAATTGCTGAAGGATGAGCCAAAAACTAGAAATGTTAGTACAGAAAAAGGCATCAAATTTGCAGGGCTGCCCACTTCGCACCAGTGGAAAACGTCTTGGATTCGTCACTGGGAGGTTGCTAGTTCAAAACTCATAGGAATGATAGGGTTTTCATTTTAGACTTCAATGGACTCTCTGACTGACAGTAACTGTGCTGAGGGCTCACTGGGAAAACAGGAATTGTGAAGTCAACCCTTATCCGCCCCCAAAAATGTGGTTTTAAAAGTGTTGCTGAAATGACTTCACCAACACAGCAGGTGTCTGTGTCTCTCGGTCACGGTACACCAACACCTAAATAACTCCATATCCATTCATATCATTCAAGCGCCAGTAAAATCACACGCACTGAGGCTTGCACACAAGTAACACACACACACGCCCGCACGCACGCACGCGCGTGCGCGCCCGCAAACACACACACACACATGCACACACATATTCACACACATAACGTCTTATATCAGAATTTGTAAACAGATTTTAAAGGAATTTGAACACACACACACACACACACACACACACACACACACACACACACACACACACACACACACACACACACACACACACACACACACACACACACACACACACACACATACACACACACACACACACAGCTATAAAAAGACAAATATATGGTGAATATGAGAAGCATCCCTCTCCAAATTTCACTTGAAAAAGTAGGGCAGAGGCTGAAATGCGACAACAATTGAGCAGTTTGCGCTGGGATATGAGACACGACTGAACTGACTGTCATCAATCAGGGGCAAAAACTGTACTGCAATCTCTGTCTCTGTCTCTCTCTCTCTCTGTCTCCTGATGTGTCTATGTCTGTCTCTGTCTCTCTCTCTGTCACTGTCTCTCTCTCTGATTCTTCCACGTTTATGTAACTATATGGAACTCTCTCTCTCTCTCTCTCTCTCTCTCTCTCTCTCTCTCCTCCTCTCCTCTCCTCTCTCTCTCTCTCTCTCTCTCTCTCTCTCTCTCTCTCTCTCTCTCTCTCTCTCTCTCTCTCATTCTTTTATGTGACTGCAACACCAGGACACAAAACTGTTCATCTGGTTGTCACCCGCAACCTCTTTTGTTTTAGACAACAAGCTAGATTATCATGCCACTGTCAAAGCGCATTCTTTCTTCTCATAATCATGTGCTGTCTCTGTACAACTTTGCCTTGCAAGTTTCATGAAGCACTTTGTCAGATGTAGTTGAGGTTTGAATGGTTCATGGTCTGTGTTGTCATGGAGGGGATGTTTCGTGACTGCTTTGTTGATGTTGCCATACTGTAGTCTATCTATCTATCTATCTATCTATCTATCTATCTATCTATCTATCTATCTATCTATCTATCTATCTATCTATCTATCTATCTATCTATCTATCTATCTATCTATCTATCTATCAGACCATTCTTTAGACATTGTTCCTTGAATTGAACAGATTCTTTCAACTTACTCCATGACTTTTGTTCTAATACCGCATATTAGAACAAAAGTCATGGAGTAAGTTGAAAGAATCTGTTCAATTCAAGGAACAATGTCTAAAGAATGGTCTGACTAGTTCCCTTATTTCATGTTACATGTCTCCCTCTAAAATACAGTCTAGTGTTATAACCGCAAGAAGAGTAAATGCATTGTATTTTAGAATGAAATTAAATGCATTCATCACAAAATTTTGTAAAAATGTCAAATGTCTATGCGGAGATCATATTACAAATACTCATATCATATTTGAGTGCCCAATTGTAAAGCCCTTCTTACCTGTATTTTCCGAGCAGTCTCTGAAAAAAGTATTTGAAAATTCAAAGTTAGCCTTTGCCATTGCTAGATGTTTATTGCACAGTCCACTTGAATATTTGTTGTAGTTACATTATTGATGTTTAATGTTCACACTTTGTTAAATTTAAACTTTTCTTATGTCTAAGATTTTTTTTTTTTTTTTTTTTTTTTTTTTACATTTTTTATTTTAAATAAGTATTATTACCTTTTCATGTACAAAAACATCCACCCACACGCTAATTCTTCAGTCTTTTCTTCTCCCACTCCTTCCACTCCCTTCTTCAACTTCTTTACTTTCCACTTTCCTCGTCTAATATCACTGAGTGTGAACAGACGTTAAATTGAAGACAACAACAACAACAACAACAACTATCTATCTATCTATCTGTCTGTCGGTCTGTCTGTCTGTCTGTCTGTCTAACTTGCCTATCTATCTATCTATCTATCTATCTATCTATCTATCTATCTATCTATCTATCTATCTATCTATCTATCTATCTATCTATCTATCTATCTATCTATCTATCTATCTATCTATCTATCTATCTATCTATCTATCTATCTATCTATCTGTCTGTCTGTCTGTCTGTCTGTCTAACTTGCCTATCTATCTATCTATCTATCTATCTATCTATCTATCTATCTATCTATCTATCTATCTATCTATCTATCTATCTATCTATCTATCTATCTATCTATCTATCAGTTATCTGTCTGCCTCTGTCAGTCAGTCTGTCTATTTATCTCTAGCTTTTAAAACTCACTTTGCAACCTCGTGTTGCCTTATATCGTTCATATCATTTTCTCCATTTAAATTACTTT
>CM060335.1:21580377-21582877 GCA_030674155.1 Stramonita haemastoma | reverse complement strand
AGACCCTATCGTGTGCTTCAAGGGACTTAGCGACACTTAGAGACCTATTACAGCAGTCTCTTGGCTAGGCCTAGCCTAGACCTAAGGTGTGTTTTGTGACAAAGACTGGACGAAGGAAAGGCTCGGAATGCCGTAACATATCTGGACAGTAAAGAGTTTGTGTCTCAATGTACATTACTAATCAATGCTGTGGTTTCCATGGCTTGGAGTAGCGTCGTGTGTCAGCTTAAAGCAATTATCGTTATCGTTATTCGGCAACCCCCTTCATGTATGGGCCAATGGCCTTTTTTCATGAATAAACCTTTCGAGTTCGAGTTCGAGTTCTCTCTCCCCTCTCTCTCTCTCTCTCTCTCTCTCTCTCTCTCTCTCTCTCTCTCTCCTCTCTCTCTCTCTCTCTCTCTCTCTCTCTCTCTCTTTCCAAAGAAACTTTCACTTTCAATTTCTTGGAAGTGTTTTCAGGTGCATTCTTGGAAAGGATTGAGAACGAAATTAATGTGTGGGGGGAGGGGGGGGATAGCGAGTGTGTGAAATTGTAATGGGTCCGGTGGCCTTCTACAATAAAATCGTTCAGAGTTCAGAGTTCTCTCTTTCCATTTTATATCCACTCTCACCCTTACTATTTGGACTTTTGTCTTCCTCTCTCTGTGCATAGTATTTTGATGAGATACCAACAAGTATGCCTGCTCTTTAGATAACCTCTCTTTCAAAATAGTCAACAGTAAGATGTCATTGAAGACGACACCTTACATAATGCAGATGTATTTTTGTTTTTTTCAAAATGATAATGAATTTATAAATTTAATCTAAGATGTAGTTTGTCGCAGAGTAAAACTATTAGCAATTGCAGTAGATGGCCAAGGAGGAGTAAAAATGCATGGAGGGGGGGGGGTAACTACATCTAGGGGGCGGGATAGCTCAGTGGTCAGAGCGCTCGCTTTTCCCCAAGTCAAGTTAAGCAGCGTCGAGCGTGGATACCAGCTGGATGGGTAACTGTTTGCGCACCTCGGCTTCAGTACAGTTCCCCCCCCCCCAGTTCACCCAGCTGTAAATGGGTACCTGCCCTCTATAGGGTAAGGGAAGGTAAAGCAGCGAGGGAGAGGAGATGGGCGCCGCTCTTAATATGCTGGCCCCTAGAGAAGCTGAGGTCTCTGATGCCTTGCTCCCCTACGACCGCTTAGGTTATGGAACACCTTTACCTTTTACCTTACCTAACTACATCAATGTAAATGTCTGTCTAGAATACTTCATAGCAGTCTTTTACTCAAGTCAGTCTTTCAGTAAACTAACGTAAGACTTTGTTTTGGATTACCTCAGTGAGTCTGTAGACTGCTGATAGACAATTGTAATTATTGAGAATATCAGATACCACTCAGAAACAACGATATATCATATAACATCAATAGTAACACCCCAAAGCCCAAAACAGCAGTCAGATCTTTAGCTTGCTCCATATGCACGTTTCACATTCCCCCTCCTAAAAAATGAGTTTACTACTATAATTATTGGACATACTCTCTAAGAAATTTGTATAGCTTAGCCGGTTTTTTTTCTTCCCAAAATGATTTCTTTCTAGTAGCGCAATCCATAGAAAAGCCTAGTACGTATCAAAACACTGGGGAATCAAAGACCACCGCACATAGTTTATGATGAGGAAGAACAATTTACCGTTGTACTAAAATCGAAAGGGCAGTCATGTGGTCTATTTTAGCCTATGTCTAACAAAACGGGTTGATGATCACATCATGCGGAGTGCTCCTCTACAACCAATTTTCCGATGATGTACCCTCCACAATCCTGCCGTCAGTGCCGTGTGCGCGCTTGCTGTATGTAGCTTTAGCAAAGAAGCAACGATGTAACTAGCGTAAATCTTGGCTTCGTTTTCTTTACACCGCCATAAAATGATATAGCCTCCGGGTTTTGATTCAGGTACATTGCTGGCCAATAAAACAGTAACGAGGCCATTAATGGACTCAGTGATATGACCTCATCATCTTTTCTGCTGTATGGCTGAAGTTGCATCGTTTTACCCAAGCACTAAAAGCTTATCTGTTTTGTCAGCATGTATCAGACTGTTCCTATTGAAAATGGAATATTTCTTTAATAACTATCTTTAATGTAAGTAAGATTAGCAAAAGAAGCAAAAAATGCGGGAGAGAGAGAGAGAGAGAGAGAGAGAGAGAGAGACAGACAGAAGAGACAGAGAGACAGAGAGAACAGAGAGACGAGAGAGAAGAAGGGGAGGATAGAGAGAGAATGAGCAAGACAAAATCAACAGCAATATGGACAGATAGACAGACAGGCACTAAAAGTAAGGGAAAATTCAGTAAAATGAAAGAGAGAACGAAGAAAAAAAAGGAATAACATCAGAACGATACAATGACAAACAACAGATTGAATGCAGATATTGGAAAAATAAAACACAAACAAACCCATGAAAATGGACCCACAAACAACAACAGTCGTGATACCTTCAACAACAACAATAACAATAGCAACAACA
>CM060335.1:21572877-21577877 GCA_030674155.1 Stramonita haemastoma | reverse complement strand
AAGACATAGGCAGCGATGCAGACCGAGGCAAAAATAATAAGCCAGCGAAAGAGTATGGCCGAAGTTAACCATAAACTACTGCACATACAACAAGACTGATATCAACATCATTTTGTTTGAAAAGCATGACAACAGTGTTCGACATAAGACCAGCACCAACCACGTTTAATGTTGCATGTTTTCAATTTTTCGCTACAAAGCTCACTTTACAGCAACAACAGACTTTTCATGCGTGTTTTGACAGAATTCTGTTTTGTACTGACGTATCAGCCTTTTTTTGTTCTGTTGATGAGCCTGTGAAAATGAGCTCATCTATAGTCCCTGCTAAATTGCCACCACTTCTCGAATCGGTTGTGGAATTACCGCATTAGGAAGCAGGGTGGTTGTACACTGATAACAACGCTACGGCCGAGGTTATTGAACTTAGGTGGGGTAGAAAGACAAAAGAGAGAGAGAGAGAGAGAGAGAGAGAGAGAGAGAGAGAGAGAGAGAGAGGGGGGGGGGGGGGGGGAGGCTCTCAGTGTACAGCTCTTTCAGCTGGAGAATGAAAAGATCGGCTTTTTACTGTCATACAGCTGATAGTCTCAAAATTCAAAGAAAAAAAAGCACACAGGAAATTAACAAGAAGAGTGCGGGTGGGAAGGTGGTTAAAATATAAAATTTTACAACTATGTTTACCATATACTTGTCTAGCAGCTTCCCTACAAAATTTCCATCTCTCTCTCTCTCTCTCTCTCTCTACTCTTCTCTCTCTCTCTCTCTTCCTCTCTCTCTCTCTCTCTCTCCTCTCTCTCTCTCTCTCTCTCTCTCTCTCTCTTCTCTCTCTCCTCTCTCTCTCTCTTTCTCTCTCTCTCTCATATCACGTCAATTGCCACTTTCACTGTCATAATGCAATAGCTGGCTTTCCATGGTGGGCGCTTGATTGGCACCTATCGCTCCTTTTCTCATACCTGTCACTTTCCTTCCGTTAATGTGTCAGCTTCCGTTCGAAGTTTCTGTCTGTCTGTCTGTCTGTCTGTTTGTCTGTCTCTCTCTGTCTCTCTCTCTCTTTCTCTCTCCACACACACACACACCGATATATATAATATATATATAATATATATATATATACATATTTATGCATATATAATGCACAGACACACCTAAGTACGCGTGCTAACAGTCATTTGAGTTCACTCATAACCCCGCCACTTCACGAATACAGTCAACACACCCACATCTCCAGCGCTTTCATTATTCATGTAATTAGTACTGCCGCAGATATGTCACCCGTCTCCGCTAAAGTCCTTCACACACACACACACTCACACACACACACACCACACACACACGCTCACACACACACACACACACACACACACACTCACACACACACACACAACACACCACACACACACAACACACCCCCACACACTCACACACACACCTACACACACACACACACACATACACACACAACCACACACACAGAGACACACACACGCACGCACGCACACAAGCATACACACAAACACACACACACACACACACACACACACACACACACACACACACACCACACACACACACATACACACACTATTGTCTTTTTCGTTGTCAAGGACCTGACCATCCCTCACACAAGTGTTTCTTGTGTGGATTTTAGCAGGCAAAAGGTAACAGTAGACAACGGCACCACACTGGTAAACGAAAAAACAATTAGATCTTCAAGGATGAGACATCTTTATCTTGCATGGTAGACAATAATGCTCATTGCTACTGTTTTATCCTAGTCGTTGATCATGTATGTACAGGGATGGGAAGATGGAACGCTGGGGCTGGCATTTACCAGATGGTTAAGTTGAGAGCATAGACTCCACGGGAAAAACCAGGACCACATTGAAAGTTTTATCCTCTCCATTTGAATGGGAAGTTTGAGAGTGATAGGTAGAATAGTCACAGCACTGCGATTGTTTATTATCTGTTGCACCTCTCTACCAAGCATACTTCCTGCGAATATAATTTTTCCAACGTCAACTTCTTCTTCGTCTTCGTCCCTTCGTCTTCGTTCTTCTTCTTCTTCTTTCTTCTTCTTCTTCTTCTTCTTCTTCTTCTTCTTCTTCTTCTTCGTCGTCGTCGTCGTCGTCGTCGTCTCGTAGTCGTCATTGTCGTTGTCGTTGTCGTCGTCGTCGTCGAACGCTCAGACAGCAACTATTGTTATCTGTCACTTGAGCGAAAATGCGTTGCGCTGCTGTTAAGCGCCTGACTAGTCAGGCCCAGCACATCCGGCTTCGGCATTGGAGACAAAATCTCTTTCAGTCTTTCTGGAAAAAGGCAGCAGAATGGACCAAAAAGGTTAAATAAAAAAAAAAGTCGAGAAGGAGGTGACAAAAAACTGAAAGACGGTTTCGTTTCAATCATTTTGTTCTTGGAACGAAAAAACACTGATAATTAATATTAGACGTTTTTTTTCATAAACAAGTTTAAGCGACCAGAGTAAAATCACAGGGAACGATGTACTACACGTGAAACTATCGTGGCATTGAGAAATATGGAATCGTTATATCTAATACTATAAGGTAAAAATGAACATTATAAGAATATAAGTGTGTGTAATGGTAAAAGAGAAAACGTGTGTATGATTAGTTTAAAGACATTTAATCTAGTTTCATTTCATGCACACGCACGCATGAACACATACACATACATTTGTAACACAGTTTTTTTTCAAATAAGATCAGCATGATTTTGATTCCTTTATCTATTCACCTCAATCGATCAAAGGTCATTTTATATTTAAAAAATCGCAAAAACAAAAACAGCAACAGCAACAAAAAAATGAAAACCTTATGAGAAAAAGCTATCATACTAAAACGTGCATACCCGCCATGTCTAAGACTCGCACATTATCATCTGCTTCTGAAACACCAGAACAAACCTCGTCTGCTACAAAGAAGCAGTTACCTGAAAACTGCACCCCCACCCCTCCTCTCACCACTAAAATACCCCTAGTATCTGTTCCAGCTTTCTGCGGTGTGATTGCGTGCAGAATATCCATATATGCGTTATGCCACATTTGCCAATCCATTAGGCAAATAATTCATCCACATCATAACCCGTGCACTGTCCTGAAGTACTAGGAGTGTGCTGTGTGTCTCCGTGTTTCTTCCATCCTAGCGAAAGCAGACATGCTGAGTGTACGTGACCGATGGTCATTGTGGAAATGACATACAAGGATTGGTTTTGTGTAATCTTTCCTATTTTGATTGGTCGTTGCCTTTACAGTTTTAGCTGCTTTTTTTTCTTAAACCTTTTGTTTAATTCATATTGACATACATACAAACAGGGAACAATACAGAGTAGCAAAAAAACCTGGGGTATAGATTCATATATTTGATTATATATATATATTATAATATATATATAAATATATTATTTATAATATAATATATGAAATGTATATATTGTATAATGCATATATAAAACATATGTGTACAATTACGTATGTGGATAGATATGTATACATAGTATATAATTTTGTATAATCATAAATAAAAAATGTACATATCTCTATTATTATGTACATGCTATTATTATTATATATATATAATAATATTTATATGATTATATTAATATATATTAATATAAACTCATAATATATACTGTAGTATGTATGTATGTATGTATAGTATGTTGTATGTATGTATGTATGTATGTATGTATCTCTCTCTCTCTCTGTATATATATATATATATATATATATATATATAATATAATATATATATATATAATATATATATATATATATATATATATATATGCACAGTCAAGATGAATATTTAACGCAACCAATATATATATATATATGCACAGTCAAGATGAATATTTAACGCAACCAATATATATATATAGATATAGATATATAGATATAGATATATTATATATATATATATATATATATATATATATATATATATATATATATAATATATATATATATATATATATATATATTATATATATGCACAGTCAAGATGAATATTTAACGCACCCAAGAGTCAGTTTAACGTGGAGTTCTTGTTTTGCTGCTGGCTAATTCTGGGTGTTCCGCGTTGAAAGAGTTAAGGACAACAGAAATTCATTATGTGTATGACTGTGTTATCTAAAATAAAACCAAACTGTCAAATTATCCTCCAGATTACTTTGTTTCTTGTACCAAAATTTTCTCCACACATTTTTTGGAGCATCAAGATAAAAAAAAAGCCAATTCATTGAAATCTGGGTATCAGGTTTCCGTGTCACCACGGCAGAAAAGTATTGAAGATCAACTGAACATTCTTCGTCAGAACACAAGCCAATTTGCTCAGATGACGCTCAAAAGACCGTTTGATTTAGAACGCCGATGTACATAGCACAGTCCCAGTGATACAATTATCCGAAGGAAAAAAGATGTAGAAAAGTATCCGGCTTGGTAATGAAGACGTAAAGAAAGAAAAGTCACTTTGGATGATGAATGGTGCTGACGCAATTTCTGGTAATGACATGGACTTTCTGCTCTGTGTCTGATCAATAAAGTCAAGAAGTCAGAAGAGAAAGGTTCTTAGCCATTTCCGTCATACAGGCAATGAAGACAGAAAAAGAGGAATGAGTGATTCCAGTAGTGCCAGGCAGAAAGACCACACACACACACACACACACACACACACCACACACACACACACAACACACACACACACACACACACACACACACACACACACACACACACAGACCACACACACATAAGCCACACATACATTTAATAATGCACATAAGCGTCTACAAGCACTTGCCCCCCCCCCCCCCTGCACGCGCGCGCGCGCCACACATGCACATACACACAACACACACACGCACGCACACACATACACATACACATACACACACACACACACACACACACACATATACTCACACACCACCAACACACACACGTCACACACACACACATACACACACAACACCCCCCAACACACACACAC
>CM060335.1:21557217-21558770 GCA_030674155.1 Stramonita haemastoma | reverse complement strand
TGGATCAGTACTGGCTAGCTTGTGGTGTAATATCACTTCAAATGATTTATTCCTCCACCTAGGGTCAGTTCTGTGTTATGATCAGAAACTGCTCTGCAAAAAATCCTGAAGGATAATGCATGAACATGTATCGAGACTAAGATATTCATGTATCCGTTTGCACAAGTGTGTGCTGAGATTCATGTGTATCATTAGATTTTAGGATTGTTTATACGAAGAATTTTTCAGTGTGCTTAGTTCCCAGACCCACAATTCCATCTTTTTGGCAAGATTAAAGGGAATATGAAAAAGGGGAGCAGCCGAAAACCTTTGCCATTTCAAGCGATTGCAACAAACTCATAATATGCAATAACATTTTTTAGTTTGTCCTACATTTCGTTTTTTGCTGTTGCTTTTGGTAACCGTCAAGTTTACACCAAAATGATTTACTTATATGTGGCTGTAGTGTAATGGCAAAAAGATTGGTTAACATCCTACTCAGCAGTAGTATCTTTTTAAATCATGCAGAATTGTGACACTGCCAAACCATTTTGCTCCGCAGGAATACTGACCCATTTGATTACATTGTGTGGTACCATTAAACATTTTATTTTATGAAACCTATAAGCCAGAGCATATTCTGAACCAAGATAGAGTTGGTGAATACACCATTATCACTCCCTACGCTTAAGTTTGAAATGTCTTGCTAATAGTTTTGAGAAGCTTATGATAAAGGTTTTTCATCGAAATTGTTCAACAAACATCAGTCCATACCTAATGACCTAAAGATTGAGTAGCTACCTTTAGCTATAAAAGACAAAATCTTACCTGTTCTGTTCCTCCAAAGTCTCCATTACGTATTGTTTTGATGTTCAAACCCTCTGGATTCTTTTCTGTCCCACCTGTGCAAGTGGTCTGCAATGCGTGCAGGTATCTGGTCATTTGAACAATAAGAAAAAAAAACCCAGGTCAACTTGACGAACTCAGTAGAGACATGATTTGCACGTGTGAAACAGCTGTGTTCGCATGTTCAGATTTAAGGGTATGTTCATCCTGTCGCAAATGTTTGACCGTTTGGGATTTTCTTCAAGTAAAGGCTTTGGACATTGCTTTTAGCGATGTTTCTGTTTGTATGTGTGTATCTGTGTATGTCTGCCTCATTTCTAACAAAATTATTTGTGTGTGTGTGTGTGTGTGTGTGTGTGTGTGTGTGTGTGTGTGTGTGTGTGTGTGTGTGTGTGTGTGTGTGTGTGTGTGTATGTGTGTGTGTGTGTGTGTGAGAGTTAGTGAGTGAGTGAGTGAGTGAGTGTGTGTGTGTGTGTGTGTGTGTGTGTGTGTGTAGGCTGGATTAGTGTGTGCCGGTGGGAACAGATGACAAAATTTACAAAACTGCATACACACGGGGACAGGATATACAAAAAAAGCACACGAATGCTTATTCCATTATCCTCGATATAAAAGAATATACAGATAATAGAAAAAAAATAGATTAGAGAAACAAGAACAGGCAGATGAAGAAAAAATAGCGTAGACAGACGACTTCGCAGATAAAAAGCATTTTGCAAAAAACCTAG
>CM060335.1:21549717-21552217 GCA_030674155.1 Stramonita haemastoma | reverse complement strand
TCGGACAATTCTGTGCAAAGTTATTACAAATTGAAATGATAGACTGCAGGATGTGACAAAATGAGAAACGGACAATTCTATTTTTGTAACAGGTGGTAAGAATGAGAGGTTGGGTATTTTCAAAACACATTTAAAAGCAAAAGGAATAAATATTATGCCTTGATGTTTTATTGCAAGGTAGAATAACAGATACAGTTTAATAATCAGTCAAAATCTCGAAATGGACAACCTGACCCCCACCCGCCTTTAATGGCTCCTAGCGCAAAATTGGGTAATGTGCTAAGCGACTCATTTCGTGATGGAGCGTCACACTGATTTTGTGGTTCGCAGTATACTTGCGTTCATGTTGGAGTTGTGTGTAGGGCCGTGGTCTTTTGAAAAAAATGAATAAGTGAATTGATGCCAATGATGTGAACTGAGGCAGAATAGAAAGAGGTATAGAGGCAACTGGTTGTCAAGTCTTCAGGGGTGCCTCCACGGTCTCCTGACAAAGGGATAGATAGATAGAGAGATAGAGAGATAGATAGATAGATAGGTAGATAGATAGATAGATAGATAGATAGATAGATAGATAGATAGATAGATAGATAGATAGATAGATAGATAGATAGATAGATAGAATTGATGCCTGAAGGTAAAGAGTTGTAGATCAGAAACAAAGGTTTGCTCCTGGGGATAGAAAACGGGTGGCTGTGTTCCGCTATGATTTCACTGTACATCACCCCTTAGCATCTAAGCATTGTCCACCCATCCACTGCAGGGTGCGGCTCTCCATAGCTTCCCATTAGATATATCACGGCATCAATCAGGCCCCAGACGGTGTCGTTAAGTGGTTTTCGTCACTAACTGGCTCAGGGCGTTCAACTGTACAAACCCCGTCCAAGAGTAACTGAAAGTTATTTTTGAACTGTTTAGCACATCGCTTTATAGTATCAATAAAGATGAAATCACGACCATAACTAACGGTAGTAGAAAGACACTGATGAAAATGGAATTCAGTCAAGACTGCGAACGTAAAAAAAAGCAACACAGTAACTTTACGGGGAATATCTGATGAGGGTGAGCCAATGCACACGCTCGTTTGGATTTTCCATTTGCGGGAAGTACATTGTCAGCCCACCTGGTCAAGAAAAAGGGAAGATCAGTATATTCGTTTCAACATTTAATAAGACAAGTACAATTATATTTAGTTAGAAACTAAGTTGCTTTTATCATAAATAGATCAGTGGCAGGAAAAAAAGTCTTGACTTTGCTCTGGCATTCGGTCTTTTACCAAACACAGTCAAAACAGTTCCACTCGACGTTTCCAAACCAGGGGGCAAGTTTTTATTGCATCTAGCTTGTTCATTTTAAGATAATTATTAATCATATAACAACACAACACACGTGTCTCCCAGCGACCAACAAGTCCCCCCAAAACAATAGACATATCTCAGTGTTGTACAGCGGCATAAACAGTAGCAGCTTGTTACGACAATGGAGTAATGTGAAAACACACTGGACAGTGAAGTCGGCAAGGGGAAGAAGAGCGACAAAGAGATGTTGACACTGTGGAGAGGAGAAAGTGTGAATGATTTTGACTGTGGGGAGAATGTGACATAAATGTAAACGAAAGTTGGAAAATTCAAGCGAATGTTGTGACAGTTATGGAAAAAAAAACTACATCAAAACAAAAATAACTTGTACTGGTTTGTAGAATTCACTTGTAGAAGCCAGTATCTTATGATGTGTTTTAAACAAATTTTAGAGCAAAAGTAAGAAAAAAGGACTACATCAGTTAGATGTCATGGAAACATCTAGCAAAACTGTTACAGAGAAGAAATGACCATAGACGCCTGCCCTGACACATCACTGACTGGCAACAGTGGGAGAAAACTGTGATACTTAGGAAGTTCGCACATCTCCCCCACCCCTCCATGTGTTCTCTTGTAAATGGTCTGTGACAGTCAACCTCTAAAACAATTTACGTTTATCTTGTATCATCCCATTCTGACTGTCTATGTCTGTCCATGTCTGTCTGTCTGTTCGTCTCCCTCTCTGCCATCGCTTGTTTATGTATTTGTCTGTCTCTCTTTGTCTCTGTCTAAGTCTCTGTCTGTCTGTCTGTCTGTCTGTCTGTCTGTCTGCCTGCCTGCCTGCCTGTCTGTCTGCCTGTCTCTGTCTGTCTGTCTGTCTGTCTGTCTGTCTGTCTGTCTGTCTGTCTGTCTGTCTGTCTGTCTCTCTCTCTCTCTCTCTCTCTCTCTCTCTCTCTCTCTCTCTCTCTCTCTCTCTTCTCTTTTCTGTCAATCCTGGCCTGAACGTCTATATGTCTGTTCTTTTCTGCTATCGTCTCTCCCAATGTTCCTGTGCTTTATTTTTCTATCTCTTTGTCTCTCTTTGTCTGACTATATTTTACCATCGAGAGAGAGAGAGAGACAGAGAGAGACAGAGAGAGACAGAGAGAGACAGAGAGAGACAGAGAGACAGAGAGACAGACAAAGAGAGAGAGAGAGAGAGAGAG
>CM060335.1:21532747-21539617 GCA_030674155.1 Stramonita haemastoma | reverse complement strand
ACAGAAAAAATTTTACATTGCTAATGTATTTGTATAAAACAATAAAATATTTATTTTTTTATATACATGTGTAAAAAATTTTTTAATATACTTTTTTGGGGTTTTAAATTTATATTTTTGTAAGTAAATTCAAGTCAAAAACATTTAAATTTTCATCCCTGGGGCAATTACAATACTAAGGCATTTGATACAAATAAAAAAAACCCACAAAAGTAGTAAATTTCATTTTGTTAAAACATTATATAACTTAAAAAAAAAAAAATGTCCCAAACAAACCCCCCTTTCCGGCGCCCTCGCCCACCAAACACAGATACACAACCCATTTGTTTAGTAAATTTTTTTAAAAAAACCCCTTTGATAAAAAAGACATAGATACCATTATTTAACATTACCGCACGCTTGCTTTGCACATATAAATGCATGCCGAAACCCCAAAACCAACACACAACACCCCACACCACAACAACACCCACCACACACACCACCACCACACACACCAACACAAACACACACACACACCCACACACACACTCCCCCCCCCCCCCTCAACCAAACCCCCCCATCCCCCCCAAAATCCCCCCCAAAAACACGCCCCCCCCCCCCCCCCCCCTCCCAATACACGTACCACACCACCTTCCCCCCCCCCCCCCCCCCCCCCCCAACAAATTTGGTAGAAGGACATAATTTCATTTTTTAATATATTTTTTTTAAATGAATATTTGATACATTTATGGTGTTTGGGGTGTGGGGTTTGGTGAGTGGTGTGTTGGGGGGGGGGGGGGTGCGTGGTGCGTGCGATTTTTTTAAAATGCTTCACAAATTGCTTGGGGAAAAAAAAGTCACAATTGCTTCAGCAGGCATCCTCTCTTCTGCCTTTCACAGAACTTAAATGCCGGGCACAGAGACCCCTTTCACCGTTTATACCTTTACAAAGTATTTTCAAACAATAAAGGGGGGGTTTTTTAAAGTGCATCAAGCTGGGTTAAAAAGTATCGATTTTAAGAGGGAAAAGCTTTAGGGGCAAGAAACAAAGGGGCAAGTCACTCGGGACACACAAATACGCGCACGCGCAAACAAATACAACCCCGCGCGTACACGCACACACAGACCAAATCACAATAGAACCCCCACAAACACATGCGCGTTTTTAAAAATGCACGCCACACGGCACCCCGCGCGCGCAACACACGTGCCAAAGCACGCCCGCACGCCCTACGCACGCACCACACACGCGCGACCACACCAGACACGGGGCGGCAAGTTCGAGGTTTCCAGCTTTTCTTCAAGAAAAAGGGGCATTGAACTGAAATTGTCTTCGAAAAGTTAGCATGGTTGTATAAATGAACTAAAATTTTTTAACCAAATTTGAACGAAAAAAATTTTAAAAAAATTTTTTTAAAATTTGGAGTTTTTAGCGATTGGACGAAAAAAATTTGACACAATGTACCAAAAAACATATTTTTTCTTTGTGTCAATACATTGTATAGGGTTTTTGTATAAAGGTAATCATGTGTTTTTTTTTTTTCAGTTAAAATTTTTGTGGTACTTTTTATCAGGCATAAGTTTGTGGTTGGCACTTTTTTTCATGACAAGTTTATTTTGCACCTTGCCAAAAAATTTTCTCTTGACCCCACTGTTGCCGTGGTACTTTGCAACTCTCCTTTTTCCACTACTGTCTAATTTTCAAATCCTCTGGCTGTGTTTTGAAGTAGTGACGGAGTGTGCTTTCCATTCAGAAATTCAGCAAATCTTAAACACCAAAAAGCAAAAGAAAATTTCGGAGGAATAGTAGTGTTTGGGACTTTTTGAACAAAAGCCATGGAGGCAAAAGAGGGGAAACTGTATTGGGGGAAATTTTCACTCTTTTAATTCGTTTGGAATGGCTGGCCCCAACACTGAAAATTGGCCTGTTGGTGCCTCACGTTTTTTCTTTTTTTAATTCTTTTTTGTCCCGTTTTTTGTGGCGTTGGCTTTTTTCCCTTTTTCCGGCAACTTTTGGGCAAACCCGGATTTTTTTTTCCACTTTCTTTTTTTGGTTCTTTTTTTTTCCTTTTTTTATCTTTTTTTTTTATTTATTATTTTTTTATTTACCCCCTTTTCTATTATTTCTTCTATTTTTATTTCATTTCCCCCCCCTTTTTTTTTATCTATTTTATTATCCTCCTTTTTTTCTTTTATTATTATTTTATTTTTTTTACCCCCTTTCCCATCTTCATTATTATTTCTATCTTCCCCTATTTTTCCTTTTTTCCTTTCTTTTTTTTTTTTTTTCTTTTAGTTTTCCTCTTTTTTTCTTCTGTTTTCCTTTTTTTCCCCCGCTTTTTTTTAAGTTTTTTGTTTTTTTTGGGAAAAGTTAAAAAACCCCAAAAAAAAAAATTTTTTAAAGGGGTTCTAAAAAAAATCCCACCCTTCAAAAAACCCCAACACAACACCACCACACCACACCCCCAACACACAAAAACCACCCCACACACCAACAAACCCCCGCACACGAAAACGCACACGGCACGCCGCGCGCAACTCCCACACACACGCACCCCAATACCGCACACACACGCCCACACCCCAACCCCCGCCGCAAAACACCCACCCACACAACAGATTACCCAACAATATTTTTTTTTTGTTTTTTTTTCAATTAAAAAATCGAAGAGCGAAAAGAAATTTTTAATCGGGGTGTTGTTTTTTTAATTTAAAAACCCTTTCAAACTCCCCTTCAAATTGGTATGGTGGGGGGTAAAAAAAAGGGGGGGGGGTGAAAGGGGGGGGGGGGGGGGGGGAAAAAGGGGGGTCACTTTGACAAGAAAAGACATTGTGTTAGCGCAAAAAAAATGACTTCTTGATGACTAAAAAGGGTGCGTCATCTAACCAAAAAATCGACTGGTGGAAAAATGGCAGGAAAGATGAAAGGATCAACAGACCAGAGCCCCCCCCTGTTGTGCGAAAAATTTCCGGTCAATTTCCTCCTCACCAAAGAGGGGAGAAAAGGGCATTCGTAAACTGGAACAATCCTCCTTTATTCTTACTCTTTGTTGGGTTTGTTGTCTTACTGAATAAATTGCAGTTTTTTTGGGCTTGGTGAACCCCAATTTGCTTGGTTTTATTGATCTAAAAACCCCCTTTTTTTTTAAAAAACGATCATTTTTTTTTTGTTTTCCGATAGAAGATTTTTTTTAAAGTTAAGTTTTTGAATTCAATATTGCTGGGGTTTTTTTGTCGTTTTTCGTTTTAGCACTTGGAGGTTCACCCAAAGTGAGGGTTTTTTTTTGTGTGTGTTGTAAGGTCGTTTTCAACCTACCGTTAAGGTAGCCACATTCGGAGTTCCGGGATGATGGCTAAATACCATAATTATGCATGTTTGTATGTTTTGTTGTCCCAATAATTATGTTCTGCTCTTGTGGCCACGCGCTCTTCCTGGAGAGAGCATCCCGAATTTCATACAGAGAAATCTTCCGTGACTTAAAGTGGTTGTTAAAATGTAAGGGGTAAAAATGTGTATAAAAAAAATATTTAAAAAAACGTTCATAAAGGCACGAAATGGCGTTCTCGTCTGTTAGGCAGAGCGGGTTTTCACGAGTGTGCAAGATGTTCTGCCTACGTTCGCACACGGGGGCTTGGTTTATAGTTTCATCCACAAGACTTTCGGGGGAGTGTAGTCAGTACTGGTGTTAACTCTAGAGGAAAAATCCACTTGGCTGGATAGAAATTATCTGTGCTGGTTCCAGCCTGGGCTCGATCGCAAGCTGTCAAAGTCGAGCGCATTGCTCTGACCACTAGGCTACTGTGCCCTCAATAATCCAATACGCGTTTTATTTTTGTCTTATGCTCCCCTGAAAACCATTGCAGTGCTGCACTCAAGGGTTGTTTACTTTATACCACTTTATGTCACAGCAGATTTCTCTGCGTGAAATTCGGGCTGCTCTCCCTGGGGAGAGCGCGTCGCCACAAGTGCAGCGCCTACCCATTATTATTATTATTATTATTATTATTATTATTATTATTTATTATTATTATTATTTATTATTGTTATTGTTATTATTATTATTATTTTAATTATTATTATTATTATTATTATTATTATTTATTATTATTGTTTTATTATTATTATTATTACTATTATTATTATTACTTTTTTATTTTTATTTTTATTATTATTATTATTATTATTATTATTATTTATTATTATTATTATTATTATTATTATTATTATTATTATATGTTTACAGCCCCAAGCCGCCCTAGGGACTCCAACTCCCCGATTGTTCCTCACGGATGGTGTCTAAACACGACACCTGTGTGCATGCTGGGCTTTTTTATAATTAAAATTTGTCATCCGCTCTTACCGGCACACAGTGGCCTGCTCTTCCGAAAGGTGGGAACGGAGTTTTAACGTGTGCGCAAGATGCGTTTGCACAGGGGGGGGGGGGCCCTTCGGTTTATAGTCTCGCCTGGACTGTTTTCAACTACGTTGGTTATGTGTCAAAGCTTCAGGCTATGTGATCCTGTCTGTGTGTCTGGATCTACGACTGAGTTATCATATTGGGCATGCTAACTAATGCGATGAACTTCTAGATACACATTGTAGTTTGTCCTCTTTTTATTTACGGGTACTTTTTCGTTTCTTTTTGTGTGTTTTTGTTGTTGTTGTTGTTGTTGTTGTGTGTGTGCGTGCGTGCGTGTTGTGTGTGTGTGTGTGTGTGTGTGTGTGTGTGTGGTGTGTGTGTGTGTGTGTGTGTATGTGTGTGTGTGTATGTGTGTGTGTGGTGCGCCGCGCGCGCGTGCGCGCGCGTGTGTACGTGTATGTGCGTGCGTGCGTGCGCGCGCGCGCGTTGTGTGTGTGTGTGTGTGCGTGCGTGTGTGTGTGTGTGTTGGTTGTTTTTTTTTTTACTCCCGCTGTATAGGCCTACCTATCCTACTAGAAAGACTGAAACCAGTGTTTAGAGGTTGTTGGGGTTTTTTCTCGACAAGAAAGAAAGCGATTGCGATTTTTGGGCAGAAGACGACTGACGTCAATCCATTACCAACCAATCAATGCAGGAGAAGAAGGGAGGGAAGATGAAAGAAGCCAGTGAGTCGAGACGAAGTTGGGAGGTCAGTTTCATGGGCTATTTGACTGTCATGATTTGATATCTGTACCTACCTACAAAGTTAATCTTTCCCCCCAGACGTTAGCCTGTCACTGTCAAGAGCACAGTCATTGTACTGATTGGATTGTTGTTTTTTTTACAGGAGTTGGCTTAGAACTATGTTCCTAATAAACATTTTTTGTTGTTTGGGTTTTTTGTTTACATGAAAATATGAATTAGCTGGAATGATAGCATAATAATGTAACCAATCTATGAAGGCACGTTCGACTTTATGGATTTTTTATGCTTTCTTTCACCAAGCTTAGACCATCATTACTTAGTTTTTTGTTGTTTTTTTTGCTGACGTATGGTTGTTGTTATAGTCTATCTCAGTGTTTTGGGGGGCTACTTCAAGGCAAAAGCGCTATATCAGTTTCCTCTTAGATCGTAGTTATTACATTGATCAAGTGTTTTACCCATAGAGTTAGTCGCTATAAGGATACAGTATAACCACTAACCCAGTCATCTTACCTATTGATTCACAGAGAACAAACAGTCCATGGAACTTAGAAAGACTGTAGTTTGAGGGGGGAGTATTCTTTCATATCGAGGGTAATGGAATAAGCACTCGAGTGCTTTTTTTTTAATATCCAGTCCCTGTGTGTATGCCGTTTTTGTAAATGTTATCGTCCATTCCCACCGGCACACAATGACATACTCTTCCGAAAAGCGGAAAAAAAGGTTTTGATGTGTACGTAAGATGTTCTGCGTGCGTTTGCATACGGGGACCTCGGTTTTTTTAAAGTCCCAAAGAACTATTTTTAGGAGGGGTGGGGGGTGGGGGGATGGAGGTCAGCACTTTACAGGAAAAATCCTTGTGAAAAAGATTCAAACCTTGGTCAGACAGATCACGAGCACATCATTCTAACCACCAGGGTTATCCCGTCCCCAGTCAAACCTATAGTACTATAGTAAGCTACAGTACGCGGCTTCTGTTGTCTGAAAAAGGGTTAATCGACTATGGTTAAAAAAAATCAATGCGTAATCCCATTCTTGCAATGTAAATGGAACTTTTCACTGACACAGATTTTACTGTTCTGCTGGGTGCAAAACTGCTGGCAGTCAAACCGGTTCTTGTACTTTTAAAGAAGCTTTTGGGGAGGAGAATGCAAATAGGTCTCACGGTCTTATGCGTGCGTGTATAATAATTATATAGGTGTGCTTATTTATTGATTTTATTTATTTATTTATCTATTCATTCATGTCACATCATAATTGTGTTCTTTTTTATTATAAGGTCCACTTACATTTTTGGTCAAGTTTTGGACGGTAGTTTCAGATTGTGACAAAGCACATTAGTGCACTCCCCCCCCCCCCCCTCCCCAACCCCAACCATCCACCCCTCGCCCCCTTAGCTCCAATGGGGTTTAACGCGTTTGTCACAAATTGTGGCGCGGCGTGCGCGTTGTTCCCACATTAAATACGCCTCAGAGCACCCTGATTGACGACGGTAGGGTATACAGGATTGTGACATTCTGTGCTGGTTGCAATCCTGCAACGTAGTCTCAAAGTGAACAACTTTGGGAACACATACACACACACACACACACACGCACGCACACACACACACACACATATACATACATATAATTATATATATATATATATGTATATATATATATATATATATATATATATATATTATATATATATATATATATATATATATATATAATGTCAAAGTCATTCGGATGACGATATAAACCGAGGTCCCGTGTGCGAACGCACGCAGAACATCTTGCGC
>CM060335.1:21520247-21527747 GCA_030674155.1 Stramonita haemastoma | reverse complement strand
TTGAGGTTGGACGTTTCCATAACACACCACGGGAAGAAAGAATATGTTCAAAATGCAATATGTCTCTTTGAAGGGATGAATTTTATTTTTTGTCATGGAATGACAAGATTTTATTCCTCAGCATTTTCTTTAACCCATGTCCAGTTATAATTTTTGGACGCTGATGACGTGTAGTTCCAAAAAATTTTCCTATCTGTCTCAAAATTTATAACAAATTTTGCAGGTATTTCTTGAAATCTCGTATGATGCCTTTCACGAGTGTAGATTGGGTCTTTTAAAGAAATCAGAATACTTCTAAAAATATCTCTTGTTTCTTTAATATTGTTTGTTTATCATTTTGCACTGTATTGTTGCTTTTCAGTTCGTGATAGTATTGCTGATCTGTTGGGTGTATTGCTGTGATTTTTTTTTTTCTCCTGTTGGAATCATTTGTTATCTTCCATGCCACAAAAGCAGTGAAAGGAATTAAATATGGGATCTGTGTGTGTGTGGTGTGTGTGTGTGTGTGTGTGTGTGTGTGTGTGTGTGTGTGTGTGTGTGTGTGTGTGTGTGTGTGTGTGTGTACTTGTGTGTGTACTTGTGTGTGTGTACTTGTGTGTGTGTACCTGTGTTTTTTTCTCTTTATCTATTTCTGGCCCATCTGTTTGGAATGACTCCCCTCTCTCACTTTGCCAAAAGCCTACTTATGACACTTTTCGATCCAGTTTCAAAACATACTTATTTCAAACCTAAGATTTCCCCCTCCTGTTTTATTTCTTATATGTCCCTGCATTGCCCCAGAAAACAAATTTGCCAGTGTCAACTATCTTCAAGCTGCAAGTTATTTTACCTGTGTTAACTTATTCTGCATGTACACGTTGTTCAACTGTATTTACAGTCTCTGACACATTCTATGTGCGTGATAAAACGTTCCTTTTATTTTAAGGCAATATTAACTCACCTTCAAAGGCTACCATAAACAGTTACGTCCCTTTGTATTGTTTAAAGTCACTCAGAAATGTAGAGAAATGTTTGTATCTAATGGAAATTAAGCAGCATTTTTTATATAAAAATGTAGACTGTGTTGTTTACCTGTCTGGAACAAGTATGTAAAGGCATGAAATGTTTAAAATTAAGATTTAAAAAAAAATTCTGAACAGACATAGGAAAAGAACCTTTAAAGTTTTAAATTGTTAGAGTAATAATATGTTGAAAAACTATGAAGGCAACAGTTGAAGCTGTGAGTTAAGAATTGCAGATCTCTGCAAGGACTGCCCCTTAACTGCTAATCCTCCGAGCTTTGGAGGAGATGTGTTGTCTATCTTCCCTGTTTGTGCCGTTTTCTTTTTTTATTATTCATGTTCTTTTCAACGTACAGTTGAATGGAGGGGGAGGGGGATAGTAAGGGGGGGAGGGGGATAGTAAGGGGGGGGAGGGGGATAGTAAGGGGGGAGGGGGATAGTAAGGGGGGAGGGGGATAGTAAGGGGGGAGGGGATGGTAAGGGGGGGGAGGGGATGGTAAGGGGGGGAGGGGGATAGTAAGGGGGGGGATGGTAAGGGGGAGGGATGGTAAGGGGGAGGGGGATAGTAAGGGGGGGAGGGGGATAGTAAGGGGGGGAGGGGGATAGTTAGGGGGAATAGGTGTAGGGGAGGGGGGGGGGGAAGTAGAAGGATAGGTAAAGGGGGGGGAAGTAGAAGGGATAGGTAAAGGGGTGGGGGGGTGAGGAAGGATAAGTAAAGGAGGGGGAGGAGGGATGTTGGAGATAACTCGAGAAGCAAAGGAAGAGGATATGACGGACTTTAAGTATCAAAATTGCCCATTTTCAGTAGTCTTGCATAACTCCATTGTTAGCCATACCGGGGGGTGGGGGAGGCACGGATTCATTGTTTCCAACACTAATGTTATTCACTATAATAGTATGTGTCTACAAACTGACTCACTGTCACCCATCATGTCAGAATTTAATCCTTGGTAACTGTTCTATTCCTCTCTTTATTTTGGGCTTTTTTTCTTGGTTTTGTCTCCTCAGTCCGTTTCACGTTCTGTCTGCCTTTCTGTCTTCTTTTCGTTGATGCTTTCTTTCTTTCTTTCTTTCTCTGTTGTCTTCCTTTTCTTTTTCTCATGAATTCACTATGTTCTTTTTCCCTTTTCTCTCTATTATTTTTTGCCGTTTTAAAAATGTTGTTCTCATTCCCACTTTCTCCTACTCACTGTATGGCTTTGCGTTTTCCCCCTTTCCTATCCTGTTAAATCACCTTTTTCTCTCTATGTCTCTATCTCTATCTTACTTTCTTCCTCTCTCCCTATTTCTTCTTCTTCTTCTTTGCATTCTTCCTATTTTTCTTCTTCGCATGTTTCTTCTTCTTTGCATTCTTCTCATTCGCATTCTTCTTCTTCGCAATTCTTCTTCGCAATTCTTCTTTTTCTTTGCATTCTTCCTCACAATTCATCTTCTTCTTCTTCTTCGCATTTTTCTTCTTCTTCGCAGTTCTTATCATTCTTCTTCTTCGAAATACTTCTTCTTCTTCCTCTTCTTCACAATTCTTCTTCTTCTTCGCAATTCTTTGCAATTCTTCTTCTTTGCAATTTTTCTTCTTTGCAATTCTTCTTTGCGATTCTTCTTCTTCTTCTTCTTCTTCTTCTTCTTCTTCTTCTTCTTCTTCTTCTTCTTCTTCTTCTTCTTCTTCTTCTTTCAAATTCTTCTTCTTCTTCTTCTTCTTCTTCTTCTTCTTCTTCTTCTTCTTCTTCTTCTTCTTCTTCTTCTTCTTCTTCTTCAAATTCTTCTTCTTCTTTGCAATTCTTCTTCTTCTTCTTCAAATTCTTCTTCTTCTTTGCAATTCTTCTTCTTCTTCTTCAAATTCTTCTTCTTCTTCTTCTTCTTCTTCTTCTTCTTCTTCAAATTCTTCTTCTTCTTTGCAATTCTTCTTCTTCTTCTTCAAATTCTTCTTCTTCTTCTTCTTCTTCTTCTTCTTTCTTCTTCTTCTTCTTCTTCTTCTTCTTCTTCTTTCTTCTTCTTCTTCTTCAAATTCTTCAAATTCTTCTTCTTCTTCTTCAAATTCTTCTTCTTCTTCAAATTCTTCTTCTTCTTCTTCAAATTCTTCTTCTTTGCAATTCTTCTTCTTTGCAATTCTTCTTCTTTGCAATTCTTCTTCGCATTCTTCGCATTCTTCGCATTATTCTTCTTCGCATTCTTCGCATTCTTCGCATTATTCTCCTTCGCATTCTTCGCATTCTTGTTCTTCGCATTCTTGTTCTTCGCATTCTTCTTCTTCGCATTCTTCTTCGCATTCTTCGCATTCTTCTTTGCAATTCTTCTTTGCAATTCTTCGTCTTCTTATTATTGGCAGCAATAATATAATTCTTCTTTTTCTCCCTCTGCTTTCTTTTCTTCTACTTCTTAATTTTCTCCCCTCTTTTCTTTGTTAGTCTTTATTTTCGTTTAATTTTCTGTATGATACCATTTTGTTTCACATCGGGAAGAAAGGTCAATCATTTGATTTCTTCGTGATGGTTGTCTTCAAATGCTTATCTTTCATGAAACAGTGGACTGGTGGTCTAGAGGTAACCCACCTGCTTAGAAAGCGAAAATTCCGGGTTCGAAGTATGTGGCGCTTCTATTCCCGTGTGTGCCCGAAACTTTTCCACCCACCTATTAGGCCGCCAGGGATGGTCTGGATGCTAGTTTTCCAAATGAGGCAATAAATCTTGCTCCCACGTGTAAACACACATTTAGCGCACGTAAAAGAACCCACAGCAACCAGACAGTTGTTCCTGGCAAAATTGTGTGAAAGAATCCACTCTGATTGGGAAAATGCACACGCACATAAGAAAAGAACAAAAATAATGTGTGGCGCTGCTCTTGTGGCGACGCGCTCTCCCCGGGGAGAGCAGCCTAATTCTAATGCAGAGAAGTCTGCCGTGACTTAAAGTGGTATGCAATACAATAAACAAGATTGAAACTCAGTAAGTCAGTTTTAGCAGAATAAAATGGCACCTACTTAAACTATTTGAGATATATCATAAAGAAATAAATATTAAGTGTTTTATGAAGCTTTTGTATAAGATTTCTCATACACTTAATTTCCTGCTTTCTTCAAGAAAGAAACGGTTTGTGTGTCATGTTTTTCTTAATCAAACAAATCACCTGTATTTCCTTTGAGCTACTATTTCCTCCAGTTAGAAAAAATATTCTACACACGTATAAAGTACAAGTACACACATCCACCCACCTTACATACGCATGCATATAATTATTATGCCCGTACCTGCAAGTAGGCAGACACATACACACACGTGCCCTCAAACAGATAGGTCGGTCGGTCGGTCGGTAGGTCGGTCGGTTGGTCGGTCGGTCGATAGATAGATAGATAGATAGATAGAGAGATAGATAGAGAGATAGAGAGATAGAGAGATATACAAACATACACACACAAACACGCAAACACAGAGAGAGAGAGAGAGAGACAGACAGACAGACAGACAGACAGACAGACAGACAGACAGACAGACCGAGACCGAGACCGAGTTAAAGTCACAGTCAAAGTCAAAATTTTATTTTCAGATGGTACATTGAGTAAGCATCGATTTGCCTTTTTTCATCAAGCCATCTATCTAAAAAAAAAAAAAAAAAAAGCAGAGAAAAACATTTCACCAACATTAATTAACCAACACGATTTCAACAGCCTCGAAAATACAATATGTCTATAGAAAATACAAGCAACAACACTAACAACAAAAACTGAAAAAATAATACACACAAAAAACACTCAAAAGAAGAATCATAGTAATGATTTTATGATTATATTAATAGAAAAAAAAAAACGTACACAAACGAATAAAAACCCGAGAAAGAAAACCGCAGATAAAACAAAAAAACAAACAAATAAAAAAAAAAAACCAAAACAACAAACAAAAAAAAAACAAAAAAAAGAAGAAGATCAGAGACAGACAGACAGACAGACAGAGACAGAGAGACTCCAAGAGGATTTCAACTTTTCTTTTCAAACCCACACTGTTTCGTCTGGCCTCTCCACTTGCACACATAGCCTGGCCTGTCACTTGCACTGTCTGGTCTTAGGGCGGAGCGGAGTGAGAAGATGGGGAAATGGACTGATTGAATTACACAAGGCTGCTGGAGCGGTTTATAGATAGCCTAGTAGGCTACCTTGCTGGCGATGTTCGGATGTAAAAACTTCACTCTGTGTGGTCAATTGGCGAGAGGGTTGGTTTTTTTTTTGTGTGTGTAATTTGTTCCTCGTCTAGGGCTCCAAAGGTCACCCATGATCAGATTTTTTCTTCCATACACGACGGCCGTTTTTTTTTTTTTTCTCTCTCCACCATTCAGGTAGCTGCTCTCTGAATTCGGAGATGCAGGAAGAAGAATGAAAAGATAAGTTAGAAAGCAAGAATGAAAAGTTAGCAGGAAATAATTTATTCTTTTATATCGAGGAGAATGGGATAAGCACTTATATGCTTTTTTACATCCAGTCCCCGTGTGTATGCAGTTTTGTAAATGTTATCTGTTCCCACTGGCACACAATGGCCTGCTCTTGCGAAAAGCGGATCAGGATTTAACGTGTGCGCAAGATGTTCTGTGTGCGTTCACACTCGGGACCTCAGTTTATAGTCTCATCCGAAGGACTTCGGGGGAGAGTGGAGTCAGCCCTGTAATTAACTCCAGGAGAAAAATCTCCTTGAACGGGAATCGAGCCCGGGTCGTCAAATTGCGGGCGCAATGTTCTGACCACTAGGCTATCCCGTCCCCCTTAAAATTAAGAATCACAAGCTAAGCTATCAAGCAAGAATGGAAAGCTAAGTTAGCAAGCAAGAATGACAAGCTAAGTTAGCAAGCAAGAATGGAAAGCTTTCTAGCTCACCAAAGGCATTAATTTTTAGTGATTGACCATGAAGATATTTGATTTTTTACATAAATATTATGATTATATGAATGAACATGCTTCAGTGCTTGTTTGTTTATTTTGTTGTTATTTTGTTGTTATTGATTTATATCTGTGTAAAACTCTCTCTCTCTCTCTCTCTCTCTCTCTCTCTCTCTCTCTCTCTCTTCTCTCTCTCTCTCTCTCTCTCTCTCTCTCTCTCTCCTCTCTCTCTCCTCTCTCTCTCTCTCCCCTCTTTCTCACACACATACCTCGATGTAAAAGAATAAATAAATAAAAAAATAAAAAAATAAATAAATAAATAAAAATAAAATGAATAAACACACACACATCAACCCCCCATCCCACCCACACCCCACACCCACCCACCCACCCACACCCACCCACCCACCCACACCCACCCACCCCCCCCACACACTCACACACACACACACACACACACACACACACACACACACACACACACACACGCACACACACACTACAACCCCTAACTCCCCCCTCCCCACCCACCCCACCCCCCCCACCCCACACACAACGCACACACACATACTTATTCCTCATTTCCAAACTCTTCAACTCAAGAAAATGTTTCTTAATATCTCCCCCTCCCCCCCTCCCCACCCTCTCCCCTTTAGTCCACTTCCAATCACTCTTACACCACTGTGACTGTCTGTCTGTCTGTCTGTCTGTCTGTCTGTCTGTCTGTCTGTCTGTCTGTCGGTCTGTCTGTCTGTCTGTCTGTCTGTCTGTCTGTCTGTCTGTCTGCCTGTACTGTCTGTCTGTCTGTCTGTCTGTCTGTCGGTCTGTCTGTCTGTCCGCCTTTCCACCTTTCCACTCAGACTGTCTTGGCGTTCTACACTGCTGGACTCCTCAACAACAAGCTAGAACATAAATCGAGAGAGGGGGGGGGGGGGGGAGACAGGCTGATTGAATTAGAAACGCTGCAAGAGCGACGGGGGGGGGGGGGGGGGTGGAGGAGGAAGGGAGAGGAGGGAGGGAGGGGGGTAGCCTGAAAGATGCACAGACAGAGTGACAGAGAACCCAATTGTTACCGCCGGTAAGCAAGCTTGTATGGGGGGGAAAAATGCACCACTAGGCTATGAAGTGACGTTTTATTACCCTTTTATTTCATGTTCAAGGGTTACGCAAAAGTGTTGAAATTCGGTTCATATCTCTTTTTTGTATATGTTGTTGTGTTTATTTGTTTGCTTGTTTCAAGTATTCTTTTTTTTTCTGTCTGTCTTTTATCTCTTTATTTCTCTTTCTCTCTCTGTCTCTGTCTCTATCTCTGTCTCTGTCTCTCTCAGTTTCTCTCTCTCTGTCTCTCTGTTATTTGTTTTGGTTTTGGTTGTTGCAAGTAGGTGGGGGTGGGGGTGGAGTCGGTTCCTCAGCTAGAACTCTGAGGTTCACCAGTGGTGACATTTTGCGTATGCGACCATTTGCGTCTACCATTAAGATACCCACAGTCCCACTTCTGGGAGTAAGTAGTCTTAATATGCTGTTTATATTTCAGTTTGTAACTGCTTAATTTTTTAAAAAGAAAATTAACCTTTCTCTCTTATTTTTGTCTTGTCATAATAAGTTTAGTGGCTTACTATGCACCACAATTCCGATTGTGTA
>CM060335.1:21509076-21511576 GCA_030674155.1 Stramonita haemastoma | reverse complement strand
GTGTGTGTGTTTGTATGTGTGTGTGTGTGTGTGTGTGTGTGTGTGTGTGTGTGTGTGTGTGTGTGTGTGTGTGTGTGTGTGTATGTGTGTGTGTGTGTGCGCGCGTGCGTGCGTGCGTGCGTGCGTGCGTGCGTGTGTGTGTGTGTGTCTGTCTGTCTGTCTGTCTGTCTGTCTGTCTGTCTGTATGTATTTATGTATTTATGTATGTATGTATGTATGTATGTATGTATGTATGTATGTATGTATGTATGTATGTATGTATGTGTGTGTGTGTGTGTGTGTGTGTGTGTGTGTGTGTGTGTTTTGTGTGTGTGTGTGTGCTCGTCTTTGTTTGCATGTGGGGGGTGTGTGTGTGTGTGTGTGTGTGTGTGTGTGTGTGTGTGTGTGTGTGTGTGTGTGTGTGTGTTACCATGCAACTTTTTAATTATAAACAAAGACATTTTTTTTTCTTCAGACATAGTAAGTTTTTTTTTCTCTTTTGATCATAACCCGTGTTTTCTCTGACCAAAAACACAGAGTTTTTATCAAGAACTTTTTTCTGACCTCCTTTTATTCTTCTGTTCTTTTTTTAACATAACATTATTTCCTTCATGACGATGCTTTTTTTTCTTTTGTTTCTCTTCACGTGGTTTTAATTTAATTTTACTTTTGTTCCTTTTTTTCAGAAAGTGTCGTAGCGTTCGTGCGTAAAACATCTTCAGGCAACAGAGAGAGGAAAGGAAACATTGTGCACAGGAAATAAAGCACGATGGCAAAATGCTGTAGAAACTACGCTATCTGCAAAGTGTGCTGCAGTGCTGCTGCTGCTGTGTGGCTGGAGTGTGCTGATGGCTATGTGTGTCATGGCTGTGAGTATTGCATTCAGCCAAGACTTTCTTTCTTTCTTTTGCTTTTGCTCTTTCGTTGTTGTCTATTTGTGGCTTTTGTTGTTGTTGCTGTTGTTGTTGTCGTTGATTTTGTTGATGTTGTTGATTTTGTTGTTGCTGTTATTGTTGGTTTGGTTTTGTCTGTTTCTGGTAGTGGTGACGTTGATTGTGATGAGCAGCAGCAACAGCAGCAGCATGAAGATGATGATGATGATGATGATGATGATGATGATGATGATGATGATGATGATGATGATGATGATGATGATGATGATGATGATGATGATGATAATGCTGCTGCTGCTGCTGCTGCTGCTGCTGCTGCTGCTACTGCTGCTGCTGCTGCTGCTGCTGCTGATGATGATGATGATGATGTGATGTCGACGACGACGACGACGACCAAGAATACACCAATAAAAGTCAACAAGAATACACAGAGAACAGATACCAAGAATCCACAATGGAAAGTCCAAAAAGCACAAAGAAATGACAAAAAAATAACAAAGAAAAGACCAGAAATGCACAAAGAAAAGACCAGAAATGCACAAAGATAAGACCAGAAATGCACAAAGATAAGACCAAAAATGCACATAGATAAGACCAGAAATGCACAAAGAAAAGACCAGAAATGCACAAAGATAAGACCAGAAATGCACAAAGATAAGACCAAAAATGCACAAAGAAAAGACCAAAAATAACAAAGAAAAGACCAGAAATGCACAAAGATAAGACCAAAAATGCACAAAGAAAAGACCAGAAATTAACAAAGAAAAGTAAAAAAAAAAATTAACAAAGAAAAGGCCAAAAATGCACAAAGACAAAAAACGCACAAAAGAAAAGAAAAGAAGGACAACAAAACCACAAGGGAGCGAACTGTAGGACAAAACCACCAAAGAGAACTGAATCAATTCACCCAGTAAAGAAAAGATTTACTAAATACCCAGTAAACGGCCGACGATTTGGTTGGGTTTTTTTTTCATGTATACAGGGGAAAAAATCCAAGCATAGAATAATCCCAGCCGTAAAAGTCCCAAGACAGGCTTTGAATCGAAGATTACCACAATGTCATTAGCAACACACAAAAAAAAAACACCTCCATACTCCGTGATTTTTTGTGTGTGTCGAATAGCAAAGTCAGTCTCGACTGTTTACTCTCTCTCCTCCCCTATGACTACTTTCAAAGAGTGAGGGAGTGGATGTTTTGCTTTAAAGACACATCTCTGCGTAGTTGGATGATTATCATTAACTAACGACCTTTTCAGGAACAAGTTGTCAGCAGAATGAATATTTCAAGAGCGTTTGCAATGACCTGGAAACAACAACAAAAATCAGTCGTATTATGTTTGTACTTTTCAAAAGCATGTTTGAGGTACACAAGGATGGGATGATAAAATAATGGTTTTACACTTAGTTACCCGCGCGCTTTTGTCAGAATTATCCATCTGCGATAGCTATCATAATTATGTATGTATGTATGTATGTATGTATGTATGTATGTAGGTAGGTAGGTAGGTAGGTAGGTAGGTAGGTAGGTAGGTAGGTATGTACGTATGTGCGTATGTGCGTATGTACGTACGTACACATGCACATACGCACGTACGCACGCACGTCCGTACCTACGTAGGTACGTAGGT
>CM060335.1:21485327-21486476 GCA_030674155.1 Stramonita haemastoma | reverse complement strand
TGAGAAAAAAAGCCAGGTGTGGTTTTGTGCCGGGGGACACCTTATAGTTTTGGGCTTTCACGCGCCACCCCCGGGGACTTTGCCTTGTTGTTTTTTCTCTTCATTTAGAGTGGGGTTTTTGTCCGCGCCTTTTCATACAACGGGAAAACCGGCGCGCGGAGGGAGGGAGGAGGGGGGGGGGGGGGGGGGGGGTAGGGGGGGGGGGGGGGGGGGGGGGGGGATGAGGGGGGAGAAGGGGGGGGGCTGGAAAAAGAGGGGGAGGACAGAGACAGAGACAGAGGGGGCGTAAAGACGACGACAGACGACAGACAGACGACAGAGAGAAGATAGAAGGACAGACAGACAGACAAAAGAAGAGAGCGGAGCAAGGATGAGGGAAGGAAGAAAAAAGAAGGGGTTGGTTGGAGAGAAGGAGGGAGAAGGAGAGAAGGGGAGAGGATAGACGACACAGGCAGACAGACAAAAAAAGACAAGTAGACAAGACGCACACACCAAGACAGAAAAACGACAAGGAAGACAAGACAAAAGGGATACAAGAAGCCCGGCAAAGAATGGCAGCGTGCCGAGGGCAAAAAAAAAAAAAAAAACCAACAATGGATGGGCCGAAAGTTAAAACCCAAAATAAAACTTATCTTTTTCGAAAAAAAAGACTGTTTTCAACATATTTTTTTTTTTGGGAAAAGAAAAGGGGACAACAGTGTTGTTTTAAGGGCCAGCCCCAAACCCACTTTAAATGTTGCAGTTTTCAATTTTTGTACAAAGCCCCTTTTTTACAGCAAAAAACAGATTTTATGGTTTTTTTTTAAACGAATTTCGGGTTTTTTTGTATATATCCCCTTTTTTTTTGTTCGTTGTTTGAGCCTGGGGAAAATGAGCTTTTTTTTGTCCTCCCTAAATTGCCCCCACTTCTCAAATGGGTTTGTTGGAATTACCGTTTTTAGGAGAGGGGGGTTTTTGTAAATGATAACAACCCCTTTCGGCCCCGAGGTTTTTTTAAAATTAGGGGGGGAGGGTTTTTTGGAAAGAAAAATTTTAGAAAAAAAATTGAAGACAAAGAGAGAGGAGGAAGGGAGGAGGGAGAGGGGGTGGGGGAGGGGGGGGGGGGGGGGGGGGGGGGGAGGTTTTCGGTAAGCTTTTTTTTCAGTGGGA
>CM060335.1:21475327-21482827 GCA_030674155.1 Stramonita haemastoma | reverse complement strand
CCAGCTTTCTGCGGTGTGATTGCGTGCAGAATATCCATATATGCGTTATGCCACATTTGCCAATCCATTAGGCAAATAATTCATCCACACCATAACCCGTGCACTGTCCTGAAGTACTAGGAGTGTGCTGTGTGTCTCCGTGTTTCTTCCATCCTAGCGAAAGCAGACATGCTGAGTGTACGTGACCGATGGTCATTGTGGAAATGACATACAAGGATTGGTGTTGTGTGATCTTCCCTCTTTTGATTGGTCGTTGCCTTTACAGTTTTAGCTGCTCTTTTTTCTTAAACTTGTGTGTTTAATTCATACTGACATACATACATACAACAGGGAACAATACAGAGTAGCAAAATATTTGGGGTATAGATTCATATATTTGGATTTATATGTAATTTATATGTATAATGTATATAATATACATACGTGCACATGTATGTGTGTGGATAGATATACATACATATGATTATGTATAATCATATGTATATACATACTCATACACACACACACATATATATATATCTCTGTGTGTGTGTGTGTGTGTGTGTGTGTGTGTGTGTGTGTGTGTGTGTGTGTGTGTGTGTGTGTGTGTGTGTATGCACAGTCAAGATGAATATTTAACGCACCCAAGAGCCAGTTTAAAGTGGAGTTCTTGTTTTGCTGCTGGCTAATCCTGGGTGTTCCGCGTTGAAAGAGTTAAGGACAACAGAAATTCATTCTGCGTATGACTGTGTTATCTAAAATAAAATAAAAACGTCAAAATATCCTCTAGATTACTTTGTTCCTCATACCAGATTTTTCCCCACACATTTTTTGGAGCATCAAGATAAAAAAAAGCCAATTCATTTAACTCTGGGTATCAGGTTTCTGTGTCACCACGGTAGAAACCGTATTGAAGATCAACTGAACATTCTTCGTCAGAACACAAGCCAATTTGCTCAGAAGACGCTCAAAAGACCGTTTGATTTAGAACGCCGATGTACATAGCACAGTCCCAGTGATACAATTATCCGAAGGAAAAAGATAAAGGCAAGTATTCGGCTTGGTAATGAAGACGTAAAGAAAGAAAAGTCACTTTGGATGATGAATGGTGCTGACGCTATATCTGGTAATGACATGGTTCTCTGCTCTGTGTCTGATCAATAAAGTCAAGAAGTCAGAAGAGAAAGGTTCTTAGCCATTTTCGTCATACAGGGAATGAAGACAGGAAAAGAGGAATGAGTGATTCCAGGAGTGCCAGGCAGAAAGACCACACACACACACACACACACACACACACACACCACACACACACACACACACACACACACACACACACACACACACACACACACACACACACACACACATAGACCACACACACATAAGCCACACATACATTTAATAATGCACATAAGCGTCTACAAGCACTTGCCCCGCGCACGCGCGCGCGCGCACACATGCACATACACACATACACACACGCACGCACACACATACACATACACACACACACACACACACACACACACACACACATACACACACAACACCCCCCAACACACACACAACACCTCCTCCCCAACACACACACACACACAACACCCCCCAACACACACAACATACAAACACCACCACCCCTCCCCCCCCACACACACACACAACACCCCACCAACACACACAAACACCCCCCCCCCCATCCATCCCACCCCCCCCCCCCCCCACACACACACACACACACACACACAGCCCACTCCATTCATAACTCCCTAATTCCCAAGCTGTTCATTATTCATGTAATTAGCTCGGCAGCGGGTCATGTTGCCTGTCCACCCCGAGTATCTCTGGCCAAAATAATGGCTGCAGCCCCTGTCAAGCTCCCCTCCTTTGCGGGCCGGCCACTAATGTGTCTGGTATGCGCAACCTTGGCACCACTCCGCCTGAGGATCGTCTGCTAATCACTGGCTGTGGCGCCTAGCTAATCATGGCCACCTACAAGATGCCACTTCTTTTGGTGGTGGTGATGGTGGTGGTGGTAGTGGTGGTGGTGGTGTTGGTTTGGATTTTTTTTGTCTTTGAAACTAGACGTATGTTTTTACCACTGATATTCCTCCATTCATGCAGTTTGTTAGTAGTGTAGTGACTTCGGAAAATATACAAAGATTCCAGGTTTTTTAAATATTATTATTAAAGCCAGACGAAAGATTTGAGAGGGATATATGATTGATAGAGTCTATTCATAGTAACTGGAAAAAAATATACAGAGATGCCATGGCTTTTTATTTTGTAAAAGCTATACGCTTTTTTTTTTTTTACCTTCACCTTACTGTTTTATACGCATAGTTTGCGAAATTATAACCCGACTGATGGATGTCATTAAGAATGACTGAACAATATATACAGAGATGAGAATTTTCATTGTTTTTCAAGCCGAACGTATGCTTTGCGAGTGAAATACGATTAATGTAGTTTATAGATAGTGACTGTGAAAAAAAAATATACAGAGATGAGAGTAGTTTCGTCAAAGCCAGACGCATGTTTTATTATTGATAGGTGAAATACATTGATAATGATAAAAAAAAAACCCAGAGTTATAAAGACGAGGAAGGCAAGGTTGTGATGTGTGATTTTGCCATTTTGTGATAATAAAATCATGTTATCGTTCTTTTCTTTCTCTGTCTATATCTCTTTTTTATGAATTATCAGTGTATCGTAAGGAAGATGTTTTGCCAGCGGACTGTCGAGAACGATTAAGAGACGTTGTTGATTATGTATGTATGTATGTATGTATGTATGTATGTATGTATGTATGTATGTATGTATGTATGTATGTATGTATGTATGTATGTATGTATGTATGTATGTATGTATGTATGTATGTATGTATGTATCTGTTTTGTTTTCTTTCCTCACGTCATGTATGTTTCCTATCTGAATAGTCAGTCATAGAAAAAAGTCTCTCTGTCTCTTGCCCCCCCCCCCCCAATTGTGTGTGTGTGCGTGTGCGTGTGCGTGTGCGTGTGCGTGTGCGTGTGCGTGTGCGTGTGTGTGTGTGTGAATGAGAGGGAGAGTGGGGGAGAGAGAGAGAGAGAGAGAGGGGGGAGATAGATAAGAGAGAGGAGAGAGTGAGAGAGAGGAGAGAGAGAGAGAGAGAGAGAGAGAGAGAGGGGGGGGGGAGAGAGAGAGAGAGAAATGAATGAGAGAGAGAGAGAGAGAGAGAGAGAGAGAGAGAGAGAGAGGAGAGAGAGAGAGAGAGAGAGAGAGAGAGAGAGGAGAGAGGGAGAGAGAGAGAATGAGAATGAGAGAGAGAGAGATGAGACTGACTGATGACTGGACTGACTGACTGACTGACTGACTGACTGACTGACTGACTGACTGACTGACTGACTGACTGACTGACTGACTGACTATCTGATAGGTAGTTTGCTGCTTTTCCCATGTTTTTTTTTCGTTCCTCGGCTAAAGCTCCGAGGTTTTTTTACCACTTTCTTCTTCTCTCACAAATATGTTCCGTTCATTCATTCATTCATTCATTCATTCATTCAATTCATTCATTCAATTCATTCATTCACTCATCTATCTATTCATCTACTGGCCATTAACTCCTTTCCTTAACCGACATTCAACTACTTTAATTAAAAAGATGCCTAAACTTTGTGCAATCGAACACTTTTAATGTCTTACTTTTAAATGAATAGTTGTTTCCTGTCATTAAAAGTTTGAATTTACTGTAGCAGTGGATACGGTTACTGAAACTGATCATACCGATTTTAATGATGATGTTGTAACCTAAGAGGTAAGTTCTCGAAGGTAGCAAGCGTCTCTCATTTTGTGTCCTTGAATTCAGTGCTGACCCAGCGAGTTTCTTAGAAGAAGCGGTGGAATTATACTCTTGTGACAAGGCTCATTGACATCGTGGCTTTGACTTGTCGCCACTGATAATGCTGAAGAAGACGAAGAATTAGATACAATGTAATAATATGCTTGATAGAATGTCGGCTGTTGTGTTGTGTTGTATTGTGTTGTATTGTTTTGTGCTGTATCGTACTATACTGTGTTGTATGGTATTGTGTTGTATTGTGTTATGTTGTATACCACTTTAAGTCACTGCACACTTCTTTGCGTGAAATTCGGGCTGCTCTCCCTGAGGAGGGGGGGGGGGGTGGAGAGCCTGTCGCCTCAAGAGCAGCGCCATCCACGATGTTTTGCTTTTCTTTTCGTGTCTGCATGTGTATCTGTTTTCCTTTCAGAGCAGTTTTTTTCTACAGAATTTTGCCTTGTTGCCTTGGGTTCTTTGACTTGCGCTAAACGTGTGTGCACACGGGACCTCAGTTTATAGTTTTATCCGAAAGACTAGTACCCAGACCACCATTAACCATCTAGTAGATGAGGGAAGTTTTGGGCACAGTCAGGTATCAAACCACCACACACTTTGAAACCAGGTTTTTCGCTTTCAAGGCGGGTGCAATACCTCTAGACCACGAATTCACCTCGAATTTTCTGGGGGTCACAAAATCTTTTTTTTTATGCTGAGGTCACCTTTGATTTTGCATATATAATTTTATTTTATTCACTTTTATGGATGAATTTGTTATTCATTTTGAAATCAAAATGACCTAACTGGGTTTTTTTTTGTACATCTGTCCACATTTTGTTCTTCATATATCTTGATATGAGATTTTGACGGAGCAGGTAGATCAGTATAATTATATATTGGTGGAAGAGTTTTCTTTATAATCTTGTAAGTGTATTCATTTGTCTCATCTCCAACGCAGAAGACTTGTCAGATCAGATCTTGATGACCGAATGTTGGCTTCCATTCTAACGAAATGGGAAATTCTTAGGGGGGGGGGGGGGGGTTATTGTTTTGACTTTGTTTTGGTTATAATAACTGTTTATGTTGGCTTCCTTAGAGTCTACGAAACATCCAGCTTTCTTCTTGGGATCTTCGGCTGTAGTGAAATCAATCAGACTAGTTCAGCTTTCGCTCATCCAAGGGATCGATTTTCTGGAACAAAACTGCTATCTCACGTGTTGTCTTGGCTTTAAGTTTTGATTGGTCCGGTCTACTGATAGTAGAGTGAGTCTATCATGGGTTGTCGTTTCTTGCGAGTGGATTCAATGCACGTCCGTTGTGTCATTAAGTGGAATTTGTCGTAAAGTGGACAGGCTGAACGGAGATAAGAACTTCTTTCCGGGTCTGGAAACTACTGCAGAATGCTGAGTAGTGTACTTACTTACTAAAGAAGTCCTACTTTTACGTTTGCAAATTCGCGGCCCAGGCTGAGTTTATATGATATTATTGTGTTGCCGTTATTTTGGGCCAGTTTTTTAAATCTATGTTGGTATGAAATGAAGTGCTAAGCCGTTGAAAAATAATTTCGAGTTACTTTTAGACTGGGTTTGGGCAGTCGAACGTGTTTATCCAGTTAATGACGAGGAAAACCCTTAACGACACCGCACACGTAACTTTGTTTCATCTCTGTCGCCGATACAGAGTAGAAAGACTGGAAATAGTGATCTATCTGGATAGTTGGAAATTACTTCTAGTTTTGTAGGAATCACAAACAGGTTTTTTGGTGTTGTTGGTGATGGTTGTTTGTTGGATTGTTTTTGTTTGTGATTGTTTTTTTTCGTTTTTAATTGTTTGTTAGGTTTTTTTGGTGTTTTTTTTGAGAGGGGAGGGGGAGACATTTCGGCTTTTGTAACGCTCACCTTGTTGCCTTGAAATTTAGTTTTTATCACGGAATATTTCGCCTTTTCATAACCCAGAAAACTGTGATGTGTGTAGATTTTTGTCTTGACTATTGAATAGCTGTTTATTGTCACTTTGATATTTTTTAAACTAACTGCAAATGTTGTTAAGAGGGTTTCACTTAATATTTCACTTAACATCTAGCCTAGGCTGCCTAGGCTACTGTCATCAAATCCGTATGTCACCTTGACTGATCTGGATGAGCTTTTGTCTTTAAGGTTAACATGTATGTACATCTCTTGTTATCTTTGTCAGTCTGGGCTTGCTGGGTTCATCAAGTGTTTATTGCTGTCCAATCACTTGGTATGAGAAGGCTGGTGTTTTTTTTTTGTTTTTTGTTTCTTGCTCTGGTGGTGTAGCTAGCAGGGTGAAGAACGGTGTGCAAGGGGTTAAAGCATCGATGTCCTGATTTAATGTGCATTGATGGTGCTTTTTCCTGTCCGGGTTCATGTGTCGCCTTTAAGGGAATTTGTAGCCAGAAAATAACTTTTTGGGAGGTCTGCTCCATCGAAGATCTTTTAAATGAATACGTGAACCAAGGTTTTGTGTGCACTTGCGTTCACACACACATAAACACACGCATGCATGCACATGCACATACACGGACACACACACGGACGCACATGTGTGTGCATACTAACACACAAATGCGCACGCGAGCGCATGCGTGCGTGTGCGCGCACACACACACACACACACATCCATCTTATTCTCTCAATTATCCCATTCTCTATGCATCTAATTTTATTCTACTAAATCTCCAAGCTTTTGAAATACAAAAAGCATCCCCGAGGTCAGAATGTAGCTATCTTAATGGTAGATAAAACCTGTCCCATTCCTAAAATTTCATTATTGGTGAAACCTCTGAACTTGAGATCTAGCTAGGAACGAAAAAAAGACCCCCTCCCAAACAAACAATTAACATACACAGTCCTCCCCACTCCCAAAAAGAGAGAGAAACTCTGTCTAATGAGTTTCTTACATTTCACTAAACATAGAGCTGTATCGAAGTTTGTCAGGCATACCTCAACTTCATAGAGCTGATTCAGGTATCGTTACTTCAAGGCTATGGAAAGACAGAGCCTAGAGTTTAGAGCGTTGACCGCACGACATGTCGGCCCAGATTCGAGCCACCACATAGGCACCCGTTCGAGGAGATTTTTACCATGAAGTTAACGTCAGTGCTGACTCCACTCCTCCGTTAATTCCTTGGAGTGAAAGAATCAACGGATGTCTCGTGTACGAACATACGCAGAACATCTCGCGCACATGTTTAAACCTGTTCCGCCTTTCGAAAGAATAGACCAATTCGTGCATGCGCTATGCAGGAATTGATGACAATTTTTTTTAAGAATCATGCTCAGCATTTTTGTGTGTAGACATCATTCCCGCAGACAAAATATGGCTACCTTAATGATTGGTAAAAACAAAACCTAGGTCGCCTACGCAAAAGCCTCGCCATTTGGTGAACAACCTCAAAGCTTTTTAGCTGAGAAACAAAACCACACACACAAAAATACCAAGGATGAACCCTTAAAATGAAAACAATTTTGCTCGCGTTTCACGTTGGCGTGAAATGCAGACTGATTGGGTTAAGCAGTAGTAGTGTGACGCCTTGGGGGTATGATACTCCTGTGGGCGGGGTCCATTACACCCTGGCTTTACCTGCTAACCTCCTCTGGGATAACAGGAAAACTTGAAAATCACATCTGGGGTGATGGAGAGCCAGATCCGATTCGGCAGAGGTCCCTCGAGGTCTTTCTCTGAGT
>CM060335.1:21457827-21462827 GCA_030674155.1 Stramonita haemastoma | reverse complement strand
GAAGATGTTTGATTCTTCGTTGGGTGGTGTTTTTTTTTTTTATGTGGTGTTATTGTTGTTGATGATACCTTAGTGAGTGAGTGAGTGAGTGAGTGAGTGAGTAGTGAGTGTGTGTGTGTGTGTTGTGTGTGTGTGTGTGTTGTGTGTGTGTGTGTGTGTGTGTGCGTGTGCGTGTGAATGTGTGTGAGTGTGTGTGTATATGTGTGTGTGTGTGCACGCACGCGAGTGCATGGATGCATGAGCCTATGTGTTATTTCTCTCTCTCTGTCTGTCTCTACCTCTGTCTCTGTTTCCCTGTCTCTGTCTCTCTCTGTCTCTCTGTTTCTGTCACTGTCTCTGTTCTCTCTCTCTTCTCCGTATATATATATATTATATATATATATATATATATATATATATATTATATATATATATATATATATATATATATATGCAGATATATAATACATTTAAATTATGTATAGGAATGTGTGTGCTTTCGTGTAAAATGTGGCATTCAGGAAGAAACGAAACAAAATGTACACACATTTCATTTATGTACTGATCTAAAAAAAATTAAATACCAGGATACAAACAAAACATTGGAACTGTTTAATGGTAAGACATTAACAGAATCGAACCTATTCGCCCAATTTTCTACCTTAAACCCTGACACTCAAATAAAAGTAAAAGAAAAGAGATGACCACAAATGTATTGATACAACAGATTTAAGCAATTAGAAGAAACAAAACCGAATACTTACATTCTTTATGTATACAGCTGATATAAGAAAACTCACACAAAAAACATCGATCGGAATATGAAAATTGTTTGTAAAGGTTAAAACAATATCGACAGATACGTACGTACCTATTTGCCCATGTTTCTAAGCCCTCTGTTTTAGAGGGGGACAGAGAGAGAGATGGCTGTATGACAAGTGACAGGTGCTTGAAAGCTGAGCCCTAGAGAAGCCTGATTAGCGGGCTTTGTCTTAGGGTTCCCCCCCCCCCCCCCCCTCACTGGAGGTGTATGATCTGCTTAAGAGCTCTCCTACCGTCTGAGCCGGTCAGAGATACTTCGCTTGATTGGCTGGCCAGTTCAATGGTCAGTTAGTTACCCAGTCGATTGTTTGGCCATTTGTCTGGAAAATCCTGTAGGGTAGGGTTCGGTACATATTCCAAAGATGGTTAGTTTGTCGAGTTCGTATGTATGTATAGTCTCCTGTATTTACTTTTAATATACGTATTGATTCTGTCCGAAATTCAGTTTTGAGCGCGAAAATGCTGTCTTTATTGCGTTTAACCAAAGATGACCAATGTATCAAAAATAGAGAAACGATAGGGGACGGGGGAGGGGGGGGGGAGGGAGCTATAGTTTCTACCAGTACCTTTGCCAGAACTATGTTTTTATTGCCCTTTGACCTTTAACGAGCAAAACCTTGACACGAATAATGACAAACATGTTATCGTTTTTTCGACTCATTAACAAAAAACAACATTTGAAAATCTGGGTTTGTTTGCATTGTAAACGTTTTATCAAAGATATCCAACGAATCACAACAGACAGAAACGAGAAGAAAAAGCAGCATCTGAAACCAGAGCGCTAGTTAAGCAAAAACAGCTTTCATCTCTATATAGACCAAACTTTGTCGAGTTCATTCCATAAGAAAAAGAATAGCTTTAATCCACAGGGAAACGGACTTCTTAGCGTTCTTGACCTCTGGTCAGGGACTGTGCGATCAAACAGTGCATGCACCTCATCATATTCTATCTATCATGTCAATCAGAAACGCTATACAGCAAACGCCAGAAAGCCCTTCTATCATTGATGAGGGTGTCCTCTTACTCATGATCATTAGGCTAGTGCTGCACCACTGACAGGCGGGAGTTGCAAGACTGCTAAATCAAGGGAGTGCAAAACAATCGTCCTCTGATTAGGTATTGCCACACTTCTCCTTTATGAAAGACAAAGACAAAATAGAGAGGGAGAGAGAGAGAGAGAGGAGAGAGAGAGAGAGAGAGAGAGAGAGAGAGAGAGAGAGAGAGGAGAGAGAGAAGAGGAACTAGAGCTAAAGGACCTTCTGGAGTAATCAGCTGTGTGGCTTTGCCTTTGAAGGATGAAAAGCAAAGAGGAAAAAAAATAAGTGGATGGGAGGGTGAAGGGGAAGGGGGGAAGTGAGAGAATCATACAGAAAACATTAAAGATGGGAGAAAGAAGAAAGAGAAAGAAAGAAAGAAAGAAAGAAAGAAAGAAAGAAAGAAAAAGAAAGAAAGAAAGAAAGAGAAAAAAGGAAGAAAGAAAGAAAGGAAGAAAGAAAAGAAAGAGAAAGAAAGAAAGAAGAAAGAAAGAAAAAACAAACAAACAACAAAAACAAACAAACAAACAAACAATGGAATATAGAGAAATATCCAAAGTGTTCTGTATGATTCCGAGTTGTGTGTCATAGTATCAGTTGCAGGAAGTATTTGCCAGTCACCATCAGGAGAGTAACGGTAAATATAATTTTAGACACTTATCAACATTCATCATAAATTATTCTTCACTCATCCACTTTTTCTGTACATTTTAAACGTGAATGTATAATTGTGTAAATTATCTTGCAGTGAATTGATATTAATTTAAGACTAATGAGAACTCTCTCTGTCTCTGTCTGCCTGTCTGTCTGTCTGTCTGTCTGTCTGTCTGTCTGTCTGTCTGTCTGTCTGTCTGTCTGTCTGTCTGTCTGTCTGTCTGTCTATCTATCTATCTATCTATCTATCTATCTATCTATCTGTATGTCTATCTATCTACCTACCTACCTACCTACATATCTATCTATCTATCTATCTATCTATTTATCTATCTATCTATCTATCTATCTATCTATCTATCTATCTATCTATCTATCTATCTATCTATCTATCTATCTATCTATCTATTTGTCTACCTACTTACCTACCTACCTACATACATACATACTTACCTACCTACCTACCTCCCTATTTATCTATCTATTTCTATCTTCTATATATCTCTCTATCTCTATCTCTCTCTCTCTCTCTCTATCTATCTATCTATCTATCTATCTACCTATATATCTATCTATCTATCTATCTATCTATCTCTATCTATCTATCTATCTATCTATCTATCTATCTATCTATCTATCTATCTATCTATCTATCTATCAGACTAATTTCACCCCTGACTACCAACTGTCACCCTTATCCATCACCAACAATGTTTCCCAGTGACCTAGCTGCTCCACATTCCCCAGTCCTCTTCATTTCCGAACAGTCTCCTCACAGGTCATTCTGTGTTGCTCTTCTGTTGCCAGTAGAAGCCCTGTAAACTGTATGTACGAGGTCTGTGCTACTCTGTGACACAGGAGTCACTCTAAGCTACTGTACCTTAGTAATGTCAGCGTAGCCGTGTACATACTTACCAGATACACTGGTTCACTTCAAGGATTCTAGTGAATTTTTTTTGGGGGGGTTGTTTCTTTATTTTGTTGGTCTAGTTTTCAACTGCAGTCACAACTGTGCAGTAAGAATTGAAAATCAGTTCACCAGCTTCCAAAATCTTTAATAAAGTGTATTGCTGTTGTAGGGTGCATGTTAATGAAATGAAGACGCAGATTTACTTTGAAAAAGGATCAAAAAGATGACTTTGAATTCATTATCGGTACTACTGCATCTCTCTCTGTCTCTCTCTCTCTCTGTCTCTCTCTCTGTCTCTCTGTCTCTGTCTCTGTCTCTGTCTCTGTCTCTGTCTGTCTCTCTCTCTCTCTCCTCTCTCTCTCTCTCTCTCTCTCTCTCTCTCTCTCTCTCTCTCTCTCTCTCTCTCTCTCTCTGTCTTTGTCGGACTAATTTCACCCCTGAATACCGAGTGTCACCCCCATCCATCAGCGGAGAGATGTGACGACAGCACAGGACCAATTTTCCCAGTGACCTAGCTCCACTCCACACCACTTCACCCTGCCACCAGTCCTCTCTTCATTTCTGAGCACCCCCAAACCTCATTCCCTGTTGCTTTTTTTTTCTTCTTTTAGTTGTTCTTTACTACTGCTAGGAGAAACCCTACACACTGAATGAGGTCTGTTCTATACCGCGACACACAGGGTCGGGATAACCTTCTGTGTGCTTTAGCTATATGGCAAGGTGATCATGTACAAACTGACTAGGTAAATTGACTGACTTGAAGGCACGTCTTGGCTTAAAATGTTTGCCCGTGCCGTTTTCATCTACAAATAATAGTTGTGTAATGTGATGAAAAGCCGCCGCTGTAGTCTAGTGGTTAGGGCGTTGGACTCGTAATCTAAAGGTTGCGGGTTCGATCCCAGCTTTCGGCTATGGCGTTGTGCCCTTGGAAAAGGCACTTTACGGCTATTTTCTCACCCCACCCAGGTGTAAATGGGGTACCAACCTTGTGTTGGGGGTTAACCCTGCGATAGACTGGCGTCCTATCCAGGGGGGAGTCCATGACTCTCAGTCGCTTAACGCCACAGAAACCGGGATAAGCACCGGCCTGATGAGCCTTAAGGCTCGGGACAGACTTTAACTTTAACTTTTTTAATGTGATGAAAAAGCGGATTCTGATCCAGCTCTCAATAGTTGAGTTTCGTCCAGGCTTTTAAGTAGACTGTGTAGGGGGAGGGGGGGGGGAGGTATAGCCTAGTGGTTAGAGCATTGCGCTAGCATTTTAATAACGCAAGATTGACCCTGGGTTTAAGCCACTTCCAAGACAAACCTTCAAGAACTTCCCCCCACCCCTGGGAGTTGATATCAGTGCTAACTCCACTCCCTGAATTTCCTCTGGGCGAGACTATAAGCCGAGGCTCCGCGTGGAAACGCACGCAGAACATCTTGCATACATGTTAAAATCCGTTCTGCGTTTTGGAAGAAAATGTTATTCATGCCAGTAAAAATGGATGACAAAATGTATGATAACGCACACTCACCGGGTGTCGTGCTTCAATATCAGCTTTGAAAGTGGAATGCGGCTACCTTAATGATGGTTAACAGCTTTTGTTCACATAAAA
>CM060335.1:21455714-21457727 GCA_030674155.1 Stramonita haemastoma | reverse complement strand
CTACCTCTATCTTCTGTCTGTCTATCTATCTACCCACCTACCAACCTACCTACCAACCTATCTATCTGCCTACCTACCTACCTATCTATCTATTTGTCTATCTACCTATCTACCTATCTACCTATCTATCTATCTATCTATCTACCTACCTACCTACCTACCTACCTACCTACCTACCTACCTATCTATCTATCTGTCTATCTATCTATCTATCTATCTATCTACCTACCTACCTACCTACCTACCTACCTACCTACCTACCTATCTATCTATCTATCTATCTATCTATCTATCTATCTATCTATCTATCTATCTATCTACTTATCTATCTATCTATCTATCTATCTATCTATCTATCTATCTATCTATCTATCTATCTATATATCTATCTATCTATCTATCTATCTATCTATCTATCTATCTATCTATCCATCTATCCATCTATCCATCTATCCATCTATCTATCAGACTTATTTCACCCCTGAATACCAACTGTCACCCTTATCCATCACCAACAATGTTTCCCAGTGACCTAGCTGCTCCCCATTCCCCAGTCCTCTTCATTTCCGAACAGTCTCCACACAAGTCATCCTGTGCTGCTCTTCTGTTGCCAGTAGAAGCCCTGCAAACTGTATGTACGAGGTCTGTGCTACTCTGTGACACAGGAGTCACTCTAAGCTACTGTGCCTAAGTAATGTCAGCGTAGCCGTGTACATACTTACCAGATATACTGGTTCACTTCAAGGATTCTAGTGATGTTTTTTTTTGGGGGGGTTGTTTCTTTATTTTGTTGGTATAGTTTTCAACTGCAGTCACAACTGTGCAGTAAGAATTGAAAATCAGTTCACTAGCTTCCAAAATCTTTAATAAAGTGTATTGCTGTTGTAGGGTGCCTGTTGATGAAATGAAGACGCAGATTTACTTTGAAAAAGATCAAAAAGATGATTTTGAATTCATTATCGGTACTACCGCCTCTCTGTCTCTCTGTCTCTCTGTCTCACTCTCTCTCTCTCTCTCTCTCTCTCTCTCTCTCTCTCTCTCTCTCTCTCTCTCTCTCTCTCTCTCTCTCCCTCTCTCTCTCTCTCTCTCTCTCTCTCTCTCTCTCTCTCTCTCTCTCTCTCTCTCTCTCTCTCTCCTCTCTCTCTCTCTCTCTCTCTCTCTCTCTCTCTCTTTGTCGGACTAATTTCACCCCTGAATACCGAGTGTCACCCCCCTCCATCAGTGGAGCGATGTGACGACAGCACAGGACCAATTTTCCCAGTGACCTAGCTCCACTCCACACCACTTCACCCTGCCACCCGTCCTCTCTTCATTTCTGAGCACCACCCAAACCTCATTCCCTGTTGCTTTTTTTTTCTTCTTTTAGTTGTTCTTTACTACTGCTAGGAGAAACCCTACACACTGAATGAGGTCTGTTCTATACCGCGACACACAGGGTCGGGATAACCTTCTGTGTGCTTTAGCTATATGGCAAGGTGATCATGTACAAACTGACTAGGTAAATTGACTGACTTGAAGGCACGTCTTGGCTTAAAATGTTTGCCCGTGCCGTTTTCATCTACAAATGATAGTTGTGTAATGTGATGAAAAGCGGGTTCTGATCCAGCTCTCAGTAGTTGAGTTTCGTCCAGGCTTTTAAGTAGACTGTGTAGGGGGAGGGGGGGGAAGGTATAGCCTAGTGGTTAGAGCATTGCACTAGCATTTTAATAACGCAAGATTGACCCTGGGTTTAAGCCACTTCCAAGACAAACCTTCAAGAACTTCCCCCCACCCCTGGGAGTTGATATCAGTGCTAACTCCACTCCCTGAATTTCCTCTGGGCGAGACTATAAGCCGAGGCTCCGCGTGAAAACGTACGCAGAACATTTTGCATGCACGTTAAAATCCGTTCTGCTTTTTGGAAGAAAATGTTATTCATGCCAGTAAAAATGGATGACAAAATGACTGTATGATATTGCACACTCACCGGGTGTCGTGCTTCAATGTCAGCTTTGAAAATGGAATGCGGCTACC
>CM060335.1:21448214-21453214 GCA_030674155.1 Stramonita haemastoma | reverse complement strand
TCAACGCATCCACAAGACACCAGACACCCTGAAAAAGGCAAACTCCACTGGTCTTAGACAAACGAAGCCCCACCTCACTCTAAAGCGAGCTTAGAGTCTAGACACTCAGGACAGGCTGCCTGTTTTGGTATGAGGATAAAATTCAGTAAAAAGTCCTGAAAGGTTTAGAGAACCCATTTCACGATGGTGCAGACACGGAGATCGGTAATTAAAAGTGAGGGCCCGGCAGGGTAAGTGAATAATTGATAGGTGTTGACCAGGTGGGCCATAGCTGCCCACAGACAGAGTAGGGCAGACACTGATGACGACAGCTAGGGAGCTGACCTATCTCCTGCTCTGACGTAATAGGCCGAGAAGTGGTGGTGATGACGGTGGTGGTGGTGGTGGTGGTGGTGGTTGTGGGAGGGGGGTTACTGGACTGTGATGTCTGGTCTGGCGATTCTAAACTGTGTCTGTTTCTGTTTGTCTGTTTCGTTCTCTGTATCTTGTTCCATTTCTGTTTGTTTTCGTGTTGAGCGTCTCTGCATAATTATTTGTGAGTGTCTCTTTTCTTGGACTGTTCATACCTCATAGCATACCTTTTTTAAGGTTCTGGTGCAGAAGTTTGCCTATACACGTTATGTTATTGATCGTTTGTCCCTTGTTTCTGGTGACAACATTGTATGTGTGGCTACAGCAGAAACTTCAATGACAAAAGTCCGTGTCTTTCAAGGTTTACTAACAAACAGTGTCATTTTCTGTTTAAGACTTCTGCCTCCCTATTGATCCGATAATGAAAACCAAACCTGGAAAGAATCTCTGCTGTCAAACAATTCGTCAGAAAAACGATCCTCAATAATCATGCATTCATGCCAAAACACGGCTCCAAAGCCCCACACACGGTCTCTCCGTTACATTGTGAAACTGACTAGGGTCAAGGAAAGGTCAGACAGTGATCCTATCCTGACCCTATCCTGAAAAAAACTATATTATGCTCTCCGTGACCTCAGCCTGCACCAATGGGCACAGCACACACACCAGCAGACCTGCCCGCTGACAGACTGTCATCTTGTGCGCTCTCCACGTCTGGTCAAGGACTGGTTGATCTGATGATCCAGATTTCTGTGTAGCCCCACGTGTCGGACAGAAGGCCACTGTACGACAAGAGAAAGACCCGTCCCTATTTATGGAAAGCTGCGCCTTTGCCTGTCATGGTGTCTTAGGAACCGTCAACTAGTGTTGGCAGGCTGCATGTCTTAGGAACCGTCAGCCAGTGTTGACATACCATATATCATAGGGACTGTCAGCCAGTGTTGACATCCCACATATCATAGGGACTGTCAGCCAGTGTTGACATCCCACATGTCATAGGGACTGTCAGCCAGTGTTGACATACCACATGTCTTAGGGACTGTCAGCCAGTGTTGACATCCCACATATCATAGGGACTGTCAGCCAGTGTTGACATACCATATATCATAGGGACTGTCAGCCAGTGTTGACATCCCACATATCATAGGGACTGTCAGCCAGTGTTGACATCCCACATGTCATAGGGACTGTCAGCCAGTGTTGACATACCACATGTCTTAGGGACTGTCAGCCAGTGTTGACATCCCACATATCATAGGGACTGTCAGCCAGTGTTGACATCCCACATATCATAGGGACTGTCAGCCAGTGTTGACATCCCACATATCATAGGGACTGTCAGCCAGTGTTGACATCCCACATATCATAGGGACTGTCAGCCAGTGTTGACATCCCACATATCATAGGGACTGTCAGCCAGTGTTGACATCCCACATATCATAGGGACTGTCAGCCAGTGTTGACATACCACATATCATAGGGACTGTCAGCCAGTGTTGACATCCCACATATCATAGGGACTGTCAGCCAGTGTTGACATCCCACATGTCATAGGGACTGTCAGCCAGTGTTGACATCCCACATATCATAGGGACTGTCAGCCAGTGTTGACATACCACATGTCTTAGGAACTGTCAGCCAGTGTTGACATACCACATGTCTTAGGAACTGTCATCCAGTGTTGACAGGCCTGGCGGGTTTACCAAGGGCAGGGCAATACAGCCGTCACGTGCCTGATCTTAGCTCTTTAAAGAAAACATCGAGAGGAACACGCGTAAGGAAGTTAATCCGTTCATTGACATAACATTGTGTCTTAGCGAATCTCCACCTCACCTTAAGCAATCCACAAAACAGACAGACAAACAGACAGACAGACAGACAGACAGACAGACAGACAGAGAGATGAAGAAATAACTGTACACCTTACACCTGAGTGTATAGACCCAGTAAAAGTGTTCATAGGAGAGCTTCCAGGAAACTGTATTCCATTCTTGCACACCATTCTTGGAATGATAAAGCTTTTTTCTTTTTTACTTGACTTGACTTGACTTATTCTCTATTGAACAGTCCTTCGCTTATTAAGAGCAGCTAGTCCAGGCTTTAAAGAATAAAGTCAGAAAATTCAGGTAGTTAACATTAATAGTAAAAGAAAAGTAACTTTTATAGACTACAACGAATTTTTAAATTGCGTGTATTCGTTTAATATTTAAGGTATAAAATCAGTCAAACGCCCACGCCCCCCACAACTTAATCCACACATATCGGCCCCTCTACTACTTCCAAAGAATTGGACAAAGTTTCTCAGAGGTAGTTGTCTTTTCCGATGCCCAGTCTGAGTCTGGCAGCTGAGAGAAGTGTCTTCTTTTCAGGTTCAAGCTTAACATGTTGTACACAACTGCCCGCAAAGATGCGACTGTTTTCCATCTTAAGACATATTCTTCTATTTAAAAAAAAATGGACTGACAGTGCACCAACAAACTAGCAAATTCTTCATACCAACTGAAGTATATACATACACGCTTCTTGTGGGGTTTGGTAGAATAAAAGATAAAAATAAATAAATTAAACTCGTAGTCAATGAACGTAGATCTGTTTTCCACTGTGTTTGACACGAAGTGGGTGGTTAACAAAAAAACCCAGTGGTTTGGTCGTGAAGATGTAAATGGTCATCGACCGTTGCCACAGTCGCTCAGTCAGTTACAGCTTAGGGGGGGGGGTCTGTTTCGCTTGAGAACTAGCACCCTGTCTCCTTCGCCCCCCCCCCCCCCCCCATCCCCGCCAGTAAAGCTGATGCCAGAAAAGGTAGTCGACTAGTCTTTTGAGGTACTTTGTGCAGCTCTAAACTTTCGAAGAGTTGTGCTATACTATCTTTTCCTCTTCACTTTCTCTTGCACAACTCTCTGTCTCTTGTTCTCTGTCTGTTTATCTCTGTGTTGGTTGATCGGACTGTCTGTCTGTCTGTCTGTCTGTCCGTCCGTCCGTCCGTCCGTCCGTCCGTCCGTCCGTCTGTCTGTCTGTCTGTCTGTCTGTGTTCTGTCTGTCTGTCTGTCTGTCTGTCTGTCTGTCTGTCTGTCTGTCTCTCTCTCTCTCTCTCTCCCCTCTCTCTGCCTCTCTCTCTCTCTCTCTCTCTCTTCTCTCTCCTCTCTCTCTCCTCTCTTCTCTCTCTCTCTCTCCTCTCTCTCTCTCCCTCTCTCTCTCTCTCTCTCTCTCTCTCTCTCTCTCTCTCTCTCTCTCTCTCTCTCTCTCTCTCTCTCTCTCTCTCTCTCCTCCTCTCTCTCTCTCTCTCTCTCTCTCCCCTCTCTCCTCTCCCCCTCTCTCTTATGAAACTACGATTCAGAGTCAAAAAACTGTTGCACAGTTTGTATTATTTTGCATTGTATTATATTTATTGTGTTGTATCATTATTGTGCTATAATTATCGTATTGTATTATATTGCATTGTATAATTAGGCTTTTCCCCACAGAGCAGTGCCACCTACTTCTAAGAAAATGTCAATTGTGTGTGTATGTGTGTGTGCGTGTGTGTGTGTGTGTGAGTGTGTGTGTGTGTGTGTGTGTGTACGTGTGTGTGTGCGCCCGCAGGCGCGCGCGTGCGTGCGCACGTGCGGACGTGCGTGTATTGTGTGTGTGTGTATGTGTGTGTTTATTTCTCTATCTGAGTGGCTTTTGTGCCACAGAAGTTTGCCAGGAATACTACTTGCCAAGGGTTATTGTACGTACGATACATGCTAATTTTACACAGGACATCGGTTTAATGTCTAATCTGACAGACTAGCACCCAGACCACAACTCAAAGTCTAGTAACGGGGGGGGGGGGGGGGGAGGGAGGGCACAAACGGGATTAAACACCGTAAGTCCTAGCTTTGTAGACAGGGCATATTATCTCTTAGCCACCAATCTACCATTTGTTGCATAATCAGAAATCGTACGTTCAAAAGGAAAAAGACAGTCCATGCAGTTTGGAACTAGCTGCTAGATCGGATAGCTCCGCTGGGGCTCTATGATAACGAACAGATGACAAGATTTACGAAACTGTATACACAAGAGGACTGGATGTAAAAAGCACATAAAAGCTTATTCCATTATCCTTGACAAAAAAAGAATAAATAAAATAGATAACTAGATAAACCAGCCATCAGTCAAGACTAGTGTAGCTTGTTGTTTGCTATCCTCCTGAGCAAGTTCCCTACGTTACATGTACCCCACATTTATCGAATAAATAAACCTTATTCAAACCAAAATACTGTAGCTTCGAGAATCAAGAAAACATTCAACAATACCCAAAAAAAATATTGTGAATCGACTCGAAAACCCATCCAGAACTGATCACAACCTTAAACACCACAATGCATAAGCGAGGGGCAGGGTAAGCTGGGTCAGTGAATAATTGATCGATGTTGTTCAGAAGAAGCCTGTCCCGCAGACGGAGTAGGGGAGACACTGACGAGGACAGCTGAGGGAGCTGACCTGTCCTCTGCTCTGACACAACAGGCTTAACAGTGGCTGGAAAGGCGTTGCCGCCTGGTTTTTCAGTCTGCTGAGCAGAACTGGGATACACTTCTGGCTTTTTTGGGGGGCGTTTTGGGGGTTGGGGGGGGGGTTGACTCTGAGAGAGTTATGTGTTTCTGTGCGTCTCCGTCTTTTAGTTT
>CM060335.1:21440714-21443214 GCA_030674155.1 Stramonita haemastoma | reverse complement strand
GTTCAGCGACAGCGCGGATGTAGATGTACCGTGAAATATACTGCACTTTGTCAGGCAGACAGGCAATGTTCACTGTGCAGCATCAACATAGCAGAGAACAAATCAAAGATTTCAGGTTTGACCAGGGTTACTCGTGAAGGGAAGCCAATGCCCAACAGAGGTGAGAGCTAAGAAGCATTGCCTGTGATTCAGCCTCTGCAGTCTTTCAGGCGCAGAGTCGTCGTTTATTTATTCATTTATTCATACCGCTTTATGTCACAGCAGATTTCTCTCTGCGTAAAATTCGGGCTGCTCTCCCGGAGGAGAGTGCTCGCCACAAGTGCAGCACCTACCCATTTTTTTTCTTTTTCTGCATGCAATTGTATTTGTTTCCCTATCAGAGTGGCTTTTTTTCTACAGAATTTTGCCAGGGATAACACTCTTGTTGCTCGTGGGTTCTTTAACGTGCGCTAAATAATGATGTGTAACACACGGGACCTCGGTTTATCGTCTCATCCGAAAGACTAGCACCCAGACCACCACTCTGATCTAATGGATGGGAGGAAAAGTTTTGGGCCCATACGGATTCGAACCACCGCACTCCGACCCGAATTTCGCTTTACTAGACAGGCGCGTTACCTCTAGACCACCGATCACCGATCTCTCTCATCGACATCGCTGCTTTCTCACACATCAAGCATATTATACTCCTTAGCACAGAGACAGGGGAACAGTGTGGCATGACTTGAAGGCTCTAACAACCTAAGCAGCCTCACATCCAACCCCTGTGAATGTAACATCTGAACAAGATCGGGTAAATCGGTGGACTAGAGGTAACGCATTTGCCTTGGAAGCGAAAAGTCCGATAGGTTCGAAGTTAAGTATGTGGGGATTTGATCACCGTTTGTGCCCACATTTTTCTCCACCCACACTAGACCGTGAGTGGTTTGTCTTGGTGCTAGTCTTTGAGATAGACGATAAACTGAGGTCCTGTATCCAACACGCATTTGGTGCGCGTTCAAGGACCCGCTGCAACAAGAGGATTGTCCCTGGCAAAATTTTGTAGAAAAAAGCCACTCTGATAGGAAAACAAATACTCATGCAGACTAAACGGAGGTGAAATTAAAGTTGTGGGTTTGACTTGGCAATTCTCCTAAAGGAGGGTCGATGACCGACGCGGTCAGGTCATATTGGCTCTTATTTCCCTCCACTACTCCACTGCTCTGGGGACGGGATAGGTCGGTGGTCAGAGCACTCACTTTCCCCAAGCCAATGTTAAGCAGCATCGACGTGGTTACCGAGTAGATGGGTGACCGTTTGTGTGCCTTGGCTTCAGTACACTTTCCCCAGTTCACCCAGTTGTAAATGGGTACCTACCCTTTTTAGGGTCATTGAAGGTAAAGTAGCGAAGGAGAGGAGATGGGCGCTACCCTCAATATGCTGGCCCCTAGAGAAGCTAGGGCTGTAGCACATTGCTTCCCTACGACAACATGGGTGATGGGACACCTTTACCTTTTACCTTTTACTCTGGGGAATATATTGATTCAGGAGGCTGTTTTCAGAAGTGAGGAACAATTGCTTTCTGTGAAATTAGCTTTGTTGTAGTACAAGAAGGGAGCCCATTTCTTGAAAACTAGACTCAGGAAAATAATACTGGTCTGTAGTTAACTTGAAAAAAAATCATTGATGTATTTTGCTTTCTATTTCCTACCCAGCAAATGTCAGCCTTTTTTCGTTTTTAGAAATGTGTACACGTTATATCTTTTGGGCGATATAATTTTGTTGTTTTACTTTACTTTCTCCTGTATATGGAAAGTATGACATACACTATCGTTATTTCTGCCTGACAGAGTTTTCCTTCAGTGTTGACAGTGTTCTGTTTGTTTTCGAATAATAACGCCCTGGAATTTTCCTGATCAGAAATGCACGAAACAATTCTATTCCCTGCAACACTTATAGAACTTTTAAAACATCTTCTTTTCTCGACCTTCTTAATCGTTAATGCTTGCTTTTTTCCCCATGGTTTTAATCAACACTGTTTCTTCAAGCGTTTCACGATTCTTTTGTCGAAACGCATTTCCAGTGCGAATCTTAGGACTGGATGTTTGGAGCTATTTTTTGCTTTTGCTTGACTTGCGCCAGAGCACTCGCTTTCCCCAGTCAAGTTAAGCAGCGTCCGAGCGTGGTTACCAGTTGGATGGGTGACCGTTTGCGCGCCTTGGCTTCGCACAGCCCCCCCACCCAGTCCAGTTAACCAGCTGTAAATGGGTACCGCCCTCTTTAGGGTCAGGGACGTTTTAATTAATTAAAGCAGCGAGGAAGAGAGATAGGCGCCGCCCTCAACATGCTGGCCCCTAGAAAGCTGAGGTCTCTGATGCCTTGCTCCCCTACGGCCGATTAGGTTATGGAACACCTTTACCTTTCATCTTTACCTTGGCTTACGCCTGACACGTGCACATACATTCTGCCTCCAGCCTGGAAGAAGGGATGAATTCTTTATTAAAGTGTCGTCTGTTAGTTT
>CM060335.1:21428214-21433214 GCA_030674155.1 Stramonita haemastoma | reverse complement strand
CGAGGAAAAAAGGAAGATTGCGAAATATTTTCGACAATAAAAAACAAGGCATTACAAAGTCTATAAAATAAACATTCATATAAAATATACAAACCATGTATTCGGAAAGGGAGGAAGGAGTGACAGAAGGGGAAAAGACATAGAAATAATGAGAGAATGGTAGAGAGGAGAGAACCGATGAGCGAGTAAGAGAGAGAGAGAGAGAGAGAGAGAGAGAGAGAGAGAGAGAGAGAGAGGAGAGAGAGAGAGAGAGAGAGAGAGAGACAGAGACAGAGACAAGGAGACAGAGACAGAGAGCGATGTCAGGGAAGCGAGGCAAGAAGAAGAAGGAAAACTAAGCCATAAAGATAGGTTGTTCATCAATTAAAATAATTAAGAGATAGATCGACAGGATAATAAGCACGCAGACTTACAAATGCTTACAGACTGACACAGGAAAAGGAACCAAGATTGGCACAGAGATAGACACATAAAGAGAGAGAGAGAGAGAGAGAAAGAGACAGAGAAAGAGAGGGAGGGAGGAAGACAGATAGATAGACAGACAGACGGACGAACAAGACGCAAAAACACATACGCAGACAAAAAAAAAGAAAAGCAAAAAATAATTAAACATGTACAACAAACAAAAAAAAACAACAAAAAACTTTAAAAAGCCCCAAAAAAAAACAAACACAACACAAACAAACAAACAACACATCAAAACAAAACAAAAACTTACCGGAACAGAAGACTTGAACGAAGAAGAGCGCCAGGCCAAAGGGCATGCAGGTGTTGTGACGCGTCATCGTGACGTCACGGCAGGCGCGGACGCAGACGCAGGTGCAGGGCGTCGACTTTCGTGATCAAAGTTGGGGGGTTTGGTGGGTTTGATTGTCTTGTGGAGACAAAGCGTCTGGTGGTTTTGCCTGCTGAAGTATGAAAAAACACGTTTAGATTTAGTAAAAGAGTTAAAGAGAAGAAGAAACGGAGGTAGTGGGGTTTTGGTTTGGTTTTGTTTGTGTTTTGTTTTTAACTCGATTGTCTAGTGTTATGCAGTGTTTTATAGATAGATAGATAGATAGATATAGATAGATAATAGATAGATAGACAGAAGAAGATAGACAGACAGACAGACAGACAGACACAGACAGTAGTAAGGACTGGGATAGAAGATAGAAGATAGAAGATAGATAGATAGATAGATAGATAGATAGATAGATAGATAGATAAATAGATAGATAGATAAGATAGATAGATAGATAGAAGATATATAGATAGAATATCCAAACCGCACAGGTAAGTAAAACAAAGACGCACAACATTTGCCTTTCAAAACTTTCAGGAAAGAAATTAACTTACAACCAAGCACGCACAGCTAAAGTAAAACACAGACATTCAGCACTAATTATCTTCTATTGTGGCTTGGATAAAGGTCTCCACCTCAGTGTCTGTGAGAGAGAGGGATGGAGAGTCACTGGTCACTAGAGGGATGACAGACAGACAGACAGGCAGGAAAGAAGGATATCAGACAGCTGAAGTACAGGGTACTTCCAGGCAGGCATCTGACTTTCCTTGCTGAATGCAGTGTCTCTACCTGCTGAATCTTCCCTGGTCGTACCCAGGGTTTTAGGGTTTAACTTTGTACTGGTTTTGACAACAGATTGGTCTCTCTTTGTCTGTTTCCGACTCTGTCTTTCTGTTTTTTCTGTGTCATGATAGTCTGTCTCTGTCTGTCTGTTGTCTTGTCTGTGTCTGTCTGTCTGTCTGTCTGTCTGTCTGTCTGTCTGTCTGTCTGTCTGTCTGTCTGTCTGTCTGTCTGTCTGTCTCTCTCTCTCTCTCTCTCTCTCTCTCCTCTCTCTCTCTCTCTCTCTCTCTCTCTCTCTCTCTCTCTCTCTCTCTCTCTCTCTCTCTCTCTCTCATCTTACGTCTGATACTTATTCTTGGTGTGTGTGTGTGTGTGTGTGTGTGTGTGTGTGTGTGTGGTGTTGTGTGTGTGTGTGTTGTGTGTATGTACGTGAGTGTGTGTGAGCACGTGCTTGTTGTGTAGTTAGTTTGATGTCTTTACGTATATATTCTCAGCACATTCATCTGTTATTATATTCTTTACATATATATATGTATATATATATATAATATAATAATATATATAGTATGTATGCATGTGTATGAATAATTGCACCTACATATGTACCTAAGCCGCGCACATGCCCGCCTACTACACTGTTGTATAAGTAACCAAAAAAAAAAAGAATGACAGACCCCACTCACCCCACCACCCACAACCCCCATTTCTTTCCCCCCAAAAAGAGATCCTCTGAGAGCTGATGAAGAAAGAAGGTGGCAGGAGGAGAAGGAGGGGGAGGGGAGGAGGGGGGGGGGTTGAACACAGAGAGCGGTCAGGACGTGTTAATGCAGAAGGACTACACTTGTCATGGCCACACAGGGTCAATCCGGCCAGATGGTCCTGACTGCCCCCCCCCCCCCCCCCCACTCTTCCTTTCATCTCCCTCATTGAAAGAAACTACACAGCGCGTGCGCGCGGCAGCGCCCACGCAACACACACACACACATTATGCACGCGCGCACATGCAGAGTCACATACACACCATAATATGCATGCGCGCTCACACGTACAAACACACACACACATGCACGCTCGAACACCACACACACACACACACACACCCACAACACACACACAACAACACCGCCGAGCGGCGAGCGAGCGAGCTCGCGAGCGCCACACACACACACACACACACACACACACAACACACAACAACACACATAATTTTTTTTTCCTCTCTGTCTCTCTCTCTCTGTCTCCCTGTCTCTGTCTGTCTGTCTGTCTGTCTCTGTCTGTCTCTGTCTGCTGTCTCTGTCTGTCTGTCTCTCTGTCTTCTGTCTCTCTTCTCTTCTCTGTCTCTCTCTCTCTCTCTCTCTCTCTCTCTCTCTCTCTCTCTCTCTCTCTCTCTCTCTCTCTCTTCTCTCTCTTTCTCTCTCTCTTTCCCCTCATCTCTCTCTCTCTTTCTTTTGCTTCACACAACACGACACGCACGCACGCGCGCGCGCGCGCGCGTATACAAGTGTTAGTTTTCGTGCCTGATAATTACTTGTGGGGACCTGGAAGTGTAAACTGAAGGGTCAAACAGGGTCAGCGGTCAGTCTCCACCACTTCATAATTGAATAACCCAAGCCTCGCCAGACACTCAAGTCTCCAACAAGATGAGCAGAAAAAAAACACCTCTGTTTCGATCTCAATTAGATACTCTTTGCTGACTTCTAACTGAATACTACAATTGAGCTGATAGACATAACACTATCGTTTTTGTTGTATTATTTCGGTGATATGGAAAAAGCAGCCATGTGCTTTTAAAAAATATTCTACATCAGTCCCAATGTGCGTTAAGTTTTGTACATGTTAGGGTTAGAGACAGTGTTGGGGGAGAGAGAACAGAGACAGAGACAGAGACAGAGACAGAGAGACAGAGAGAGACAGAAGAGGGAGACAGAACACAACAGAACATCAGACAGACAACAGACATACATACAATCACAATGCATACATGCATACATACATACATGCATACATGCATACATACATACATACATCATACATACACATATACATATACACAATACACATAATTATAAAACACACATACATACATACATACATACATACATACATACATACATACATACATACATACATACATACATACATACATACAATACATACATACATACATACATACATACATACATACATACATACATACATACATACATACATACATACATACAAAACATACATACTCATACATACAAGCAGACAGAAATAAACACAAACAAACAGGCAATCAGAGACAGAGGCAGAAACAAACAATAATGATATTGATGATGATGATATGATGATGATGATGATGAATGATGATGATGATGATGATGATGATGATGATGATGATGATGATAATAATAATAACATAAACATGAATAATATAAGATAATAATAACTAATAATAAATAATAAATATAATAATAATAAGGAACAATGCATGACACGTTAGTAGACCCAGACAAACTTTCAGCCAAACAAACTGAGACACAAAGATCAACAACAACAACAACAACAAACCAATTACAAAACCAATCACAATAGAGAGTGGAGCACTGGGAATCAGATTCCTATAGAACAATCCAATTTCTTGCCATAACAAGAGTCTAGCGGGAAATAAGGAAGGTTAAATCCTCAACGGCCGCTTTACGGCTTTATAAGTCGAAGTAATTGGCACCCTTAACTCAAACCTTTTTGCCATTATTTTGCTATTTTGATACAACCCCCCCCCCCCTCCTCTCCCCACCACCACCACAAAGTCTTTGTTTTACGACAAACCACAACCATTTTTTCTTAAAGCGCGGTTAAAAAGAACAACTTGTAGAAGTATTCATTGATACTGTGTCACTTTTTTCCAGGCTACAATATCCACCCCTGCCCTTGCCCCTTTCTCTTTGATCTTCTACTAATTCTGGTAGAAATTGGTACTTGCGGTTTATCTCATAACTAAAAGAAAAATAGAAAACGCAAGCTATTGATTATTTTTTCTAATGATAAAATGATTCTGAAATATAAAGGAAGAAAAGAAAGTCAGAGTGAAAACTTCCACAAGGAATGGAAAAAAAAGAAAGAAAGATGTTAACCTACGAAGAGCTAGTCCTGAAAATCCTATTTGTGATGAACTTCACATAACATGTGCAGCTTTTTGGTGCATATGCCCGCGCATGTGCACACACACACACGCACGCACGCACGCACACACACACGCGCGCGCGCGCACGCACTCACGCGCACACACACACACACTGTACTGTACTGTACTGCACTGTACTGTACTGTACTGTACTGTACTGTACTGTACTGTACTGTACTGTACTGTACTGAGCACCAGATAGATATTAGTGTACATAGTAGATATTCGGTGATACTAATATCACAAGTGTGAATGACTTAATTGAACTTA
>CM060335.1:21413214-21423214 GCA_030674155.1 Stramonita haemastoma | reverse complement strand
GTCTCATCCGAAAGACTAGCGCCCAGACCACCACTCATGGTCATGTAGCTTGGGGAAGCCTGTGCTATGTGGCTGACATGATGGGATGTGCATGGCTAGGTTTGTTTTGCTTGCCCTGGGACTTTTGGGGAAAATCGATAGAATAATTCTTTGCGTTGACACCGTAATATCCTCTCATACATTGCTGAAAATGTTGGGAAAATACAGGACCTGGAACTGTGACATTTTGAAAGCAAGCAAAGCAAGCAAGCAGAGAGAGAGAGAGAGAGAGAGAGAGAGAGAGAGAGAGAGAGAGAGAGAGAGAGAGAGAGAGAGACAGACAGACGAGACAGACAGACAGACAGACAGACAGACAGACAGACAGACAGACACAGACAGACAGACAGACAGACAGACAGACAGACAGACAGAGACAACAGACAGACAGACAGACAGACAGACAGACAGACAGGGAGAGAGAGAGAGGAGAGAGAGAGAGAGAGAGAGGAGAGAGAGAGAGAGAGAGAGAGAGAGAGAGAGAGAGAGAGAGAGAGGAGGGGGTAGACTTTAAGAATTGGCTTTTTTGTGAGAAAAAAAATATACTGAAACATTTTTGTTACATTGAATATCTGTAGAAATTCTACAGACAATAATACAGTAGTCTATCAAAGCTAACAGGGACTTCAAAGGTCTGCCAGAAATTGAAATAAAAAGTTTCATGTATTTATATAATTTTACATTTATATGCCACGTTATGTCACAGCAGATTTCTCTGCGTGAAATTCGGGCTGCGCTCACAAATGCAGTGCCTACCCATTTCTTTTTCTTTTTCTGTCTGCAATTGTATTTGTTTCCCTATCAGAGTGGCTTTTTTCTACAAATTTTACCAGAGACAACTCCCTTGTTGCCGTGGTTCTTTTACGTGCGCTAAATGATGTGTAACACACACCAGCTGCCAGTAGTACCACTTTATAATCGAGAAAATAGAAATGAATGAAAATTGTACTGGTAACCAATCATGACTTCTTCGTCATTATGAAATTGGTTAATAATTATGATAAAAAAAAGAACATCAGAAATGGACATTTTTAATGACAGCATTTGAGAGAGAATTGAAGAAGAACCAAACCTTTGGCCTGACATGTGTAAATTATGTAGGGTTGGGGTCTGGGTTCAGGTTTCTACTGTGTTTTATTTTTTCAAAGTACGGCAACAAGTTTGAAAAAATGCATGTGACTGGCACATTCTACCAATTAAACAACTTTTTTTTCTTTTTTTTCCCTAGCTTTTTTGTAGTTTTTTTTGTATCTGTACTTGCGTCTTAGTATGATTACTTGATTTTTGTTCCTTTTTTTCGTTCGTGTATTTTGTGTATCGATCGATCTGTAACTGGTTTTTTGTTGTTTGTTTGTTATGTTCATTTTGTTTTGTCTGAGTTTTGTTTTTTTATATTTTTTTATATTGTTTTGTTTTGTTTTGTTTTCGATTGTCTTTTGTTCGTTTTCTGGTCTGTTTGTTGTGTAAATCTGTCCATGTCTATATCATTGTCACTTTTATGCAAGAGCTCATTCAGCTTTTTTTTCGGTGAAATAAATAATGTTTTTCATTTGTGTTTTTAAGAGAAGAACATCTTTTGAAGTTTAAGAGACAGGACAACTACAGATTAGAAAGAAGAGAAGAGAGGGGGGCATGCACACACACACACACACACACAACCAACACCACACCCTCATCACACACACACACAAAGACGCACACACACAACAACACACAGACACACACACAGACAGACACAGAAGTCAGACACACACACACAAACACACACACACACACAACACACACACACACACACACACACCATATAATCACACACACACACACACACACACACACACACACACACACACACACCACAACACACACACACACACACAACACACACGAATTAGGCAAATACAAACTAAGACAGAGTCAATAATCCGTTCTCCAGGTTGTCTCCTTAACACCAGTTTTTGGTGAATGTTTTTTCCACTTTACAGTTGTAAAGGTTTGTTTTTTCCACAAAATGGAAATCTTCTCTCTGTCTCCTTCACTGTGTCTGTGTCTGTGTCTGTCTGTCTGTCTGTCTGTCTGTCTGTCTGTCTGTCTGTCTGTCTGTCTGTCTGTCTGTCTGTCTGTCTGTCTGTCTGTCTGTCTGTCTGTCTGTCGTCTCTCTCTCTCTCTCTCTCTCTCTCTCTCTCTCTCTCTCTCTATTTATATATATTATTATATCTGTTCTGTCTGTCTGTCTGTCTGTGTCTGTCTGCGTGCCTGCCCCATCTCTCTTCTGTCTGTCTCTCTGCCCCTCTCTTCTGTCTTATCTGTTGTTAGTCTGTCATATGTATGTCTTCTGTCTGTCTTCTATTCTTCTTTCTCTCTTCTTCTTCTCATCTTCTCTTCTTTCTGTCTGTCTGTCTGTCTGTCTGTCCTGTCCTGTCTGTTCTGTCTGTCTGTCTGTCCCCTGTCTTCTGTCTATCTATCTATCATCTGTCTTCTGTCTCATCTATCTATCTATCTATCTATCTATCTATCTATCTATCTATCTATCTACTATCTATCTATCTCATAGCTGGCTTTAAAAAAAAAACAAACAAACAAGGAAAAAAATCGCTGGACCGAAGGTGAACTGGCTTTAAGCAGATCAACACAAAAAAAAGTGACAAAAACTCGCACTAATGACCAGAGCAGCATCATTACGCTCAGTCTCTAACCTTTACTTAGCAAAGATAGCTTAATCTTGTGATGAGGACAACCGTAAAAAAAAAATTAGCATATACAAAAAGAGAAGAGTTGTTATAACAGTGTAAGTAAAAACAGTAAATTAAACGAAAAATGTGTGTAACGACGTACGCGGAAGCTGCAAAGAAAAGACTTCTTCGAAGGGGTGTTGAAGGGGGGACGAGGGTATGTTTCATCTGAACACTCTGAAGACATGAAGAGAAGGTTTTATCCAAATGAGGAACGAAGAAGAAGAAAGAAAAGAAGAAGAAAGAAAGAAAGAAGAAAGAAGAAAGAAAGAAGAAAGAAAGAAAGAAAGAAAGAAAGAAAAAAGAAAAGGAGAAGAAGAAAGAAAAGAGAAGAAAGAGGAAGAAGAGAAGAGAAGAAAGAGGAGAGAAGAGAAGAAGAAGAAGAAGAAGAAGAAGAAGAAGAAGAAGAAGAAGAAGAAGAAGAAGAAGAAGAAGAAGAAGACAGAAAGAAAGCAAAAAAAAAAGAAAGAAAGAAGAAAGAAAGAACAAAGAAACAACAACAAAAAAGAAAGAAAAGAAGAAAGAAAAGAAGAACAAGAAGAAAGAACAAGAAGAACAGAGAACAAGAAGCAAGAAGAAAGAACAAAACAAAAACAGGAAAGGAGAAAAAAGAGAGGACAAAAGAAGAAAACAAAAAGAAAACTGGTAAGAGGTGAAGGCATTTTTAAAAACTAGCAAGGGACAAAAAGAATGTAATTAAACAAAAGTCTGTTACCCTTGACCACTCCACGCGGCCGTGATGAATGAAACATATTTCTCCTCGTGTGTGTGTGTGTGTGTGTGTGTGTGTGTGTGTGTGTGTGTGTGTGTGTGTGGTTGCGCGCGCGCGCGTATACACATTATGTGTATCTGTGTCTATGTATGTCTGTGTGTGGGTGGGTGTTGTCCCTCACGTCATTGCGCAAGTTCACGTTCTGGAGTGAACTTTGCGAGCACAAACACACTAAGTGGCTAATGTAGAATTATGCGCTTCAAAGAAATAATTCCTTATTTACACTGATCACTGATGTTATCAGTCATATATCCCGTCATCTAATTCGCTTAGCCTCAGAACACCTCATAGACCTAGCGTGCTACTAAGCTTCTCGGGAGCAATCCTTTTGTCTGACGCAAAAAAAAAATATTGCGTAACATTGTTTGTCTGACGCAAAAAAGTTTGCACAGTGGCTACATGACCTTGATATTAACTCGTCACGCTTACCAAGGCAGTGCAGAAAAACAAAACTAGTGTTTTTTTTTTTCTTTGCTTGGGCCGTGCGGTTCTATGCTTTGTATGCGAAAAAGGGAAAAAGCTTTGAACAGTGGTCTGTGTAATTATTTATGTGATTCATATCAGAGCGCAGGTGTTTTAGATTCATTCTTGGCTTATCCCATCAATGTTCACGTGTACAATGCTGGTAATTAAAGAAGGCGGTGGTTTCGGTGTAGGGAAAAAAAACAATAGTGTGAATGTTACCGTTATGATATTATTTATGCATTGCAACATTTTCTTTTTGTCTGTGTGTCTTCTTGGTGTGTGTGTTTTTTTTTTTTTCATCTTTTATATTGAGGAAATGGAATAAGCACTCCTTGCTTTATTCATCCAGTCCCCGTGTGTATGCAGTTTTGTAAATATTGTTATCCGTTCCAACTGGTGTTGTGTGTTGTTTGTGTTTGTGTGTTGTGTGTCTGTGTGGTGTTCTGTGTTGTGTCTGTGTGTTGTGTGTCTGTTGTCTGTCTGTCTGTCTGTTCTGTCTTCTCTCTTCTTTCTCTCTTCTTGTCTTTTTCTCTCTCTTTTGCTCTTTTCTCTCTTCTTTGCTTCTATAACGAGATTGCTTCTTTTATCGTAAACTCTCCTTGGATTATTGTTAGCTTAATGAGACTGTCTGTACACACGGAGACAATGCCATTCCCTTTAAAACTAAGCCTCTCTGATACAATACTTTTCAACACATTCCAACAACCTGACAGGACAACTTTTGTTTTTAGAAATAACCAGAAGTTGTTTAAAGCTCACTGTACCAAAAATCCTGTGAAAGTTGGACTGTTTGTCATTTGATTAGTAAAAAAACACTAATTTATAATGTTTTCTTTTCAACCAACAATTGATTTGTTGCAGATGATCCGATTAAAAGCAAAAGAAAACCCTTACTTAAAACAAAAAATAGCGGCAACAACAAAAGAAGAATCAAATGCTATCTTCTTCAAGGAGGCTTACTTCGCAAATATCCTTAGTCGGTATATTCAAATAAAACTCATTGGAGTTTTTGAAAAAATCCCTTTTCAGCTATTAGATTCTTTTTTATATGATTGTATTTAATTGGAATCGCTTAGCGCAGATAAAATATAATGTCTTTTTTCCCAAAAACTCTTCTCAATATCTAACTACATTATCAAGATCACAATCCAATCTTGCATGTAAAACGGACGCATAATATTAGCTGAAAACACTCTGTCGCTGTTATCGTTTTACAAATTGAGGAAACGTAAGCTTATGTCGCTTTTTGTCAATGGACGTCAAATGTAGACCCAGATCTTGAAACACCAAAACAAACACAAACAAACAAATCCAAAACAAGCAAACCAAACAAACGAACAAGCAAACCACAACAAGCAAACCACAACAAGCAAACCATAACAAGCAAAAAACCCAAACAACAGACAAAGCAAAAACAAACAAACCAAAAACAACCAAACTCAAACAAACAAAAAAAAAAACGGTCAGATAGGATGTGAATCATCAGCAGAAAACGCTGTGTCCATGTCAGACGGCTCTGACAGAGTTGATTGGTCGGAATCTCCGTTTCATTCAGGAGCTGGACTCGAGCGCATTTTGCCCATCATCTATTATCCCAGCCCGGGTCAGGGTCTCTTCCCACAGCTTTGACAGCTTTTACTCACTTCCTCCAAAACGGAACCGATGGAAAAGACCGAGATTTGGAAACGATCAACTGATTACATTTGGAAACGGAAAGAGGGATTAAAGTTTATAAAAAAAAAAGATGCGCAGTGTGACAAGCAAGTTATGGGAACGACGACTATGGTTAAAATGAGTATTAATGCCTTAGATTTGAAACGTCGTCGCTTTGAAACAGACACATCTCTTTTTTTCTGGAGAGAGAGACTGACGTCTCCTACTCTTGTCATCAAGGGGACTGTGACCTCCACAACTCGTGACATCAATGAAAAAAAATGTGCCCTCCACGATTCTTGACATCGAGAGACTAAGCAGCCTGACTCTGTCCCCAGCAATGTCTGCCTGTGGCAATATCTGTCCGTGGCAAAGTTTGTCGTTGGCAATGTCTGTCCATGGCAATATTTGTCCATGGCAATGTCTGTTCATGGCAATGTCTGTTCATGTCAATGTGTGTCCATGTCCATGGCAATATCTGTCTCTAGCAAGTTTGACCATGGCAATAAACTGTCTCTAGCAATGTTTGTCCATGGCAATATCTGTCTCTATGGGAATGTGTTCCATGGCAATTTGTCCATGGCAATGTGTGTCCATGGCAATATCTGTCCATGGCAATGTTGTCCATGTATGTTGTCCATGGCAATGTCTGTCCATGGCAATGTGTGTCCATGGCAATAGTCTGTCCATGGCAATGTCTGTCAGGAATGTCTGTCCATGAATGTCTGTCCATGGCAATGTGTGCCATGGCAATGTGTGTCCACGGCAATGTGTGTCCAAGGCAATGTCTGTCCTGTGGCAATGCTGTCCATGGCATGGCAATGTCTGTCCACGGGATGGCAATGTCTTCCGTGGCAATGCTGTCCATGGCAATGTTGTCCCTAGCCGTGTCCATGTCCCTAGCAATGTGTGTCCTTTCCCTAGTCATGTGGTTCTTCGCCTTGATTGTGCGGGCAGACAGACAGGAGAAGCCCCAGTGCAGTGTGTGTTGATGGTCACAATGGCAAATTAATGGGGAAGACCTGGTGCTTAACCAAAGGAAACTGGACCCCTCTCTCTCTCTCCTCTGCCCCTTTTCATTCTCCATTCCTTTCTTTCTTGGTTAGGGTCGCCACTTTCATACAGTAGCTAAGTTCATTCAGCCTGAGTTCCTTTGAAGGAGTTTGGTTTTAGGCCGCAGCTGGCCACCGGCCAGCAAAGATCGTGCCTTACTGCATGCTGCTACAGCTTGTGCATCATTTATATATATATATATATATATATATATATATATATATATATTATATTATTTATATATGTATATATTTATTTATTTATTATTTACTTATTATTTATTCTTTCATATCGAGGATCGTGAAATAAGCACTCATGTGCTTTTTTACATCCAGTCCCCATGTGTATGCAGTTTTGTAAATTTTGTCATCTGTTCCCACCGGCACACAATGGACTACTCTTACAAAAAAACGGAACAGGATATAGCATGTTCTGCGTGCGTTGGCACACGGGGCCTCAGTTTATAGTCTCATCCGGACTTTTAGGTAGAGCACTGATGTTAACTCCACGGGGAAAATCCCCTCGAACGGGAATCGAACCTGGGTCGTCAAGTGCAAGTGCAATGTTCTGACCACTAGGCTATCCCGTCATTAGTGTCAGTGTACAGTGTCCGCTAGTTAAACAATCTGCAGAACGCTACTTATTATGAATTGATGGCACATTGCAGACAATGCTGTGCTGTTACACATACACGGCAGTACCAGCTCTATGGTAATAGTGAGGCTGAATAAATTTATTTTATTTTATTTTTTATTAGCGACTAGCGATTCAATAGAAGTATATTAGTGAGTAAAGCGATTTACCTACCTACAAAGTCAGAGATTTCGGGTTTGAATCCCGCATCAAAACAGAACCTCCGCTCTCCCCCCCCCTCCCCCTCCCCCCCTACCTCCCCAATCCAGTTTAAGCCAAGAAAGGTAATTTTCCGGAGAGAACTGTAACTTGACAATATTAAGTAAAACATGATCAATTATTCGTAGATTACCTCACGATGAGTGATATGAACCGCGAACTTTTCTTTTTCCAGAAAAGTCAAACAGTGATAGTCAAACAAGGCCACAACCACGACAGATAACTGAAACGTGAATGATGCCCTACTTTGGAACCTTTCACAATATTTTCAGAAAGAAAGAGAAACCAAAGAGCTGTACTGTGAAAAAGTCTACTATGAAAACAAACACAACACTATCAGACACAATTCTATCCGTCTGAAGAAGTTATGATTATTACGCGCTAACCATAGCGAAAGAGTCTAAAAGTCTCGGACAAAAGTCGAATTTCTATCGTTTAGTTTCAGCGACGAACACGATGAGTGTTAACCAAAATATTGAAGAGCAATAACATCCAGAAAGTTAAGCAAACATGTCAGCTATGCGGGGTGTAGGCCCTGTTTTCTTTCCAAATAAAATGTGCCGACTGCTCTCTGTCTCTGTCTCTCTGTTTCTGTCTCTGTCTCTGTCTGTCTGTCTGTCCTCTTTTCTCTCTGTCTCTGTCTGTCTTTTTGTCTGTGTTTTCTCTCTCTTTCTCTCTGTCTCTCTCTTCTCTGTCTGTCTGTCTGTCTGTCTTTCTCTCTCTCTCTCTCCTCTCTCTCTCCTTCTCTTCTCTCTCTCTCTCTCTCTCCTCTCTCTCTCTCTCTCTCTTCTCTCTCTCTCTCTCTCTTCTCTCTCTCCTCTCTCTCTCTCTCCAGATTTTACTTATCTCTATATCTCTGTCTGTCTGTCTGTCTGTCTGTCTGTCTGTTTGTCTATTGTTTAGTCTGTTTGTCTGTCTGTCTTTTCTTCTCTCTCTCATCTCTCTCTCTCTCTCTCTCTCTCTCTCTCTCTCTCTTCTCTCTCTTCTCTCTCTCTCTCTCTCTCTCTCTCTCTCTCTCTCTCTCTCTCTCTCTCTCTCTCTCTCTCTCTCTCTCTCTCTCTCTCTCTCTCTCTCTCTCCTCTTCTCTCTCCTCTCTCTCTCTGTGGTTTCATATATTTTTGAGTTATTATCTTGTTATTTGCTGATGATGTAGCATTATTGTCAACTACACCCACTGGCTTACCGAATAAACTTAAGGTCTTAGAAACTTGTGATCATATGAAATGAAGTGTGAACATTGTCAAAACTAAGATTACGGTATTTAGGAAAGGGGGATACTTAGCAAAACATGAAAAATGGTTCTTTGATAATAAAAGATTAGACGAAGTCAACAGTTATTGCTATTTAGGATTTAATTTCACATCTATGATTATTGCAAAGAAGGTACATCACATTTAGTTACTAAAGGCAAAAAAGCAGTTAAACAGCTTAACAAAGTTTTCCAGAAGTACAAGGAAATGATAGTAAACACATTCTGTAAAATATTTGATACCGAAATTCATCCAATATTGTTGTATTCAACTGAAATGGGGAGATAGACTAGAACATCTAGAAAAAGTACATATACTAGCTCGTAAACGGTTCTTAGGTGTGCCTGCCAGGACACCAAATAAAATGGTGTATGGGGATCTTGGCAGGTACCCGCTGTATGTAAATACATATGTTGCATGCATACGATTCTGGTTTAATTTATTATATATGGATTCTGAAAAATTGCCACATAAAGCTTATCATATGTTGATACAATTCCCTAAAAAGGCAAACAATGCTGGGTATCCAAATCAGGGATATACTATGCATAACTGGATATATTTTTTGGCAAAACCAAGGAGTAGGAGACAAAAATGTTCTTGCATGTATTTACTTATAGGTTGGTTTGCCTAGGAATGGACTGGTACCATTTGAGATTGTAGTAGATAATTATGATGGTTATAGACACTTTATGACTGTTTTTGAAAAAGAGAAGTACATCAGTGAAATGGATACATATAGTTTTCGTGTTGCAGTTACAAAAGTACTGTTTAATGCTCTACCACTTAACAATAATACGTATCTTTATAATAGTTCAAACGATGTTAAGCAATGCCCCGTCTATAAAGACCAAAAAAAGAATGAAGAACACTTTTTATTCAATTGTCCTGTCTATAAAGATTTGAAAAATGAGTTTCGTAAAGATTCCAAAAGACTTCCTTTCTACGTGCTACTCAAAGGTACAATGTCTACTGATAGATACAATTTATAACGATTTATTTTTCATGCAATCAACAGAAGAAATAAAATAAATTTCCAGAAATAGTTCCTTATATTGATGAACACACCATTTAAAACATTGTTGATTATGACGCAGGTGAATTGTTTTGCGATGAACAATTTCATCACAGTTGATGTAATCTTCGTGTTTTATTGTTGCTGATACATTATTTTATATGTATTTCTTCTT
>CM060335.1:21395714-21403214 GCA_030674155.1 Stramonita haemastoma | reverse complement strand
GTAAAATGTTATGTTGAGATTACCTTCACCTATAACAAGCTCTTAACATAACATCCTGCACTCTCCATTAGAGGAGAAAAATCCTCTGAAGTCGGTGTATGGCTGCCTATATGACGAGGTACTTGAAAACAAGTCAAACACGCAAACTCCTCATTCAGTGTGCAATTTCAATCTCACAGTGATTCTCAGTCAGGTGAGTGAGTCAGAGCACACATTCTGGGTGACCCCCAGAGTGTTAAGCTGGGGAACGCACACCAACAACAACAACAACAGCAACTAACTCCTAACAACTTGACTCCTAATTTTATCTTCCGATTAAAACTGCTGAAAAGGGTTCTGACACTGCAATAAAAGTTGATGTGATTAACCACAAGACTTCGAAAGAATTTTTGTTTATTTAATCCATCGATTTTTCTATCACCAAGACGCATCAAAAGCTATGAAATGTAGAACGGAAATTTTATTTAATTCATCAATATTCCTACCACCACAACGCATCAAAAGCTAGGAAATTTAAAACAGAAATTCGGAGAAATATTCTGATTGTCAAACTTTCTCAACCTCGATTTTTTTACCAAATATTTTTTTCAAGTTTTTAACAGTAGAAAACAAAAACCCAACTCCCATAGCTAGGACAGCGGTGGTGAGTGGTGTTATTGGGTGAAGAAGGGCTGTGACTTAAGGAAATTCCTTTGATTTTCTCTGTCATTTCGAGAGCAAGGCCTTTCATGTCAGGCTTCAGATTTGACATTAGCGCTGCTTCCACGTCATCATGCTTCGGATTTTCCCGGTAATTAATCCACAAACGAAGAAATAAACAGGCAATCAAAGGCGGCAGACAAGGACTTGATTTGTTCAAGAGAATTTTTCAGATGAAAAAAAAGCACGTCTTATATAAACACGCGCGTGCGCGCGCATGCGCACAAATATGCATGCGTGCGCATACAAGTTCTTTGTACTCAGTACTGCTGTCGAAAATCATGTACGAAAAAAGTTGTTTTTCTTAATCACAGACTGAAGCTAAATACCTTTTTAGCAAAATTTGCAACAAAAAATATACACTGTATAGTTCTATGCCGTGAAAAAAATATTCATAGTCAGTGTCATTACTTAAAACGGTTCTTACAAACATTTCAAAATAAGTCTCTGCACAAGGTTCTAACGAATCCAAATTATATATTGTTTGAGATAGTATTGTCTCTGGTGCAGTCCCCAGTAACTTTTCGTTTATGCTGATGATGACGATGACGATGTTGATGACGATGATGATGATGATGATGACGATGACGATGACGATGTCGATGACGATGACGATGTTGATGAAGATGATGGTGGTGATGATGATGATGATGATGATGATGATGATGATGATGATGATGTCGACGACGACGACGACGACGGCGATGATGGTGATGATAACGATGATGACGATGATGATGATGATGATGATGATGATGATGATGATGATGATGATGATGATGATGATGATGATGATGAAAGTGAGAATGATGCAGGAGAAGCGGATTACAACCAGATTTGAATCAATTAAAAACATCTCAAACGGACTGTTCATCGAGACTCGAATCCCCGCTCCCAGATTACTTTTGAATCACGAGACCGACGCCTCAGGACTAAGCTGTTTCCTCCCGATGCTGTGAAATAAATAAATATATCTTAGTTGAGCATCCAGCCACCTCGTTCTCTTCATCTCCTTCACAGATCATCATTAGCAGTGTAGTACAGAAGTAAGGAATACAATGGACTGAATCAGACAGGTGAACTGGGCCGTGTGAAAACCTCTTGACGGCGGTGAAGAGAGGAAATCTGAAATGGAATGAGCACGTCTCTCCTTCCGTAGGGCTTTGCTCAGACAGTTCTTCCTGCGAGGCATAGGGCAGACACAGAGAGAGAGAGAGAGAGAGAGAGAGGAGAGAGAGGAGAGAGAGAGAGGAGGAGAGAGAGGAAGAGAGAGAGAGAGAGAGAGAGAGAGAGAGGAGAAGAGAGAGAGAGAGGGAGAGGAGAGAGAGGGAGACAGACAGACAAAGATAGGAGAGAGAGGAGAGAGAAAGAAAGAGAGAGAGAGAGGGGAGAGAGACACAGAGACAGAGATAGAGACAGACAGACAGACAGAGGAGAAAGAGAGACAGAGAGATAGGGAGATTGATTGTTTGATTGATAATCTTATTTCCCAAGGGTTATGAATAAATATTGACATACTTTTTTCATCAGGCCCTTGCCCCAAGAAAAGACTATCGTTAATAATCACAGCTACTAACTTCAAAGAAAGAGAGAGGAGAGAAAGAGAGAGAGAGGAGAGAGAGAGAGAGAGAGAGAGAGAGGAGAGAGAGAGAGAGAGAGAGAGAGGAGAGAGAGAGGCGAGAGAGAGAGAGAGAGGTGGAGGGAGAGAGAGAGAAAGACAGACAGGCAGACAGCAGAGAGAAAGACAGACAGACAGACAGCAGACAGATTGAGACAGAGACAGAGTCAGAGACAGAGAGACAGACAGATAGACAGAGAGACAGGGAGAGAGAGGTGGGAGGATCCTATTTTCGAAATGACAGGTTGAATGAATTACTGCTAGAGGCAGAAGACAGAGAAAGATGAAGAGGGCTGCTTGTCAGTCATCCATGGCGCCCTTACCCTCCACAAGACGACGGGATAATATGTAATGTAAAGTAAAAATAATAAGACTGATGATAGTAAAATAAAAAAATTATAAAATATCTCCAAAACTCCTTAGAAGTGTGGCCTAAAGCAACTACAGACTTGTCTGTCTGTATGTATGACAGTGGTGTGGGGTTTTTTTTGTTGATTTTTTCTTATATTAAGCGTCTGTGAGTGAATGGAGAAAGTGACAGTACTGAGAGTGCTGTTCTTCATCTTCCTAGCGGTGTTTGCCCTAGTGAGGCAGACAAAAGCCTTTGAAATACTGTTCTTTTCTCAAATTATCTATATGACTGTGCACCTACCAGCTGTCATACTGCGTGTGTGTGCGTGCGTGCGTGTGTGAATGCATGTGTGTGTGTGTCTGTCTGTCTGTGTGTTCGCGCGCTTGTTCATATATTTATGTGTGTGTTTGGGGTTATTTGTTGTTGTTATTGTTGCTGTTTGTCTGGTGGTGGAGTGTGTGGGGGGGTGGGGGGGGGGCGGTGGATGTGTGTGTGTTGAAGGATGTGTGTTTGTGTGTGTATGTTTATGTGTGTATGAAATGTGATATGTGTGTGTGCGCGCACGCGCTCTTGTGTGTGTATGTGCGTGTGTGCGCGCGGGCACGTGTGTATGCGTTTGTAATAAACTTCCGAAAACCCTTAGGTGCAGTCTAATGGGTTTGAAGTCAGGCATCTCGCCTTCTTCCTCACAATTCTTGGACTTTCCTTCTAGTGACCACCTCAGAAAATCACCATCGTCATTTGCTAGTGCCGAAAGTCCACCTCAACACTTATTAATTTTTTCCTCAAGAAATTTCCCCATTGGTTATTTCAGCTTTATTAGGGCAGGAATGTATTGTACTGCATGTATGTGGGGGGGGGATGAATAGGATCCACGGAGAGGTTGGGGTGGAGGGGGGGAGTGGGGGAGGGGGATGTAGAAAAGAGGAGGGTGGTTGGCATTATGCGTGTGTGTGTGTGTGTGTGTTGTGTGTGTGTGTGTGTATGTGTATGTGTGTTGTGTGTGTGTGTTGTGTGTGTATGTTTGCATGTGTGTGTTGTGTGTGTGTGTCTTTGTGTGTCTTTGTGTGTGTATGTGTGTGTGACGTGTATGTGTGTGTGTATGTGTGTGTGCGTGCGTTTAATGATGACAATGATGATGATGATGGTGGTGGTGGTGGTGGTGGTGTGGTGGTGGTGGTGGTGGTGTGGTGGTGGTGGTTAGGAGGAGGAGGAGGAGGAGGAGGACGACGATGACGATAAATCGCTGAAGTTTTTTAAAGATACTTTTTTTCTTGAAGTGATTTGTATCGCCAAGTTGTAGAGAATCTCTAGAATCTTTACACAGATGTTTGGCTTTAAACAAGCCCCAAAGGATTGGTAGCTTTTAACGCTTTCCATTTATGCTAAGCACAACCCCAAAACTCATTCTAGGTATATAAACAGGCCTAATTCTTTCGCGTCTGTCAGTTTTGAAGTGTCTTCTTTGGCTGAAAAAATATTTCAGACAGGTCTCTTAACATACATAGAGATAATTTTGTCAAGTGGTCTTTTCGTAGGTAATTTACATCAATTTATGAGACTGGGGCTATACTCAGAGCAGTGAAACAATTAACGTCTACTCCCTTAAGTGTCTTTAAGTTGCGGACCAAAACTTGGTGGCGCCTTGTGAATTTATCGGGGATTGACTTTTTTCCTCGAAAATTTCGTAGGCAGACCATGTAGTATGATAATTTCTTTTCCGGGATATACGGAATTGTGACTGCGTATGCTAATGATTATGTGAGCGGTTTCCTTGTTCAGTGAACTATCGTGTAAAGAACACGGCCATCCCTATGGGGATGCTGGGAACCTGTCAGTATAAATAGCATTCCCACCTTCTGGAAATTATGTGCTAGAAATGTCCCCTTTTCCATCCCTCTATTCGTTTCTGTCTTTGTCCTTACCTGTCTATTATCTACCTTGCTTCTGTTATACCTTCACAGTCCTATTCTCCTGTCCCAAATTGTATAGACATTTTCTTTTCATACATTACAAGACATTTTAGGGTACGGGATAGCTTAGCAGACAGAGCACTCGCTTTCCCCAAGCTAACGTTAAGCAGCATCGAGTGTGATTACAAACTGGATGGGTGACCGTTTGCGTGCCTTGGTATCAGTACAGTTCACCCAGCTGTAAATAGACACCTGCCCTATTTAGGGTCAGGAAAGGTAAAGCAGCAAGTGAGAGGAGAAGGGCACCGCCCTCAACATGCTGAGAGAGAGACAGAGAGACAGAGAGAGACAGAGACAGAGAGACAGACAGAGACAGAAATAGAGAGACAGACAGAGACAGAAATAGAGAGACAGACAGACAGACAGACAGACAGACAGAGACAGAGAGAGGGAGACAGAGAGAGAGAGAGAAAAAGAGAAAGAGAAAGGGAGAGACAGAGACAATATCAGAAAGAGAGACAGAGATGTATAGAAACAGAGATAGAAATGGAAAGAGAGACAAAGAGAAAGAGAGGGAGAAAGAGAGAGATAGAAGCATAGAGAGAGAAATAGAGACATAGAGAAAGAGAGAGAGACAGAGAGAGAGAGACAGGGAGAGAGAGACACACAGAGAGAGAGACAGAGAGAGAGAGAGAAGAGAGAGACAGAAACAGAGACAGAGAGAGATATTTGTTTGTTTTATTTTTTCTTTTATCTCGAGGCTAATGGAGTAACCGCTCATGTGCTACATCCTGTCCCCGTACGTATGCAGTTCTGTAAATTTGCCATCTCTCCCCATCAGCACAAAATGGCCTACTCTTTTGAAAAGTGGAACCGGTTTTAACGTGTCTGCAAGATGTTCTGCGAGAGTTTGCACACGGGACCTCGGTTTATAGTCTCATCCGAATGACTTTTGGTGGAAATGGAGTCGGCAATGATGTTAACTCCAGAGGAAAATATCCCCTTGAACGAGATTTGACCCCGGGTCAGCAGATCACGAGCGTAATGCAGCAACGCTCTAAACAACCAGGCTGTCCCGTTCAGGGGAGAGAGAGGGAGAGAGATAGAGAGAGAGAGAGAGAGAGAGGAGAGAGAGGGAGAGAGAGAGATAGAGAGAGAGAGAGAGAGAGAGAGACAGAGAGACAGAGAGACAGAGAGACAGAGAGACAGAGAGACAGAGAGAGAGACAGAGACAGAAGACAGACGGACAGACAGACAGACAGACAGACAGACAGACAGACAGACAGACAGACAGAGAGAGTGACAGAGAGAGAGAGAGTGACAGAGACAGAGACAGAGAGATTGATTTGATTTGATTTGATTGATTTATTCTTTTATATCGAGGATAATGGAATAAGCATTCTTGTGCTGTTTTACATCCAGTCCCCGTGTGTATGCAGTTATGTAAATGTCATCTGTTCCCACCGGCACACAATGGCCTACTCTTACGAAAAGCGGAACAGGATTTAACGTGTGCGCAAGATGTTCTGCGTGCGTTCGCATACGGGGCCTCGGTTTACAGTCTCATCCGAAGGACTTTTGGGAAGAGTGAAGTCAGCACTGATGTTAACTCCAGGAGAAAAATCTCCTCGACTGGACTCGAACCTTCCATATCCTGTGATAAAAAATAGTTGTTTCAACATGCAGGAAAAAACTCCCTCAAGAGAGAGAGAGAGAGAGAGAGAGAAGAGAGAGAGAGAGAGAGAGAGAGAGAGAGAGAGAGAGAGAGAGAGAGAGAGAGAGAGAGGAGAGAGGGGAGAGACAGAGAGAGACAGGCTAGACAAGAAAAAAATTGAACGAAAGAATAAAAATGTGGAACAAGAACAAAAAATAATGTTTTTAAACTTGCAAGATGTTTTGGTTTAAAAAGAGGGGTAAACCTACTTATAATGTAAAAAAGCCCATTTTTAAAAAAGAACTTTAAGCTATAAAAGCAGTATTCAAGAGAAAAGAAACAATCCCTGAAATATAATGATCGATTCAGGGAAGACACATCAAAGAAGATAGAAACGATTTTATCAAAACCTCCATAGATATACCGATAAAAGTGCTTTCGTTTTCTCTGTATTAACCGTTAACATGAAATACCGTCTGACTTTCAGAAAAATAATAATGAAACGGCAATTAACAAATTAAACAGCATACAGAAAGATTTCAAACCAAGGTTTCTTTTTCTAATATGAGCAGTAGAGTGGGAAGCGGGAAAGAGAAAGAAAGCGCTGTCTTTTAGGGATTTTGATATCGACCATAAACAATTCGTCTAAGCAAATAAGAAATCTCTTCTATTTTCAATCAAAGAAGGATTTAATATAGATATAATTGGATTTTGCTCGTAAACTGTTGGAAAATATCATTGTCTTTTTTTTAGTATCGATCAGTGAGTGAGGTCAGATAAGGATGAAAGGAAAAAGAGTTTCTGGTTCATGAAGCTGACATTTTGAACGGCATCTCTTTTCCTTCTTTCATTTTCTTTTTCCAATCAGAAGATTATAATCGAATTCTTTCAACTTTAAAAATATTTAAGGAAGATGTCTGGGAAAGCTGTTAAACGTTTGCGCTGTAAAACATTTGCGCTGTTAAACATTTGCGCTGTTAGACATTTGCGCTGTTAAACATTTGCGCTGTTAAACGTTTGCGCTGTTGAACGTTTGCACTGTTAGACATTGGCAATGTTAAACGTTTGCGCTGTTAGACATTTGCAATGTTAAACGTTTGCGCTGTTAGACATTTGCAATGTTAAACGTTTGCGCTGTTAAACGTTTGCGCTGTTAGACGTTTGCGCTGTTGAACGTTTGCGCTGTTAAACGTTTGCGCTGTTAGACATTTCCGATGTTAAACGTTTGCGCTGTTAGACGTTTGCGCTGTTAGACATTTCCGAT
>CM060335.1:21385714-21390714 GCA_030674155.1 Stramonita haemastoma | reverse complement strand
GAACACATTAGTTGTTTTGTATTTAGCTGTGATGCGAAGGACACACACACATCCATTCACACGCATGCGCACGCACACTCAAACACAGAGAGAGATTATACATATGCATACATGTATTTGTATAAACACACATAATATATATGTATATGTATATATATATGTATATATATATATATATACATGTGTATATATATATATATATATATACATATATATGTGTATATATGATGATATTAGTCAAGTCAAGTCAATTCAAGTCAAAAACACTTTAATCATCCCTGAAGGGCAATTACAATACTGACAGGCATATTGATACAAATCATAATCAAACACACAAAGTAGCTAAATTTCATATTTGTTCAAACATTATATAACTTCAAATAAAAATGTCACAAACACTCACACTCTACGCGCGCACGCTCGCACACACGCAAACACACGCATACACACACACCAATGTTTAGATACAATGTTCTTAAAAAACCATTGACTAGAAAAGACATATGATCACCATTATTTACACATTATACGCACGCGTTCGCATTTGCACATATACATGCATGCACGCACACACACACACACACACACACACACACACACACACACACACACACACACACACACACACACACACACAACACACACACACACACGCTCCCCCCCTCCCCATACAATCCACATCCACCCGCCCCCACACTCACGCATACACACACACGCTCCCCCCCCCCTACACATACACGCTATCCAACACCCACCTGTCCCCCTCCCCCCCCCCCCACCACACACAATTGGTAGAAGGACATGAATTTACATATTATATATATATGATTATAATGTAATATATTGTATACATATATGTGCGTGTTTGTGGGTGTGGGCGTGTGTGAGTGAGTGTGGGTGGGTGGGTGGGTGGGTGGGTGGGTGGGTGCGTGCGTGCGATTCTTTTTAAAATCCGCTGTCACAAATTGCTTGTGGAAAACAGTCACAATTGCTTCAGCAGGCATCCTCTCTTTTCGCCTTTCACAGAACTATAGAATGCCGGCACAGAAAGCCATTCACCGATTATACCTTATCATAAGTATCTTTCAAACAATAAAGATGGTTTTTTAAGTGCAGTCAGGCTGGGATTAAAGTATCGATTTTAAGATGGAAAAGTCTATTAGAGACAAGAAACACAAGAGTGCAAGTACACTCGGGCACACACACAAATACGCGCACGCGCACACACATACATACACACACGCGCGTACACGCACACACACGTACACACACACATGCACACATAGCACGCACACACAAACACACGTGCGCGTGTATACACATGCACGCACACACAGGCACACGCGCGCGCCACACACACACACACATGCATACAAGCACGCTCGCACGCCCATACGCACGCACGCACACACGCGCGTACACACACACAGACACGCGCGCGCGCGCAAATTCGAGTTTTCCTAGCTTTTCTTCAAGTAAAAGGGCATTGAACTGAAATTGTCTTCAAAGAAGCTTAGACACTGGTTGTATAAATGAACTACAAATATTTAATCCAGAATTGTCGCATACGCAAAATCTCAATAATTATTGGTAAAATTTGGAGTTCTAGCGATTGGACGACAACAAATTCGACACAATGTACCAATAACATATGTTTTACTTGGTGTCAATGACATTGTATAGGGTAATTTGTATCAAAGGCATAAATCATGTGTTTTTTTTGTATCAGTAACATAGTATGTGGTACTTTTTATCAGTGACATAAGTTATGTGGTAGGCACTTTATATCACTGACAAGTTGTATTGTGCACCATTGCCATAACATATACTCTCTGACACCACTGTCATGCCATGTGGTACTTTGCAGCTACGATCCTTTTTTCCACGTACCTGTCTAGATTTTCAACTCCTACTAGGCTGTGTTGAGAAGTAGTGACAGCGAGTGATGCTTTACCATTCACGAAACTTACAGCAAATCTTAACACACCAAAATGCAACGAATTGTCTGGATGGAATCAGCTAGTGTTAAGGGACCTTTCTGAACAATGCCATGGACGGACAACAAGAGGAGAAGTCTGTATTAGGGGTAGAATGTACACTCTTGTGAATGTCAGTCTGCTGGTACTGGCTGGCTCAACACTGAAGCTTGGCCATGTCTGGATGCCATCACTGTTTTCTTCTTGATTAACTTCATTGTGGCATCCCTGTTTCTTCAGTGTGCTGCTCGTGTTTCTCTTTACCGTCATACTTCTTCAGGCTAACTCTTTTGTTGGCTTTATTCTCGGTATTTTTTCGTCCACTTTCTTTGTGTTTGTGTATCTGTGTATCTATTTCTCCTTTTTTATCTGTTTGTTTCTTATCTATCTATCTATCTATCTATCTATCTATCTATCTATCTATCTATCTATCTATCTATCTATCTATCTATCTATCTATCTATCTCCATCTACCTACCTACCTACCTACCTATCTATCTATCTATCTATCTATCTATCTATCTATCTATCTATCTATCTATCTATCTATCTATCCACCCATCTATTTAGCTAGCTAGCTATCTCTCTCTCTCTATATATATATATATCTCTCTCTCTCTTTCTTTCTGTATCTATCTCTCTATCTATGTATCTATCTATCTGTCTTTCTTTTTTCTTTCTTCCTTTCTTTGGTTTTTATCCGTTCTTTTTACTTTTTTCCTCAGTTTCTGTTCTGTCATAACCAGTTCTAAACGCACCAAGCATCAACTTTATAAGGCCTTTGGCAATTGTGTGGTGAAGAGGTTTGCGAGCAAGAAAAAAAACTGCTACTCCATTCTAAATGCTACTCCGTTCTAAAGCTGAATCAGCCACTCCACACACACACACACACACACACACACACACACACACACACACACACACACACACACACACACACACACACACACACAAACACACACACATACATACATACATACACGCACACGCACACGCACACACACACACACACACACACACACACACACACACACACACACACACACACGTACGGGATAGCATAATGGTCAGAACATTGCGCTGGCAATCTGACGACCCGAGTTCGACTCCCGTTGGAGGGTATTTTTCCCTGGAGTTAACATCTGTGCTGACTCCACTCTCCCGAAAAGTCTTTCGGATGAGACTGTAAACCGAGGCCCCGTGTGCGAACGCACGCAGAATATCTTGCGCACACGTTAAATCCTGTTCCGCTTTTCGTAAGAGTAGGCCATTGTGTGCCGGTGGGAACAGATGACAATATTTACAAAACTGCATTCACTCGGGGACCGGATGAAAAAAAGCATATGATTGCTTATTCCATTATCCTCGATATAAAAAGAATAACAAAAGGAAAAAAGAATAAATAAATAAAATAAAAAAATAAATAATTGCACGCGCGCATGCACAAACACCTCCACACACACACAGATACACACACACATATATACATTTTTTTGTTGTTTTTTCAATGAAAAAATCGAAGCATGGCAGAAAAGTACTGATTTTATATCGGAGTGTTGTTTGTTTAATTGAAACCTTACGAACTGCCGTTCATAATATCATAGTGGCGGGGAATAAAGAAGGGACTGAAGAGGGGGGGGGGGGGAGTAGCTCACTTTGACAAGAAAAGACATTGCTTTAGTCCAGCATAAAAGACTGACTTGACTTGACTGACTGACTGACGTCCATCTAATCCCAACAATCGATCATGGTGGAGAATGGCAGGAGAAGATGAAAGGAGTCAACAGACCAGAGACCGGCCCAGTGTTGTGCGAAAGAACTTTCCTGGTCAATTTGCCTCCCCACCAACGAGGAGGAGAAGAAGGGCAGTTCGTAAACTCGGAACAATCCTCCTTTATTCTTACATCTTTGTTGATATTGCTGTCTTACTGAATGAATTGCAGTCGTTTTGCGGCTTGGTAGAACCAACTTTGCTCTGTGTTTTGCTAGACTCTATAAAGCCCTTTATTAAAGAACGATCATAATATTTTTTTGTTTTCCTGATAGAAGATTTTTTTTTTTTAAGTTAAGTTTTGAATTCAATATTGCTGGGGTTTTTTGTCGTTTTTCGTTTAGCGCTTGAAGGTTCACCCAAAGTGAGGGGTTTTTTGTGTGTCTGTGTAAGGTCGTTTCAACCTACCGTTAAGGTAGCCACATTCGGAGTTCCGTGATGACGGCTAAACACCATAATTATGCATGTTGTATGTTTTGTTGTCTAATAATTATGTTCTGCTCTTGTGGCGACGCGCTCTCCCTGGGGAGAGCATCCCGAATTTTATACAGAGAAATCTTCCGTGACTTAAAGTGGTGTGAAATGTAAAATGTAAAAATGTGTTAAAAAAAAAAAAATAATAATAATAATAAAAACAAAAAAACACGTTCATAAAGGCACGAATGGCGTTCTCGTCTGTTCGGCACAGCGGGTTTTAACGAGTGTGCAAGATGTTCTGCCTGTGTTCGCACACGGGGGCTTGGTTTATAGTTTCATCCACAAGACTTTCGGGGGAGTGTAGTCAGTACTGGTGTTAACTCTAGAGGAAAAATCCACTTGGCTGGATAGAAATTATCTGTGCTGGTTCCAGCCTGGGCTCGATCGCAAGCTGTCAAAGTCGGAGCGCATTGCTCTGACCACTAGGCTACTGTGCCCTCAATAATCCAATACGCGTTTTATTTTTGTCTTAGCTCCTGAAACCATTGCAGTGCTGCACTCAAGGGTTGTTTACTTTATACCACTTTATGTCACAGCAGATTTCTCTGCGTGAAATTCGGGCTGCTCTCCCTGGGGAGAGCGCGTCGCCACAAGTGCAGCGCCTACCCATTATTATTATTATTATTATTATTATTATTATTATTATTATTATTATTATTATTATTGTTATTGTTATTGTTATTGTTATTGTTATTATTATTATTATTATTATTATTATTATTATTATTATTATTATTATTATTATTATTATATTATTGTTATTATTATTATTATTA
>CM060335.1:21375714-21378214 GCA_030674155.1 Stramonita haemastoma | reverse complement strand
AGAAATCGATATACTTTTTAATAAAATCTCGTGTGTCTTTTATATTGTTTGTTCGTCATTTTGCACTGTATTGTTGCCTTTTAGCTCGTGTTAGTATTACTGATACTGTATTACTGATACTGTCTGGTGTATTGCTGTAATCTTTTTCTCTCCTGTTGATTTCATTTGCTATCCTCCATGCCACAAAAGGGATGACAGGAATTAAATCTTGAATCTTGTGTGTGTGTGTGTGTGTGTGTGTGTGTGTGTGTGTGTGTGTGTGTGTGTGTGTGTGTGTATGTGTATGTGTATGTGTGTGTACTTGTGTGTGTATGTGTGTGTTTATTTCTATTTCTCTATTTCTGGACATCTGTCTGGAATGACTTCCCTCTGTCACTTTGCCAAAAGCCTTCTTATGACACTTTTCGATCCAGTTTCAAGACATACTTATTTCAAACCTAAGATTTCCCCCTCCTGTTTTATTTCTTATCTGTCCCTGCATTGCCCCAGATAACAAATTTGCCAGTGTCAACTATCTTCAAGCTGCAAGTTATTTTACCTGTGTTAATGTATGCTGCATATGCACGTTGTTCAACTTATTTAGAGTCTCTGACACATTCATGTGCGTGATAAAACGTTCATTTTATTTTAAGGCAATATTAACTCACCTTCAAAGGCTACCGTAAATAGTTACGTCCCTTTGTATTGTTTTAAATCACTCAGAAATGTAGAGAAATGTTTGTATCTAATGGAAGTTAAGCAGCATTTTTTATATAAAAATGTAGACTGTGCTGTTTACCTGTCTGGAACAAGTATGTAAAGGCATGAAATGTTTAAAATTAAGCTTTTCTTTAAAAATTATGTACAGACATAGGAAAAGAACCTTTAAAGTTTAAAATTGTTAGAGTAATAATATGTTGTACAACTATGAAGACAACAACTTAAGCTGTGAGTTAGGAATTGCAGATCTCTGCGTGGGGGCTGCCACTTAATTGCTAATCTTCCGAGCTTTGGAGGAGATGTGTTGTCTATCTTCCCTGTTTGTGCCATTGTTTTATTTTTTAATTCATTTTCTTTTTAACGTCAAGTTGAAGGGGGGGAGGAGGGGGGGATAGGGAGGAGGAGGGGGGGATAGGGAGGAGGAGGGGGGATAGGGAGGAGGAGGGGGGGATAGGGAGGAGGAGGGGGGGATAGGGAGGAGGAGGGGGGGATAGGGAGGAGGAGGGGGGGATAGGGAGGAGGAGGGGGGGATAGGGAGGAGGGGGGGGGATAGGGAGGAGGGGGGAGGGGGAGATAGGTAAAGAGGGAGGGGGGGAGGGGGGGAGATAGGTAAAGAGGGGGGAGAGGAGGAGGGGGGATAGGTAAAGAGGGAGGGGGGGGGGAGATAGGTAAAGAGGTAGGAGGGGGATAGGTGGGGGAGGAAGGAGGGGAGATAGGTAAGGGGATAAGTGAGGAGGGTAAGAGGGATAGGTAATGGGGAAGGAGGGGTAGGAACAGGGATAAGTAGGGGGGGTGAGCAATGGGGGGGCGGGGGGGGGGGGGGGGAGAGAGGATATGAAGAACTTAAAGTGTCAAAATTGCCCACTTTTAGTAGTCTTGCATAACTCCATTGTTTACCATACCTCTGAGGTCATAGATTCATTGTTTCCAATACTAATATTATTCACTATGATAGTATGTGTCTACAAACTGACTCATCATGTCAGAATTTAATCCTTGGCAACTGTTCTATTCCTCTCTATTTTGGGCTTTTTTTCTTGGTTTTGTCTCCTCAGTCCGTTTCACGTTCTGTCTGCCTTTCTGTCTTCTTTTCGTTGATGCTTTCTTTCTTTCTTTCTTACTCTGTTGTCTTCCTTTTCTTTTTTTCTCATGAATTCACTATGTTCTTTTTCCCTTTTCTCTCTATTATTTTTTTGCCGTTTTAAAAATGTTGTTCTCATTCCCACTTCTGGCTTTGCGTTTTTCCCCTTTCCTATCCTGTTAAATCACCTTTTTCTCTCTATGTCTCTATCTCTATCTTACTTTCTTCCTCTCTCCCTATTTCTTCTTCTTCTTATTTGCATTCTTCCTATTTTTCTTCTTCGCATGTTTCTTCTTCTTTGCATTCTTCTCATTCGCAATCTTCTTCTTCGCAATTCTTCTTCGCAATTCTTCTTTTTCTTTGCATTCTTCCTCACAATTCATCATCTTCTTCTTCTTCGCATTTTTTCTTCTTCTTCGCAGTTCTCATCATTCTTCTTCTTCTTCGCATTTTTTTTCTTCTTCCTCTTCTTCACAATACTTCTTCTTCTTCGCAATTCTTTGCAATTCTTCTTCTTTGCAATTTTTCTTCTTTGCAATTCTTCTTCTTCAAATTCTTCTTCTTCTTCTTCGCATTCTTTTTCTTCTTCTTCTTCGCACTCTTCTTCGCATTCTTCTTCTTTGCATTCTTCTTCGCACTCTTCTTCGCATTCTTCTTCGCATTCTTCGCATTCTTCTTCTTCGCATTCTTCGCATTCTTCGCATTTTCGAATTCTTCGCA
>CM060335.1:21363214-21365714 GCA_030674155.1 Stramonita haemastoma | reverse complement strand
TGTTTGTCTGTCTGTCTGTCTGTCTGTCTGTCTGTCTGTCTCTCTCTCTCTCTCTCTCTCTCTCTCTCTCTCTCTCTCTCTCTCTCTCTCTCTCTCTCTCTCTCTCTCTCTCTCTCTCTCCCTCTCCTCTCTCTCTCTCTCTCTCTCTCCTCCCCTCCCTCCCTCTCTCTCCCTCTCTCTCTCTCTCTCTCTCTCTCGCTCTCTCTCTCTCTCCCCTCTCCCTCTCTCTCTCTCTCTCTCTCTCTCTCTCTCTCTCTCTCTCTCTCTCTCTCTCTCTCTCTCTCCCTCTCCCTCTCCCTCTCCCCTCCCCCTCTCTCTCCCTCTCCCACCCTCTCTCTCTCTCTCTCTCTCGCTTTTTCTCTCCTTCCCCCCCTCTCTCTCTCTTTCTCAGAGAGTGGAGGGGAAATAGACAGTCTCTCTTTTGAGGGAACGTGATTCCTCCTTGGCTGTCTTTGTGTGCTGCAGTCCATTTGCTGACATGTTCTGCTGTTTGGCCACTTGAGGCTGCATACAACTGGGCCAGAGCTGCAGTAGCTGTGCATCAGTCAGACTACCTTTCATCCCAAAAGTCACACACACACGCACGCACACACATACGCACACACACACACGTACACACGCACACGCTTACATACACATGCACAAACACGCATATATATAGATATACATACGCACACGCAAGAAACGCACACACACACACACACACACGCACTCACGCACGCACGTACGCACACAAACACACACACATTTACATTCACAGACACACAGACACAGACACAGACACAGACATACACGTACACATACACACACATACACACACACACACACACACACACACACACACACACACACACACACACACACACACACACACACACACACACACACACACACACACCACACACACACACACAAGTCGTGATGTGACATTTCACAATCTTTGTTTCTGATCCTAGATTCCTTTTAGTCTCCTCGGAAATATTTCTGTGTCTATTTTGGGTTGTTTGCTTTTTTGGGAAACTTTAACTTTCGTTGTTGTTGTTGTTATTGTTGTTGCTGTTGTCGTTGTTATTGTTGTTGTTTCTTCTTCTTCTTCTTCTTCTTCTTCTTCTTCTTCTTCTTCTTCTTCTTCTTCTTCTTCTTCTTCTTCTTCTTCTTCTTCTTCTTTGCATTCTTCTTTGCATTCTTCTTTGCATTCTTCTTTGCATTCTTCTTTGCATTCTTCTTCGCATTCTTCTTCTTCGCATTCTTCTTCTTCGCACTCTTCTTCTTCGCATTCTTTTTCTTCGCATTCTTTTTCTTCGCACTCTTCTTCTTCGCACTCTTCTTCTTCGCATTCTTCTTCTTCGCATTCTTCTTCTTCGCACTCTTCTTCTTCGCATTCTTCTTCTTCGCATTCTTTTTCTTCGCACTCTTCTTCTTCGCATTCTTCTTAGCATTCTTCTTCTTTGCATTTTTCTTCTTCGCATTTTTCTTCTTTGTATTCTTCGCATTCTTCTTCGCTTTCTTCTTCTTCGCATTTTTCTTCTTCGCATTCTTCTTCTTCGTATTCTTCTTCTTCGCAACTGTTCTCTTCCTCTTCCTTCTTCTTCATCAAAAGCTCAGACAGCAACTGTTGTAATCTGTCGTTTGAGTGAAAATGCACTGCGTTGCCGTTAAGCGCCTGACAAGTTATGCTCAGCGCATCCGATGACGTGGTTGTTCCTTGTTTACAGCGAGCCAATGTCAACATGACGTGTAAATGCAGTACTTGAATACCATTAACGTACCGATTCAAGTTGATCAAATAAGTTGGGTCCAACCAAATCCTAATCAACCATTGCATTCGCGAGACACAATGTACTCTTGAGTAGCGCCTGTTAGAAGATATTTATTTATTTAATGTATATCGATGATAATGGAATAAGCCCTCATGTGCTTTTTTTCATCCAGTCCCCGTGTGTATGCAGTTTTGGAAATCTTGCCATCTGTTCCTACCGGCACACGATGGCCTACTCTTACGAATAGCGGAACAGGATTTAACGGGTGCGCAAGATGTTCTGCGTGCGTTCACACACGGGGCCTCAGTTTAAAGTCCCATCCGAAAGACTTGGGGGGGGGGGGGGGGGGGGGGAGTGGAGTCAGCACTGAAGTTAACTCCAGGGGAAAAATCCCCTCGAACAGGAATCGAACCCGGGTCGTCATATTGCCAGCACAATGTTCTGACCACTAGGCTATGCCGTCCCCCAATACAGATAAAGAGCTTAGTAGTGGCCAACCTATAAACTACCAAAAGACACCTTTTCTACACACGCTCTTACTCTCTTTACCACTGCTGAATCCCATTTATTGGAGGTAAAAGGTAAAAAGGTAAAGGTGTCTCATAATCTGTGTGGTCGTAGAGGAGCGAGGCATCAGAGACCTCAGTTTCTCTACGGGCCAGCATGTTGAGGGCGGTGCCCATCTCCTCTCCCTCGCTGCTTTACCTTCCCTGACCCTATACAGCTGGGTGAACTGGGGG
>CM060335.1:21345714-21350714 GCA_030674155.1 Stramonita haemastoma | reverse complement strand
TATGACTCTCAGTCGCTTAACGCCACAGAAACCGGGATAAGCACCGGCCTGATGAGCCTCTATAGGCTCGGGACAGACTTTAACTTAAACTTTAACTTTAACCACGGATGTCTACATAGATTTTTTACATTAACTGTATAATAATGACTCAGCAATGCAAGTTATTGATAGATGACTGTTCATCCCCGTTGTGTGTGTGTGTGTGGTGTGTGTGTGTGTGTGTGTGTGTGTGTGTGTGTGTGTGTGTGTGTGTATGTGTGTGTGTGTGTGTGTGTGTGTGTGTCTTTGTGTGTGTGTCTTGTGTGTGTGTGTGTGTGTGTGTGTGTGTGTGTGTGTGTGTGTGTGTGTGTGTGTGTGTGTGTGTGTGTGTGTGTGTGTGTGTGTGTGTTCATGGCCATAAGCGACCACAAACACAGAGACAGACAGACAGACAGACAGACAAACAGAGAAACGGAGAGAGAGAGACACACACAGCAAAACAATCAGAAGATATATAGCCACACCCCACCAAAAAAAGAGATACAAACACCAAAAGAAATAAAACTCAGGAGTCCAAAACAACCGAATAAAACCTAAACAAAGACCTGACAACCAACCATGCTCTTCTTTCTGAAGATGATAATGGCTCAGAATCCCGTGACACGGACCTGTTTCTCTCCCAACAGCGCAGAAACTTAACGTTCTCCAAAAAGGCCTGCGGAATGGGCTCGGACCCCGTCCGTTACAGATGTCCCCCTCTCTCCGTCATTTCCGCTCCATCCTGCCTCCTTCGTGCGACTGTGGAATTTGCCTTCTACTGCCGCAAACAGCACGCTGGGACATGCCGCCGAGAGTTTCTGTTTTGTTTTGTTTTTTCCTTTCTGAAAGAGGGATAGAATTTTTATTTTCATTTTATTTTATTTTATGTTGTTTTGTTTTATTTTATTTTGTTTTGTTTTATTCGTTTATTTTATTTTATTTTATACCACTTTATATCACAGCAGATTTCTCTCTGTGCAAAATTTGGGCTGCTCTCACCGAGGAGAGCGCGTCGCCACAAGTGCAGCGCCACCCTTTTTTTTCTTTTTTTTTCCTGTCTGCAACTGTATTTGTTTCCCTATCAGAGTGACTTTTATTCTTTCTTTTTTTTTTTACAGAATTATGTCATGGACAACCCTCTTGTTGCCGTGGCTTTTACGTGCGCTGAATAATGATGCGTAAACACACGGGTCCTCGGTTTATCGTTTTATCCGAAAGTCTAGCACTTACACCACCACTCATGGTCTAATGGATGGGGTAAAAGTTTTGGCACAAACGGGATTCGAACCACCGCACACTCCGACGCGGACTTTTCGCTTTCTAGGCAGGCGCGTTACCTCAAGACCACCGATCCACAAAAGGCAGCCTAGAATACTTAGTGGTAGGAACGCAGCAAGTGTGATGTCAAGCAACAACAAAACATAAAGTCGTTTCGTGTTCAACGAACAGTTATGATGCAATAGTTCAAGGATTTGTAGAGAGCTGGTTTGCATTGTTAAGAATGTGGCTTCTAAATAAACGCCGACATTCGACCTTGGTTGACCCTTAGTGTTGACTAGGGTGTTGATACGAGAAGCGACAGTAAACTTGGTTTTGTACCCTATTTAGATCTGTACATACTTGAACATGTTAAACATTTGTACATAGTTGTACAGGTTGAACGATTCATTGGAGATTGGTTTTTAATCTATTTTAGTCTGTACATAGTTGTACAGGTTTAATGATTCATTGGAAATTGGTTTGGTACCTGTTTCAATCTGTACATAGTTGCACACGTTTAACGATTCATTGAAAATTGGTTTTGTACCCTGTTTTAGTCTATTCATAGTTGTACAGGTTTAACAATTCATTGGAAGTTGGTTTTAAATCTGTTTTAGTCTGTACACAGTTGCACAGGTTGAACATTTCAAGTTGTGACAGCCCTGATCTGGCCGTCGTGGTTGGCGGAATCGGATGTAACCTCTACGTGAGGTTCTTGTTCTACTCAATCGTCATCAGTATTCAAATCTTTTCCATCACCTTGGAGGTGGAAGGGGAGGGGGGTCTTTTTGACACCAAGACAGAACCATACTTTTGCATAGTGTTTTTCTCCCCATTCTAGCTATGGAAGGAAAGGCTTTACTCGTTCAGTATAAACGTCATGGGAGAGTCACTTCGCTCGCTTTTTTTTTCTTTATAAAATGTGGTATATATAATTCCTGTCTTTGTCGTGAGATTTAAACGTCGTGCATTATACAAGGATTCGAGTGTTAGGGATGTAACATTTTACGTGAGAGAGAGAGAGAGAGAGAGAGAGAGAGAGAGAGAGAGAGAGAGAGAGAGAGAGAGAGAGAGAGAGAAGAGAGAGAGAGAGAGAGAGAGAGAGGACATGGGGGGGGGGGGGTAACTCAGCAGATGGAACCTCTCATGTGCATCACCAGGGCCATAAACACTGAAAACAGAACTTGTATCCAAAACAAACCCTGAAATTTAAAGCAAAATCTGAACAATTAAACATAGTTCTTCTTGAAAATCAGCAACGAAACAAACACAACTACAGTCATTCAGCTTTCAGCTGAAAACGCATCAAGATCAGGAAGGTTTTAGAATTTAAATAAAAAGAAAAAAAAAGAAAAAGAGCAGGCAAAAACTGATGGCTTTAGGTGAACTGAACAAATAATTGTGTTTTTGTTGTTGTTGTTGTTGTTGTTGTTGTTTTAAATCAAGGTTAGGCAAATGATAGAAAGCAGAGAGAATGCAAAGCAGTGTCATCAGCATTAGACCCCAGCATTATTCTGTGTGTGTGCGTGTGTGTGTGTGTGTGTGCAGTCATGCTCTTTGATGATGTCATTTGATCACGTTGACTTTTTGCTTCATTACACACTTTACGTCACAAAACAGTGACGTCAAAGCACATTATACCACAGGATAATTCGTTATTCTTTACCACAGAGTAAGAGACAGTGAGTCCCATTTCCAAAGTTTCGACATCTTTAGTATCTGTTTGATTTTATTTTTTCAAGTTGACAAAATGTAAAAAGGTCGTTAGCTACCGAGACTAAATGTGACGCTCCACCACATAATGAGACGGAGTGCACATGAGGACAATTCTTAGTTATTGACATGTTATTAATGTGCAATAAAGTGGCTATCAAATACAAAAAACAGCTTGAAAATTGGACAATTCTGTGCAACATTATTACAAATTGAAATGATAGACTGCAGGATGTGACAAAATGAGAAACGGGCAAGTTTAATTTAGTAACAGGTTGTCAGAATGAGTGCTTTGGTATTTTCAAAACACATTTAAAAGCAAAAGGAATAAAAATGATATCTTGATATTGCATTATAAGATAAATAAACAGATCTAGTTTAATAATCAATCAAAATCACAAAATTGACAACTTGACCCCCACCTGCCTTTAAAGGCTCCTAGCGCAAAATTGGGTAATGTGCTAAGCGACTCATTTCGTGGTGGAGCGTCACAAATATAAATTGAAAGCAAATTTGTCGGTATTCTTCAATAATGGCATCAATCAGAAATGCGTTACTTTTTTCAGGACGTTTTAGAAGATAAAGTTAAAGAGTTTTACACGAGATGCAGATTCACAAAAAAGCCAGAAATGTTCCACGGTGTTATTTTTCGCTTCATATGCAGACCTACATCATGATAAATCCAGTCTAGAGCATATAGTAGGGTTTGGATGTAAATAAAAATCAAAGAGCATCAGATAATTGCATAGCACATGGATTTCTTCTGGGTTGAGAATTACCCAGTGCACTAGTGAGTCATTCTGCAGCAAAAAAAAAAGGATCGATTTTGTATTTTTCTGCCTGTGGTGGTAGATGGTGCCATAGGCTTTATTCTGCTTACTAAAAGGTTTATATCTGGATTGGACTTTCTATGTATTCTTCATTGTTTTGTTTTGGGTTTTTTGTTGTTGTTTTTTTTGGGGGGAGCGGGGTTTTTTTCTATTACTTAAATGGCAATTTTTAAACCATTTATTTGGTTAACTAATCACGTATTCGTTTATAGCATACGCACACATACACACACGCACACACGCACGCACGCATGCCCGCACGCACACACACACGCATTCACGCACAGCTATATATATATATATATATATATTTATATATATATATGTATATATATATATATATATATATATTTGTGTGTGTGTGTGTGTGTGTGTACGTGTGTGTGTGTGTGTGTGTGTGTGGTGTGTGTGTGTGTGTGTGTGTGTGTGTGTGTGTGTGTGTCGCTAGGTTGAGTAGTTGGGGGTGGGGGGGGGGGGGTATTTCGTTTTTTGTTCCTTTTGTTGCTTTGCAAAAATCCAATTTTTCTTTGACGGCAGTTTCCCCACGCTAATGTTAAGCAGCGTTACGCGTGCTTACTATATGCGTGATTGACCGTTCATGCACATTGGCTTCAGTACAGTCCCCCAGTTTACCCAGCTGTAAATGGGTACCTGCCCTCTTCAGGGACCCATAGACCCCCGGCATCCCCAGAGAGAGAAGTCACATTCCTAGATTTCCATTAAAAAAAAAAAAAAAAAAAAAAAAAACTTTGCCTCCTTTTTCTTGTCATTCATAGTTTTTCAATACAATGCCAATATTTCTCATGGGCTTTTCGTCCTGTTTTGTCTTCTCCTTTTTTGTTTGTATTGTTTTTAAAAGAAAAAAAAGAGGGAGAGAAACAATATTAGCTCAATATTCCTTACACTTCTTTTCATTACGCTGAACACGATTGTGTTACACTTCAAACAGTGAAAGAGTATCACCACATAACAAAAAATCGTGTTATATTTTACTGTGTTGTATTGCATTATTTTCATTTTATTGTGTAGTATCGTTTTGCATTGTATTGTACTGTACTGTATTGTATTGTATTTCATTGCATTGTGTTGAAGTTATATATTCCACTGTTTTGTATTACACTGTATTGTATTGTATTGCATTGTACTGTATTTTATTATACTGTATTGTATTGCATTGTA
>CM060335.1:21315714-21330714 GCA_030674155.1 Stramonita haemastoma | reverse complement strand
GGCCAGCGCAACGCATTTTCGCTGATATATCAGACAACACTGGTTGCTGTTTGAGTGTGTAACCCACCCTCCATTCAGTCACCACTTCTGACAGCCCTTTCCACTCACACACTCATACCCACTGACTTTCACACGTAGGTAGGAAGGAAGGAAGGAAGGAAGAAAAGAAAGAAAAAGAATAAAAAGAAAAAAAGAGAGAAAAAAACTTACCAAAAAACAAAAAGAAAAGAACACTCTACTCACTCCTTTCTCTGGACACAGCCAGAAATAGAGGGAAAAAGGTAGGAAGAGAAAGAATAACAGAGTCACTGATGAAATTAGAGGTGCTACTAGACGTAGCAGATCAGTGATGGCATTTTTCCACCTTCTAAGGCACACAGTTACTTACTTTTGTTTCTTCTGTGTTTCTTCTGAATGACCGAGAAAAGAATGAAGCATGATGGCAAGAGTCACTTTTTTTTAAAGGAGTGAATGAAGTATTCTTTCTTTTTGTTTTTGGTGGTTTTTTTTCTTTGTTTTTTTTCTTTCTTTCTTTCTTCCTTCATTTCTTCCTTCCGTTCTTTCTTTCTTGTGTTTATTTTTCTTCTTTTTACTTCTTTCTGTTTGTATTTCTTTATTTCTCTCTTTTTTGTATCTGTCTTTTTCTTCTTTCTTTCTTTCTTTCTTCTTTCTTTCTTTCTTTCTTTCTTTCTTTATTTCTTTTTTTTCTTTCTTTCCTTCTTTCCTTCTTTCTTTCTTTCTTATTTCTTTTTCTTTCTTCCTTCTTTCCTTCTTTCTTCTTTCTTTCTTTCGCTTTTCTTTCTTTCTTTCTTGCGTTCTTCCTTTCTTTCTTTCTATCTTCTTTCTATCGTTCATTCATTCATTCATTCATTCTTTCTTTCTTTCTTTCTTTCTTTCTATTTTTTCATTCTTCCTTCTTTCTTATTTTTCTGCCTCATCTTGTTCGATGTTGCTGTTCTGCTGTTCCCACGCCGGCTTTGTTATTCGGTCTCTCCTTGGGTCGGAAGTCCACATAGATCCTATCAAAGTTGGGCCTCCCCCCCCTCTCCCCCTTAGCCGTGAGGCCACCAGCCAGAGGGGCCCTGCACTGCTGCTGGGTCATTTTCGTGATGTCCAGTGGTACCTGTTCTGAGGAATGGATGGGTTTGAGTGAAATGTATAGCCCACATTTAGTCATCAACATTTTTTTTTTATTAGTTTAATGTCCATTCACTACAAGGTGATTTAGAATGGTTATTCACGTTAAGAATGTACAGGAAAAAGGGGATGAGGGGACAGGTGAAAGGATGAAGAATGGATGGATGGTGCTAAGTTTATAAAATTTCATTCACAGTAACCCTCCTGATGCTGACTGGCAAAATTAATATATTTCTGTAAGTCATACTATGACCTCGCGAATCGTACTGAACACTTTGATATTTCTCTTTTTTTTTTTTTCGCTTAAATCTATTCCTTGGCTTTTATACGAGGCACTGTGCACAGAGCATTTCAAAACAAGATAAGAAATAGACTGATAAATTGTCAGGGCTGAGGTATTGCTGAATTGTGGGTGCTTTTATATTGGTGATATGTGCGAGCTGATGTTCCGGATACTTGTTGTTGGTAATTTTTTCCATGATGTTTATTTTTTACAAAGTTATCTGTTTTTTTTATGTGTGGCGAAATATGATGTAAAGACCAACGATGAATTAGGCAGTAGGCCCCAAGGGGTAGAAAAATCTGACAGATTAACGTCCATAATTCTACGAGGAGTCCCCAGCTCACAGATAATGCCAGAACCTAACAATTTATTTTAGGACAGCGCATTTCCAAAGGACATTTCCTGAAAAGCATGTGAGAGGACTACGCGTGCAGTTGAGTGAGCACGTACACAAAAGATGCCCTCTAAAAGATTGATTTTTTTTTATATGAGCCCCCACCCCCCTATCCCTTCCCCTTGTAATTTGTATCCCGTCTGCGTTGTGGCTTCAAAGAGCTAACACAATGATCCCAGAAGGATTCATAATGAAAAGGTGTGCGCCTTTTTTTTCTCTTCTCTTTCTAATGCTGAGCTTTACTTTGAAATCCTGTTGTTGTTGTTGTTGTTGTTGTTGTTGTTGTTGTTGTTGTTGCTATCGTTGTCGTTGTTGTTTCTGCTGCTGATGCTATTTTGTTTTTGTTTTGTTGTTGTTTAGTTTCTCTCTAAAGGTTGAGCTGCTTTTTTTTTCTTGTTGCTGTTATTTTTGTTCTTTGTTCTTACATCTTCTATCACATCATAATCATCATCATCATCATCATCATCCATCACCATCATCATCACCATCATCACCATCATCACCATCACCATCATCACCATCACTCATCATCATCATTCATCCATTCACCATCATCATCCTTCTTCTTCTCCTTCTTCTTCTTCTTCTTCTTCTTCTTTCTTCTTCTTCTTCTTCTTCTTCTTTCTTTCTTCTTCCTTCTTCTCTTTATCTTTCTTCTTCTTTTCCTATTGATCCTTTCTCTCTTCTTCTTCCTTCTTCTTCTTCTTCTTCTTCTTCTTCTTCTTCTTCTTCTTTCTTCTTCTTCTTTCTTCTTCTTCTTCTTCTTCTTCTTCTTCTTCTCCTCCTCCCTCCTCCTCCACCACCACCTCCTCCTCCTCCTCCTCCTCCTCCTCCTCCTCCTCCTCCTCTCCTCCTCCTTACGTACATTCATCTCATTTCCTGATAATCTTCAGTTTGTTTGCCTTTCATTTCTTTTCATTTGTTTGGGGGGGGGGGGTCTTACTTTTTTATATTTTTTGTCTGTTCTTTTTGTTGTTTTTTGTTTTCGTCATTTTTCCTTTCATTTTCTGTCCATTTCTCTGTTTTTTTCTTTACTTTTACTTTTTTTCTTTTGTTTTACTAGATTTTTTTCTTTTTTTATGTCCTCTCTTCTTTTCCTTCTTTTTCTGTTTGATTCTTTTTTTTTCCATTTATAACGCTTTTGCGTCTGTCTGTCCGTCTGTCTGTCATCTTCTTTGTCTCTTGGTTTGCTTGTATCCTTGTCTGTCTTCCTTTCTCTGTCTCTCTGTCTTTCTCTCTCTCTGTCTGTCTCTGTCTGTCTGTCTTTATGTAGGTATGTATGTCTCCTTCTTTCACTTAATGATCATTCATTCTGTCTGTCCGTCTGTTTGTCTGTCTGTCTCTGTCTCTGTCTGTATGTAAGTCTCTCTGTTTCCCTCTTTCTCTTAATGATAATTCATTCTGCCTGTCCGTCTGTCTGTCCGTCTCAGTCTATCTGTCTGTCTGTCTGTTTGTCTCTGCCTCTGTCTCTGTCTCTCTCTGTCTGTCTGCCTCTGTCTCTGTCTCTGTCTCTGTCTCTGTCTCTCTCTCCTCTCCTCTCTCTCTCTCTCTCTCTCTCTCTCTCTCTCTCCCTCTCTCTCTCTCTCTCTCTCTCTCTCTCTCTCTCTCTCTCTCTCTCTCTCTTTCTCTCTCGCACACACACACACACACACACACACACACACACACACACACACACACACACACACACACACACCACACACACCACACACTCACTCACTCACTCACTCACTCACTCATTTACTCACTCACACTCTCACTTTGTCACACACTCTCCGCTATTGATCACAGGAAGGGTATTATAGATTTGTGTCATAAGCTTCAGAGAGTTTAAGGCTATGTATGGGATTTGTGCACCGTTGTTAGAAATCATTCCTTACCACCACCACCCCTCCCTCTCTCTGTCTCTCTCTGTCTCTCTCTGTCTCTCTGTCTCTCTCCTCTGTCTCTCTCTGTCTCTCTCTGTCTCTGTCTCTCCTCTCTCTCTCTTCTCTCTCTGTCTCTGTCTCTGTCTCTTCTTCTCTCTTCTTCTCTCTTCTGTCTTCTGTCTTCTGTCTGTCTGTCTGTCTGTCTGTCTGTCTCTGTCTGTCTGTCCTCTTCTCTCTCTCTCTCTCTCTCTCTCCTCTCTCTCTCTCTCTCTCTCTCTCCTCTCTCTCTCCTCTCTCCCTCTCTCTCTCTCTCTCTCTCCTCTCTCTCCTCTCTCTCTCTCAGAGAGTTTAAGGCTATGTATGGGATTTGTGCACCGTTGTTAGAAATCATTATTTACCAAACCCCCCACCCTTCTCTCTTTCTTTCTTTCTCTCTTTATCTCTCTCTGTCTCTCTTTCTCTCTCTCAGATAATCTGGCATGATTCTCGATCACAGATCTTTGATAAACAAGACAGTAAACCCAGACGCCTTGGCACAATGGTTAGTGTCGGGTTACAGACTGGAAGGTCGAGGGTTCGAATCCCATTAGAGTCGTTGGGAATTTTTCAGACTCCAGTCGGCTCCTATCCAGAGTGAGTGTGCTGTGGGCTCAGTGGGAAGATTAGGACCACACGGTCCAGCTTTATCAACTGTACAGATGCGGGTTTAATTAAAAGTGTTGCTCAAATTAGCTAACCAACTCTGCAGATGTCTGTATCTCTCGGGCTCGATTGATGCCGGGATATATTATGGTAGTAAGTGTAGAGTTCAGCCCTGTGAAGTAGTCTCAAGGCACATGCACATCCATAGCAGCATCATTCCATCATCCTTATCGTCATTGATCGGTATACGATAGTAGCATTGTCTCTGATTTGGGGCTCTGGCTGCTCTGATCTCATGGTGACCTCAGATTTGGTTTTCCCTTATTAAACTTCTGTGCCTGTGGAGAGTTTGTGTAAAAGCCTTTGGGGTTGGAGATTCACTGGGGACTGTTATTGGAGGGATGTTGTGGTGGTCACCACCTCGGGTGGGTGTCTCACTGTGTTTCCGCGACTGAGCTAATACTGTCGTTAGTAGGGGGCTTAGTAGGTGGTGTCGTGCTGTCCTGTTAGCTCAGAACAGGCACTACTGCACTGAACACCACCAAAGTGACCCAGCAGAAGTGCAGGGCCTCTCTGGCTTGTAGCCTCTCAGTAGCCTGACATTGATGGGTTCCCAGTGGACTTCCGACCCTGAGGATGCGACAAAACGAATATGGGTGTGGCTGGGGTGGAGAAATGGAAATGAGGACCTGCAGGACAGGAACACCACAGGAGATGAGGTAGCGAAAAAGAGAATGAAGAAAGGCAGTAACACTGTCGTCTTTTGGCTGATTTTCTGAACAAAAAGACTGTTGATGTTATAAAATGAGTGACATACTATTTGAAATAGAGAAAGATGATGGGTTTAAAGTGTGAAACAACGAACCCAAGGGATAAGGTCTCTTTTCTTTTAAACGGAAAAAAAGATAATCATATTATAGATTTTATTTCAAGCCACTGAGATTGTTACCAACATGAGATGATTTCTGCAAGTCTTAGCAGTCAGCCACGGCACAAAAATAGTACTTACTTTACTTTAGACAGTCCCCATATATTAGAGATCAAATGTTGATGTACACTATTCTGTTTCTCCACATCCGGCTGGTAATTACGAAGGGAAAGGTGTCCCCATAACCTATGCTGTCGTTGGGTAGCGAGGTTTCAGAGACCTCGGCGTCTCCATGGGTCAAGTATTTTAAGACGGTGCTTAATTCCTCTCCCTCGCTGCTTTACCTTCCCTGACCCTAAAGAGGGCAGTACCCATTTACAGCTGGGTGAACTGGGGGACTGTACTCAAGCCAAGGCACACGAATAGGCATGCATCTGAGAGGTGACCAAACTCAACGAAGCTTAACTTTAGCTTATTTTATTTATTTTATTCATCTATTCATTCATTTATTTATTTATTTATTTATTTATTTATATATTTATCTATCTAGTCGTCTATTCATTCTTTTATATCGATGATAATGGAATAAGCACTCATGTGGGTTTTTTTTACATCCAGTCCCCATGTTTATGTAGTTTTGTAAATCTTGTCATCTGTCCCACCAGCACACAATGGCCTACTCTTACGAAAAGCGGAACAAGATTTAACGTGTGCGCAAGATATTCTGCGTGCGTTCGCACATAGGGCCTCGGTTTTAAGTCTCACCCGAAGAACTTTGGGGGAAAGTGGAGTCGGCACTGATGTTAACTCCAGGGGAAAAATCCCCTCGAGCAGGAATCGAACCTGGGTCGTCACTTTGCCAGCGCAATGGTTTGACCACTAGGCTAGCTTAGGGAGAGCAAGTGCCCTGACCACTGAGCTATCCTGCCCAGATAGTTCAAAGTACAATGGTTAAAATTTACTTCGTCGCTAACCATTCCACAGTAGTCTGGCACAGCCTTTAGATGTATTTTTGGGGGGGGAGAAAAAAGATATGTGATTAACCTCAGACTCCCCGAGAGGAGCGCAGAATTCTGTGGGGACTGTTTATTTTGCAATTGGGTTGTATCATCAGTCTGGATTAGTCTGCGGCCACAGTTCGCTTACTTCATTTCTTCCCTTCGGCCCCTGAACACACACACACACACACTTGTCAAGTACATGTATACCTATCACTTAACCACCGTGCTCCCTTCCCCATCCCTCCCTCCCCCCTTCTCCCTCCCTCCCTCCCTCTGGGCTGATTGCTGGCTGGTGGTTGTTGTGTGCATTTGTTCAGGCGTGGGGTGTAGTGGTTAAGGTGTTTGTGTGTTTGATGTCCGGCTCTCTTGAGTACAGTCAAATCAGCAGTGGTTTGAGTCTTGTTAGCCAAGGGTGATTTGAACACGATAGAGTTTGGGGGTATCATTTTGTCATTTCTAGAATTATATTTTTGTAATTTCTAGTCTGTGTGTGTATGTATGTATGTATGTATGTATGTATGTATGTATGTATGTATGTATGTATGTTTGTATGTTTGTATGTTTGTATGTATGCATACTTACATACATGCATACATACATACATATGTATATATATCATATATCATAATCATGGTATATATACATACATGTATATAATTATATATATATAATTATATAATATATATATATATATATATATAATTATAAATATGTGTGTGTGATAATTTTATTCAAGCTAACGTTTTTATAAAAATTGAAACTAAAAACAGATCTGAAACAAAACAAAACCCGTTCCGCACTTTAGAACAGGCCATTGAGTACCGGTAGGAAGGGATAACGAAATTTTATAAAAACGCATCGACGCTGGTGTCATGGTTAGGTGGGGAAACGGTCGCATACGCAAAATGTCACCATTGATAAACTTCCGAACTCTAGCCGAAGAAGGAAAAAAAGGTTTGGGTATGCTAATAGACCAGTATAGTATATCATAGTATGTTAAGTTCTTCCATGAATATGCCGGGGGCCTGTCAGTATAAATAGCATCCCCACCTTCTGGACATTCTGTGCTAGGAATTCCCTCTTTTCTATCCCTCTTTTTCTTTCTGCCTTGTTCTTTTTCTTCTGTTCACCTCCTTCTTCTCTGTGTTTTGCTTTCTTTGTCCTTTCTCCCACTTTTTTCCAGGAAAAAACTTTAATTGTAACCGTTCTCTCCTATGCCGAAGTCGGATGTGCTGGGCCTGACTTGTCAGGCGCTTAACATCAGCCCGACGCATTTTCGCGCATATGACAGTATTTGCTGTAAGAGAGATCGAAGAAGAAGAAGAAGAAGAAGAAGAAGAAGAAGAAGAAGAAGAAGAACAACAACAACAACAACAACAACAACAACAACCACAACAGGAATACAAGCAACAACAAGAACAAGAAAGAAAGAAAGAAAGAAAGACAGACAGACAGACAGACAGACAGACAGACAGACAGACAGACAGACAGACAGACAGACAGACAGACAGACAGACAGACAGACAGACAAACAGACAGACAGACAGACAGAAAAGAAACAAAGAAACAAAGAAACAAAGAAAAAAAGAAAGATCTTAACAGTTCTTTTGACCAACCACACCACCATCAACAACAATAAACAGGTACTAAACAGCCCTTTGATAACGTTATTTTCCCATTCAAAGCAGCCCCGTCTAGACGGGAATGTGACAATAATTCCATCGCTGAACATTTCCTTGCCATGGTTTACCTTAGCCTCTGGACCCTGCAGACACCGTTACAGTCAATAGCCATCAGTTAGTGTGAAGAACTAGCACTGGCTGTACCAGTGCTGTGTATTTGGGTATTTGTTGATTTTGCCCTGGTCTGGGTTTTCCTTTATGTGAGAGGCAGAGAAGATTTTAGCGAAATAAAAAGCCAGGATAAACAGATCTGAAAAACTCCTTGACGGAAAATAGCGGATGTTCTTAAGGGTGTGAGTGTAATTTGTTAATTGATATTTGCTTTCTTGGGAAACGGGATAGCTCAGTGGTCAGAGCACTCGCTTTCCCCCAAGATAAGGTTCAGCAACATCAAACGTGCTTTCCAAGTGGATGGGTAACCGTTTGTGCGCCTTGGCTTCAGTACAGTTCCCAGTTCCTCCAGCTGTAAATGGGTACCTGCCCTCTTTAGGGTCAGGGAAGGTTAAGCAGCGAGGGAGAGGAGATGGGCGCCGCCTTCAATATGCTGGCTCCTGGAGAAGCTGAGGTCTCTGATGCCTCTCTTTTCTACGATCACATAGATTATGAGATACCTTTACCTTTTCTTTTTTTATAATTTGCTTTCTAGTTAAACACTGTGGTATTCCGAGACATGGTAAGAGTCCACTGTGGTGCTAATAGATTTTCTTTTAATGAAGCATGTTCCAACTTCGAGGCTGATGTTTAAACAAGACAGCGCGGTGCATGCGGTTTGGGTTTTTTTTTCAAGTCATCCGTTCCTACCTCCTTTCAGTGGCCTACTCTTGCGAAAGGTGGAACGGGTTTTCATGTGTGCACAGGATACTCTTGCGTGTGTTTGCGCACGAGACATCGGTTTCTAATCTCATCCGAAGGACTTTGGGGAGAGTGGAGTCCATGTTGATGCTAGCTTCAGGAGGGAAATCCTTTTAAATGGGTTCTCGGTATTGGCTCAAACTCGAGCCGTCGGAAAGCAAGCGGAATGTTTTAACCACTAGGCTTTCCCGCCTCCTTCCATGAGGCAGCTTATCAGAAACAGCACATGCAGGGTTGAAGTGGCACGGGTATAAAGTCTAGGGGGCAAATCCCTTCAAACGGTCAGCTTAGCACATATTCCAACCTTCACCTTCAATTTTTTTTTTTTTTAGGGGGGGGGAGGGGTGTTATCTCAGGCCCATACTTCTAAAATGACACTCTTCCTATCCTTACCTCAACATACTCCCCACCCCTCTCAACCCCCTCAAAGCTTCTTTTTTCTCTCTCATCTCCCTCAACTTACTGAGGTGTTGCTTGAACACGGCTGTTGTTGTGTCTTAAAATAATTATTGCCTTAAGTGGCCATGCTCATCTGAGATAAGAACTCCTCACCGGTGTGGATGCTTCCTGTGAAATTTTGCCTTTCTCCTTTCCATCATAGGGGGCTGCCTAACAATGCACACACTACAAAATCGCAAGACAAACTATTTTTAATCTGAAATTGCCGTTTTTAATTCTTTAATTTCGAGAACAATGAAAAAAAAAGTACTCCTCTACTTTTCATATCCAGTCCCCTGTGTATGCAGTTTGGAAAAACTGGTACCCCCGTTCCATTGTCTCTCTGAGCATGCAAACCGGTAAATTTAGAGAATATTCCCTTGGCAAGTTAGGGAGTTTAACACGTTTTATGTCGTTGTCTCCACTACGTATTTCTTATCTGATACTTTTTTCATGCTACTGCTTTCGTTGTGGGTTGTCATGTGTGTTGATGTAAAAGCCGATGTGTTAAGCTGTTTAAAAGTAATTATTTCCAGTTCAATTGGCGCCGGTTGGCATAGTTGAGTGCCTTAATCCAAACTGAAAAGTTGACCTTCGGATAATCCAGTTGGTGACCTTTGGGCAGTCCAGTTAGTGACCTTCGGATGATCCAGTAAGTGACTTTCAGGTAATCCAGTAAGTGACCTTCAGGTAATCCAGTAAGTGATAATCTTAAATTAAAATATCCAGTTAATGACTTTCAGGTAATCAGTTAGTGACCTTCAGATAATCCAGTTAATGACTTTCAGGTAATCCAGTTAGTGACCTTCAGAAAATCCAGTAATGACTTTCAGGTAATCCAGTTAATGACTTTTAGATATTCCAGTTAATGACTTTCAGGTAATCCAGTTGGTGACCTTCAGGTAATCCAGTTAGTGACCTTCATGTAATCCAGTTAGTGACCTTCATGTAATCCAGTTAGTGACTTTAAGATAATCCAGAAAGTCCTTTGGATGAGACTATAAACCGAGGCCCCATATTCAATCCAGGCAAAACATCTTTTGCATCTTTTGAAACCTGTTCCGGCTTTCGGAGGAGTAGGCCTTAATACCAGTAAGAACAGATAACAGACTTTACATCATCGCTTGCACATTATGTGCCGGTGGGAACAGATGACAAGATTTGCAAAACTGCATATACACAGGGACTGGATGTAAAAAATCACATGAGTGCTTACTCCATTATCCTCGATATAAAAGAATAAATAGATAAATAGAAATAAATACATTAAAAATGTAAAAAGAAACATATTTTGAGTGCTACTGCTGTTATCCTCGAACAAAATGTATAAATGATATATTAAGAGCTAACGAGGAAACATTTACCGACACCACTAACATAACACACACACTTTTAGGTCCTGTCTCTTGGACAAGCTGAACATAACACAGCCAATCCCCGTCCTTAGAAAGTTTAAACATTCCCCCCGTTACACACACACACACATCACACACACACACACACACACACACACACACACACACACACACACACACACACACACACAACACACCACACACACACACACACACACACACACTTCTTAAAATGGAGTATTCTTTAAATACGTACAATCTTTTTTTTTTTTTAATCCTACCCTTTCTTCATACAAAAGCAGTAACACATACAAATTATCAATGCTTTTTCTCGACAATATTAATTTACTCTCCAGTTCCATCAAAAGACTATATAGACAGTAATGTCTAACATCACCAAACAAAAACTATCAGTGATTCCTTTAAGCGTTGTTGGGAGAGGTGTATGTGAAAAACGCCCATCGATTAATTACCTCCAAGAATGTCTCCCGGCTGTGACTCTAACGTGAATTTAGTGCTTGCTGATGATTTTATATATATATATATATATATATATATATATATATATATATATATATATATATATATGTGTGTGTGTGTGTGTGTGTGTGTGTGTGTGTGTGTGTGTGTTTTCCATCTGATTATATACTGCTAGAGGGAGAGGGCGGAATTATAGTGGGGGGAGGAGACCAAAAAGAGGAGTGGGAAGGTGTAGGGAGGGGCAGGGTGGGGTGGGGACCAGGGGGAGGGTAGGGTATGTAGGGAGTGGTGGGAGGAGGGAGGAGAAAAGTCGAAGAAGAAAATGAGAGGACAGGTAATGTAGTGATGTTTGGAGAAGGGTATATATAACCAGGAGACGGGATGGCTACGTGGTCAGAGCATTCGCTTTTCCCCAAGCCAATGTTAACAGCATTGAGCGTGGTAACCAAGTGGATGGGTAACCGTTTGTGCGCCTTGGCGTCGTCACAGTCCCCCAGTTCACCCAGCTGTAAATGGGTACCTGCCCTCTTTAGGAACAGGGAGGGTAAAGCAGCGAGGGAGAGGAGATGGGCGCCGCCCTCAGCATGCTGGACCCTAGAAAAGCTGAGGTCTCTGATGCCTCGCTCCCCTACGGTCCCTTAAGTTATGCGACACTTTTAACGAGAATGTGTGTGTGTGCTTGTGTGTGTAAGAGAGAGAGAGAGAGAGAGAGAGAGAGAGAGAGAGAGAGAGAGAGAGAGAGAAGAGAGAGAGAGAGAGAGAGAGAGAGATGAGAGAGAGTGTTTGTGTGTATGTGTGTGTGTGTGTGTTTTGAAAATCTTCCTCATTCATTTAACGCTTTGACAATACATTGATATCGGTCAACAAATAAAATCAAAACACAAACCAAACGTTTTCAGTGGCGGTAATGAACATTTTGCTACTCTACTCTTACTATCAATAACAACACGGTCATAGGTGAACATGCTGTGTGTTTCTTAAAGCCATGGTTGTTTGTGCAATGGGTAGCAGACAGCAAGAAAAACTAATACACACACATTCTCTGTCTCTGTCTCTCTGTCTCTCTGTCTCTGTCTCTGTCTCTGTCTCTCTCTCTCTCTCTCTCTCTCTCTCTCTCTCTCTCTCTGAAATTGTGAAATTGTAAGAGGTTTTTTGTTGTTGTTGTTCTTTTGGTTGGTTGTTTGGTTGGTTGGGTTTGTTTTTGTTTTTTTTTTATAATGATGTAATGCGTATCTTCGTTATTATGCTACGAGCATATCCCACTGTATGGGAGATAATGTACATGCCTATGGATATGTGTCCAGGACGATGTGTGTGTATGTGTGGGTGTTTTGTGTGTGTGTGTGTGTGAAGGGGTGGTGGTGGTGATTGTTGTGAGCATGATGTTTGTGCATGTGGGGGGCGGAGGTGTTTTGTCTTGATTTTGGGGGGAAAAATTGTTTGTTTATGGAGGTGGATGTTAGGGAGGAGATTTTTTTTTCTTCATGTTTGATTGGTCTTGTTTACTCATTTAATTGGTTAACTTATGTTGTCCCTCAATGATTTCCTGATTTAGCAATAATTGAATGAAAAGATGACTGATGGATTACCTTTTTATATATAATATTCATTCTTCTGTTAATGTATTGATTTATTCTTTTTCTTTTCTTTATTTTCATATTTTTGCCCATGAGGGCCTGGTTAAAGAAGCCTCTGGCTTATCCAATCACCCTCATTAAAATTTCGAGTTTCGAGTTTCTCTTATTGTTTTTAAGGGGTGTTGCTTTTGTTTTGACAATCCCTAATCAGGGCAAGGGCCGGATGAAGAAAAGGATGTGAATGCTTATCTGTTACCCTTGAAAAATACAGATTATTCAATCATTCATTCATTCATACTCTCTCTCTCTTTCTCTCTCTCTCTATCTTTCTCTATCTTTATCTATCTATCTATCTATCTATCTATCTATCTATCTATCTATCTATCTATCTATCTATCTTTGTTTCTTTCTTTCTTTCTATCTTTCTATCTCTCTTCCCCATGAGGACCTGGTGTAAAGAAGCCTCTGGCTTATACAATTACCCTCAATAAAATATTCGAGTTTCTCTCTCTCTCTCATCTCTCTCTCTCTCTCTCCTCTCTCTCTCTCTCTCTCTCTCTCTCTTCTCTCTCTCTCTCATCTCACTCACTCACTCACTCACTCACTCTGTTTTTTAAGGAGGTTTGCTTTTGTTTGGATACCCCTAATCAGGGCAAGGGCCGCATGAAAAAAAAGGATGTGTGAATACTTATCTGTTACCCTTGAAAAATAAAGATTATCTCTCTCTCTCTCTCTCTCCTCTCCTCTCTCTCTCTCTCTCTCTCTCTCTCTCCTCTCTCTCTCTCTCTCTCTCTCTCTCTCTCTCCTCCTCCTCCTCTCCCGTCTCCTCTGCTCTCCTCTTTCCTCCTCCTATTTATATTCTTTCCTTTCTTTCAAGAAAAATACACTCATTGTTAGGGAAACAAGCCCCAAACATCCCGGCTAACAACAATACATCACCATTTTGCGTCGGACAACAAAAGGAAAGGGAAGTTCACGACCCCCCAGCCCGATAAACCCCCTGGTGTAAATTTGCCAAAAATGATCCGAGGTCTCGCGATCCTCGCGCGCTGATTGGCTGGATTGATTGTCTACGTCACTCGCTGTCACGTGCTCGGCATGACAAGGAGGCTGAACCTTTCAAGGGGGGACAATTTCATTTGTGCGGAATGAGACGGCGGGTGTCGGCCAGTCGTCTACCCCTACTTGTATCGACGTAGATCAAGCGGCTAATTTTCTCTCCTTTCGATTGTGAGCTAGAGGGAAAAACGTTGTCGTAAATCTTAAGTCTGTGTATGTGTGTGTGTGTGTGTGTGTGTGTGTGTGTGTGGGGTGTGTGTGTGTGTGTGTGTGTGTGTGTGTGTGTGTGTGTGTGTGTGTGTGTGTGTGTGTGTGTGTGTGTGTGTGTGTGTGTGTGTGTGTGTGTGTGTGTGTGTGTGTGTGTGTGTGTGTTGTGTGTGTGTTTGTGTGTGTTTGTGTGTGTTGAGTGTGTGTGTATGTGTGTGTGAGTGTGTGTGTGTGCGTGTGTGTGACTGTCATTGTCTATCTTCCACTGCCTTTTCTTTTTGTTAATGTACAGTAAGGCGTTTAAATCTGATTTGAAAGAGATGAAAGGGGGGGGGATGTACTTTTAAGTACTTTTACCTGTGTTTTATCGACTTTTTGTTCATTACGGAGGCTTACAAGGACAGATTGGAAGACTTGCCGGGCCTGAAACTATTATCTTTGTGTACTAAAGATCATCATTTATACCATCTCTCCATCTCTCTCTCTCTCTCTCTCTCTCTCTCTCTCTCTCTCTCTCTCTCTCTCTCTCTCTCTCTCTCTCTCTCTCTCTCTCTCTCTCTCTCTCTCTCTCTCTCCCCCGTTGATGTCAATCCCGTACATCCTTCCTTAGTGTTTGTTTTGAATTGTCCATATTCCTCCTTATTGTGTTGTAATGCCTGGCAATGACTCGTCCACGTTAGTAGACTTTTTTTCTCTTTTATGGTAAAAATTGGGTTTGCACCCAGACGAAGTTGTACTCTCATGACACTCATCTGGGCAGGGATTTTCATTTATTCTTTTATTTCTTTTTATTTCGAGGATAATAAATAAACATAAATCTGCTTTTCTTACATCCAGTCCCCGTGTGAATGCAGGTATGTAAATTGAGTCATCCGTTCCCACCGGATCAGTGGTCTGAATGCGACACAGTTGTCTAGAATAACAGCGAGAGGTCGCAGGTTTGATCCTCGTTTGAACTTAAAGCCCTTGCCTCCGCTCTTGTTGCCCTGCAGCAGTCAGTTCACTGAGCAAACAGTCATCCAGTGGGTTCCTTCACACTGCCGCGTCCATGGCAATAAGGAAACTGACCTACTGGTGAAGGTAGGAGGTCAGATGCCTCTAGAGGAGCAAGAAGTGACTAGGCCTACGACGAAGCAAAAACAATTGTGATGGTCAAG
>CM060335.1:21305714-21308214 GCA_030674155.1 Stramonita haemastoma | reverse complement strand
GTGTGTGTGTGTGTGTGTGTGTTTGTGAGTGCTGTGTGTGTGTGTTGTGTGTGTTGTGTGTGTGTGAGTGTGCGCGCGTGTGGGTATGTGCATGCGTGTGTGTGTGTGTGTGTGTGTTATGTGGTGTGTGTGTGTTGGGAGGTGAGGTGCGTGCGTGAGTGCATGTGTGTGTGTGTGTGTGTGTGTGTGTGTGTGTGTGTGTGGTGTGTGTTGGGAGATGAGGTGCGTGCGTGTGTGCATCTGTGTGTGTGCGTGTGTGTGTGCTTGTGTGCCTGCGTATGTACGTGTGTGTGTGTGTGTGTGTGTGTGTGTGTGTGTTGTTGTGTGTGTGTGTGTGTGTGTAAATGAGTATGTTCGTGAAGAAAAATACCTGATATCGATACAAGACAGCATAGAGTAAATAAAGTATGTGTGTGAAAAGAAATTCCCGATCTCAATACAACAAAGACACTACAAAAGAACCTGCACGCTGACGATCTCACTCACCCACGGACAGGAGGGAGACAGAGCGGGAGAAAGAGGACAGTCCTGCAGAGCTGGCCACGTCCACGGTAACCGAGTAACTGTCGTTGACCTTCACCTCACTAACACGCAGCCCTGCTGTAGGCTCGTGGTGCACATTAGCATCTTCCGTGAAGAAGTGGTCTCCTGCGTAGCTTGCTAGGATGGAGCTCTGGAGTGCCGTCAGTGAAACCGTTGTCATTACTATTTATTGTCTTTTAGGTTATATCAAAGTATGATGTGTTAAAAATGTCATGCGGCCGGGCATACTGATCGAAGCGAATGCACCAAGAAAGATGGGGTAAATTGAGTTTTGAAATGCGCTGATAGGAAAATACAGACAGACACACACACATACATACACACATGTAAATATAATATATATATATATAATTATATATAGTTGTATATATATATATATATATATATATATATATATATATATATATATATATATATATATATATATATATATATATATATATATATATATACGTAGAGAGAGAGAATGTGTGTGTGTGTGTGTGTGTGCACGCGTGCGTGCGTGCGTGTGTGCGTGTGGGGGGTGGGTGTATGTGTGTAAGTGTGTGCGACATAAGGATCTAAGTGTAATACACAAGAAAGATGGGGAAAATGTATTTTGAAATGCGCTTATAGGAAGATACAGACAGACACACACATACACACACACATGTAAAATATAATATAATTATATCTATAATTATATATAATTATGTATATATATATATATATATATATATATATATATATATTATATATATATATATATATATATATATATATATATATATATATATATTAACGTAGAGAGAGAGAGAATGTGTGTGTGTGTGTGTGTGTGTGTGTGTGTGTGTGTGTGTGTGTGTGTGTGTGTGTGTGTGTGTGTGTGTGTGTGTGTGTGTGTGTGTGTGCGCGTGCATGCGTGTGTGCGTGTGGGGGGTGGGTGTATGTGTGTAAGTGTGTGCGTGTGTGTGGGGGGGGGGGGTATGTGTTTCTGTTTGTGTGTCTCTGTGTTAGTGTCTGTGTATGTTTGTGTACAATTATAGCTATTTGCAAACGCTTTTTGTACCTCGTATTATCCCCCCTCTCCCCCTCCCCATCCCCCTCTCCATCCCCCGTCTTGTCAATCCCACCACCTTTATCTCAATTTGTTTTGTCTTCCCGAGGGATGGTGTTGTATGTGTGGAGATTTGAATACGGTAAATTTTAATGAATCATGGGGACAGGATAGCTCAGTGGTCAGAGCACTCGCTTTCACCCAGCTAATGTTAAGAAGCATCGAGCGTGGTTACCAAGTAGACGAGTGACCGTTTTTGCGCACCATGGCTTCAGTAACAGTCCTTCAGTTTACCCCGCTGTAGATGGGTACCTACCCTCTTTAGGGTTATGGAAGGTAAAGCAGCAAGAGAGAGGAGATGGGCGCCGCCCTCAACATGCTGGCCCCTGAAGAAGCTGAGGTCTCTAATGCCTAGCTCCCTTACAACCACATAGGTTATGGGAACATTACCTTTCTTGTATAAATCACATATTCATTCATCAAAGATTCATGGTTTTTTTGAGAATAGAACAACATAACACTGACCCATAAACACTTGATGTCACTAGGTCTCTGTGTCATTAGGTGATCCGGGAAGGTGACACACACTACCACTCCCAGGTGTAACACTGCCCTTGTCCGTGGATTGGCAGGTGTAGGTCCATTGAAAGGTGGCTGTCCTGCACTAATCAGGACACCGGTTAGAACTAAGAAACACCGGGGTTTTTTGGTACCCTTAAGTGGTCGTTGTCGTCAAGTGGTTCAAGCTCTGATTATAGAAAGATTAGTACTGCTACCACCTGCGCTCTTTAGGGTCAGGGAAGGTAAAGCGCAGCGAGGAAGAGGAGATGGGCGCCGCCCTCAATATCCTGCGCTGGCCCCCTAGAAAAGCTGAGGTCTCTGACGCCTCGCTCCCCTGCGACCGCCTATGTACACGTTTTC
>CM060335.1:21283214-21298214 GCA_030674155.1 Stramonita haemastoma | reverse complement strand
AGTATGTTTTTAAAACACAGAAGTGACAAAAAGCTAACTCCAGCCGTGTTTTCTTTACAGCCAGAAAGTACAGACGCCCAAGTAAAAATAGCTTGTAAGTTGTGGAAAACCTTGTATTTTTCTCAGTAAAAATAAGTCAGTTGGGTAGTCAAGTGCCAGTGGTGTGTGCTCACCACCTAACCTTTCTTCAGGCACAGTTTTGAACAAGGCTGCCATGAAAAATGGAAGCAATACTGGTTACAGGAAACTTTTTGTTAACCTTCTAAAGGGAATACGCAACATTTTCTCTACTCCTTTAAAAGCGAAAACAATATACAAGCTACTGGCAAATGGGTTTTCAGTTCACTTTTCATGTGAGTGAAATCAACTGGAAAGCAGCTTCAAATGTATAAGTATTTCAAAATAATGTATATAAAAACAATTTGTGACTCATAAGTAATAAAATAGGGGCATGGGAAAGCAAACAAAGTGGAGGAGATTAAATGCATAATTTAAACAAGTCTACCAGATACAACGCAAAACTACTCAGAACTTAACACTAAAAAGATCGTTTAAAAACATGGATAAGCAACGACCTTCAGATTGTTATAAGGCATGGTAAAGGTAACAAGCTACACACATACACCATCCATCTAAAGGTGAATGATATGGGCAATGCTTGCAATGGTTACATGCAACTAAACCAATTACAGATAAGACCAAAAAAATTAAAACCTCTAAAACAAATATTGAAACATTACATACCAAAAAATATTATTAAAGAAAAAACGTACATGCAAAAGCCCCTCGTAACTCGAGAGCAAACTTATGCTTGGAAAGTTTTACTGGGTCACATTTAGTGTTACTATGCTTGCTGTTTATGCAGAAAAAATGTGAAAAGCACGCTAATGGTGAAAGAGAAGCCACACAACAAACTCGTGTCCCTTACAGCTGGGGAACAGATAAGCCCAATACAGGCAAATGCTTCAGGAGCAAAATCATGGAGTTGCTACAAAAACAGTGTCGGGCTATGTTGGAATGTTTTATAAGTAGAGTTAGTTACACTGCCAGTGACAATTTCCACACATTCTAACAGATACAATGAAAAGGAAGAAGGCATCAGCAATAAATTACTTCCCTTTATGCTCAGTACTTCGAATTGAGTAATAATTTTTAAAAAAGCAAGAATGAAAAGAACCTGCTTTTTATAATCAAGTTCAAGAAAGCTATCAGTAATTTTTTCCATACGAAATGTCAAAATATGTGATGGAAATGGGGATAACTGGAAAGAGGAAGAATTTGAATACAAGACTAACTGTCCACCATACATTATTCCTTGCTGAAATATTTTTTCTTTATAGTTTATAGCACACAAAAACCCCAAACATTCATACAGCCAAGTGGTTTGTACAACTGCATTTTTTCAGTCTACGACCAGCCACGAAAACAAACCCACACATGCTCAGTTTTTTTTAGCTTCACAAGACCCAGGTTTTATGAAAGCACGAAACCTAGCAAGAAGGGCTGAACAAAAAAAAGAAAATCAAAAAAATAAAAAACAAACCTGTACCATATTGCATTATTAGTGATCTGCTAGGATACATTGTTTCACAACATCTCGTACACTGGAATAATAATTGGAATTTACACATGTGAAATGAAGTTTCATAGTCGCAGCAAAACATGTACAGAACAGTTCAGTACAAAGGTTGGACAGATTCACGACAGCCCACATGAAATCATGCAACATTAGCAATGATTCATGTGAAATCTGTAATTTCAGTCTTGCCAATACATCCAGTTTTTTGTGGGACCTCACAACATATTTTCCCCATTTCATACTAAAATTTCTTTTTTGTATTTATCTCTTCATCTCCATTTAAGAAAATTACATTGCGCTTATATATTTTTTCCATTTTATTTCCTTTTCATATTTAACTGAACAAACAGCAAAAAGGCCGTTATTAACACATTTACTCTGAAAAAAAGAAAACAAAGACTACAGGGAGAGATACAGATGGAGCAGTCTATCAATGGGCTGGGAGTGCTATGACCTGGGTAACGAGCATGTCCCTGACCTACAATAAAGTAAAAGACAAGGAAACGACACACTAATAACATACCCGCAATCATATAACCTACGTATAACATTAAAGGCAAACATTTATCATACCACATTTTGTAAAATAAAAAGGTATAAGTGTTTCCTTAACCTATGTGGTCGTTGGGGAGGGAGGTTAACAGACCTCAGCTTCTCTAGGGGCCAGCATATTGAGGGCAGCACCCATCTCTTCTCCCTCACCGCTTCATTTTTCCTGTCCCTAGAGAGGGCAGGTACCTCTTTACAGCTGGGTGACTATTAAAGCCATCCAGTGGTTACTCATCTGCTTGGTAACTAAGATCTGTGCTGCTTAACCTTAGCTTGAGTAAAGTGTTCTGATCACTGAGCTATACCATACCCTTGTAACAAAAGAGAAAAATAGCTCAAGGTTTAAGATGGGTAGGCGCTGCACTTGTGGCAACACGCTCTCCCCGAGGAGAGCAGCCCGAATTTCACGCAGAGAAATCTGCTGTGACATAAAGTGGTATAAAATTTTGAAAAATATATAATTATATGCCGAACTTTTTCACAAATCAAAATACTGTAATTTCTAATTTTACATTCTAATACTCGTTACGCCTCCAGCCTTTAACAAAAACAATGGCTTGCTTTTAAAGTCCGTGTTGGTTATAGAAGCAAAGCCACCCGTTTCTTTAAACTATACAGACATCAAAAATCTATCTTCATATTATTTGGGTAACTGTTATTCTCCACTTAACCCCACTCCCAAAATATAAAACCACACACACAAGGGTGTGCAACTTTTGGGTAGGCTGCACAATGTAACATACTCTGGTGATAAACACCCGAGGTAGACCATTCCGTAGATATCCCTGTCACACTAACTGTCAAACACGCACACACACACACAGAAACACACACACACACCACACACACACACACACACACACACACACACACACACACACACACACACACACACACACACACACACACACACACGCACACACACAGACTGTCTACCCTTGCCATTTATTAACACCCAATTTCTGCAATGCATTAACACATTATTCCAGCATCTTCTCCCAATGATTATTCATTAATGCATTCTAAACCCAGCGCTTCCTATTATTCTGTTTTTAGGATTAATTCAGTCTAAAATACACACCCTTCAACCGATTATTCATGCATTGTAAACTCAACACCCTCATACTTCTGTTTTTAGGTACACTTTTTTCTAAAAGGCTCCCCACCTCCACCCACCCCTGAAGCTAATCAAGTTTGCCTGTCCCCTATCCCCATCCTCAGTCTTTACACATCTTCCCCCATCACTATACACCAGAACATTATAACACCCCTCCCCCCTTCCTAGCATCCTTTTTCGAAAAAATCTCGCGCTCCTCCTACTAACCCCAAAGAAAAACGTTTAGCCACTGAGTCTGCATAATATACCATTATCCACCTGCCTTTAGTGTCCACATTTTGGGCCAGAGTTAGTGTTGAGGTTATTGTTAGAGTTAAGTGTTAAAAGTTAAACGGGGTAAGGGATGTCTGTCGGATGGTCTGTCTGAATGTTAGAATTCATGTGGACACAAAAGCACGTCGACAACTGGTATGTAGCTAAAGACACAATGCTACGCCATTATTAAAACCCGGACCCTGTGTCAGATGAGTAGGCCTTCGTGTGCTGGTTAGAACAGATAACCACGTGCACACATGGACTGGATGGGGAAAAAAGCATACCAGCATTTATTCGATTATCGTTGAAAGGAAAATTTACATGATAAAGAAAAATGGTCTGTAGCTTGCAATAGCATAAAGCTTTAAATCGAAACCACAAATTTTAGCAAAAGCCAAGGCTACACATTGGACATGGGTGTCCACAAATTTCCAGTTAAGCCGTCAATTTTTCAGGCTTCAGGTATTTTTGAATCCCTTGAACAATATGAACCCTCGAAAATCCACTTTAAAAAGTCTACCAGCCAGCCCTCTTTTAGTGTCCCCACTGCTCTAAATGTGTATCAGATCCCCTACTTCACACCCCTTTCCCTTCCTTACCTCTCCCTCCAACCTCATGTCTCCTTCCCATAACTACCCCTTTTACACACACACACACGCGCACACACACACACACACACACACACACACACACACACACACACACACACACCACACACAGAACTATATTATAACACCGTTTTGTTTAAGAAAAATCTATAAAAAAAAAATAATAAATAAACCTACAGCTACCATAAAATTTGACTGATGTACTTGATGCCACACAGGAATTGTATACCGCTGGCAAATCATTACACATATTTGTCCCCAATACTGGAAAACTTGTGGCCAATTCTTCCCACATAAAATCTGAAGTACCGTTAGTGGCGGTTAAAGTATATTTTTCTCAACAGCAGTGAATAAGACTAATGAGGATACTTTCTGGGGAAAAAAAAACTTTCATTTTTGAGCAGTCCGTCAATTTCAGCCAAAATCGAAGCCCGTTTGATTATCTATTTTCCAGTTCCTTTTCTTGAGGTATCTGAGACTTCACTTCCCAACGACCATTTAAGTTATGAAACACATTTATCTATTTTCTAATGACTGGAAAAAAAAATCTTATAAAAAATTAAAAAGCATTTCCATTTAGCTTATAAGCCATGAGCATGAGCATAAAGAGACATTGACATTTTTTTTTAGTTTACTAATTTGTCTAATTTTGCTAGCCTTCTCGGGGGGTACTTTGTACACTTTCTTTGAAATAAACCCTAAGCACATTTGCAATAGGTATTGATTGGCTACTTTTGCCACCATGCTACACAATTGACGGGGGGATAAAGGTTTCTTAAGAGTATTTTGAAAAGGTTCTTGAAAGTCTTTTTTCTCCAAAAGGCAGCATTTCTTTTACCACATAAGTCTCAGTGTGAACTATCTTTAAAAAAAAAAGTACCCAAATATCTATGACATACTCATACAAAGCCATTAAATAAACAAACACATCTTATTCCAATCTATTTTACTTCTGTTCCAACTTGAAGAGCTTAAATTGATTTTAGGATTTTTGAATCAGTGTCAATATTCTCTAGAATACATGTTTTTACGAACTATCTGCAACAGAAAGCTTTTAGTTCCTCTGAATGCTTTTTTTACAAACTCGATGCATTCAAAATCGTGGAAATCTAAATGCACTGTTTTACTAATAAACTTGTACAGATGATAGCTTATTAACTAAAATACATCTTTTGTACAATATGAAGTTCCATCATTACCCAGAAACATTCTGCAAGACCGTTTCCATGGAACTATACAGAGAATCCGTCTGTTCAAAATTCATGATAAATATTAATTAATCTTCTATGGTTACGTGTTTTTAATGAGTTAACTTGAGAATATAATTTGTGAAATACTCTTTTGCAATCACTGTGTTTATTTTTCAAAATCAATCATAATTTTTTAAGACTTTGCACAGTAATGTTACAAAACAATAGTAAAACACTTTCTTAAAAATCTGTCTGCACAGCCCATTGAAAGCAGACATGTTGGAATATGCGTAAGTTGGGAGGTGTTCTGCCATAGAGGAAATCCGAGCTTCAGTTCGAGACTTTGTTTGAAGCTAGTCACACCTAACACTTTACACCACAAAAAAGGGAAAAAATACGGTAAAAGAGCATAATCACAGATAATGTTATGTAGGCCGAGTTCTAAATCTCCACACACCATTTTTTTTAATTGTATGATTTTATAAATGATGACAGGCATGAGACAACCAAACTAATAGAACAGGAAACTTCAATGGCAACTGTAGAACAAGTAGTCACAGTAAGTTTGCATAAAATGGTAGCAAGTTTTCTAAAGCTTCTGTACACAAGTTTTAGCGAACTTACAATAAATTAAGTGTTGCATCTTATCAATAAATCAATCCGTCTTAACTTGCACAACAGATAGTTTTTTTTTCCATCCACTTCTTCAAGACATCAGAATTAAAATGAAACACATAGTTGCTGTGAATAATTAACAACAAAACAACACCACCAACGTTTACACCACATGAATCAACAGGGTCTTGTGTCTAAAAAAATCCTAGATTCAGAAATGTTTTGACAGGGTTTTTTTCATCCAAATATTGCTAAACTTTATCTGTATGCCCCAGCCTCTTAAACTGATGGTAAATTCGCAGCCAAAAACCAAATAATTTCTGAAAGTGATGGCACACATTTCTGCTGGAATGTTGCAAGGCACATCACCAAACTATTGATACCAGTCCTACAGAATTGTTAAAAAAAAATCCCAGCATGGGATGATTCCAACAAAATAACTGTAGTGGTAGATGTCAGGAAAGGAGTATGGTGATAGAGTATGATGCATACAGTTCAATGTCAATAGTTATGAAGTGTTGAATCAGCACCATGATCAGAATTTTGTTTGGTTGGTTATAAAAAAAAACAACCTAAGCCACTGTGAACAGACAGACATTCAAGTATCAGACCACACCTTTTCTCCAAAATGTTTATAACAGGCCTTCAGCATGAGTGTGTGTACATATTGTGGGTGTGCATGTGTGTGTGTGTGTGGGGGGGGGGGTGTTTGTGACATTTTTCTTTGAAGTTATCTTAGAATGTTTCAACAAATATGAAATGTAGCTATCTCGTGTCTTTTGAGATTATGATTCGTATCACTATGTCTGTTACTATTGTAATTTGCCCTTCATGGGATGATTAAAGTGTTTTTGACTTGACTTGACTTGACTGGACTGGACTCCAACCTCCACAGTAGTTCAGGGCTGGTCTTCAGTCTCCAAGCCCCTGAAAGCAGTTCACAGAGAGAAAAAGGAAAATGAGGCAACGGTCTGGGGGAGAAAGAGTGGGAGAAAGAGAGGGAGGAGAAGGACAAAGAAAGACCAGAGAGAGAGAGAGAGAGAGAGAGAGAGAGAGAGAGAGGGGAGAGAGAAGACAGACAGACAGACAGACAGACAGACAGGCAGGCAGGCAGGCAGCAGGCAGGCAGACAGACAGACAGACAGACAGAGAAGGGGGGGGGGAGAGACAGACAGACAGACAGACAGACAGACAGACAGACAGAGAAGCAGTGATAGGGAGACAGTGCAAAATATTCACAAGGAATTAGGACTGATCTAAAAAAATAAAATAAATAATATAATAATATAATAATAATAATGATAATATAATAATAATAATAATAATAATAATAATAATAATAATATAATAATAATAATAATATAAAAGACGTATTCCACCAAACAACGGAAAGCTCTCATATCTGGAATGAACATACTGAAAATCCATTAGTGTTATCTGAAAAATTACTCATTTGAACATAACACTTTGAAGCAAAGTAAATTTATATCTGCTTTCTCATAGTGAAAAAAAAATTATATCCGTTTTCTCATAATGAAAAAAAAACACTTTCTTCGCCGAAGCATAAGTCATTTGATTTCATTGCCTTTAAAGACGAAAATTATCTTGATGCACTGACACAATTCCTTTCTATTATTAGTATTAATTGGTTTTAAAAGAAGTTGCCCTTAAGAAATGACTTTTAAACAAATGTCTCCTTTTAACACACTATTCACCAAAATCATCTCCATTCCCAACATTTATTTCTCTACCAACAACATGTCACTGTATTTCAACAGAACAGCATCCTCATTTTAAGACTGCATAAATGACTTTTTTTTGAGTCGAGTATGAGAACAGCAATTTTCTTACCTGTATTGTGTCAGAAGCACCCCCCCTATGCAGGCAGTTGCAGCATCAGTGGTAGCAGCAAACTGTTGACAGATTCTTCCACAGCACTGAGGTCTGTTCCAAATGAAATGCAGGTCCTGGGAAGATCTCCACTGGCGCCCGGTTCTTTTCTCTGGATGACCATGGAACAGTGCCTGGCGATAGTCGACAGGTGGCACTCTCCCGGTTCACAGGGTAGCTGGTAAAACAGATGTACATCACAACGTGAATGATAGGGAAATAAGCAACAAAAGAAGAAACAATGGGAAAAAATAGGTGATTAAGATAAACAGGAGACTAGACCAGGTAACAGCTCATTAAGAAGTTTATGAGTAGGAAGAGAGGTAAGAGAAGAAAAAAAAGTGAGTAGGAATAGAGTTTAAATACAAAGTAGTAAAAAATTATCTAGCCTGAAGTAACAAAGCTCTAAATGTTTAGGGAGCAGAAAAAAGCTACCAAGGACAGAAACAAAGGACAAGGGACTCACAAAGACAAAAACAGAGTGGACTGAAAGAATTGATATCCCTTCAGAACAAAATCCAATAAGATGAACACGGAACTATGAAATGCCTTACCTTCTTTTCATCTTTGCAGAAAGCACAAGTCCGGATGGATGCGGGTACTTGTCAGGTCACAGGCACTTGATACGTCAGGTCCTGATGGCTGCTCTCACACTTGTGGCCTCCAAGCCCCTAAAAGCAGTTAACAGAAAGAAAAGGGAAAATGAGGCAGTGGTCTGAGGGAGGGAGGGAGGGAGGGAGGGACGGAGGGACGGAGGGAGAGAGAGAGAGAGCGAGAGAGAGGAGCGAAAAAGACAGAGAGAGAGAGAGAGAGAGAGAGAGAGAGAGAGAGAGAGAGAGGAGAGAGAGAGAGAAACAGAGATAGAGAGAGAGAGAGAACAGAGATAGAGAGGCGGAGGTAGGGAGAGAGTGCAAAATATTCACAAGGAAATAAGACTGATCTAAAAAAAAAATTAAGGTAAAAGATGGATTTTCACTAAACATCGAAAAACTATCTGGAATCAACATTACTGAAAATCCAAGTGTTTAAACATAACACTTTGAAGCAACGTAAATGTATATCTGCTTTCTCATAATAAACAAAAATCTTTTTTATCTGAAGCATATGTCATTTGATTTCATTGCCTTTTAAAGACGAAAATAAATATTTGATGCACTGTCACATTCCTTTATATTAATTGGTTTTGAAATAAAATTGCCATTAGAAATATGACTTTTAAACAAATATCTCCTTTTAACACATCAGTCACCAAAATCATCTCCACACCCAACATTTTATTTCTCTACCAACAACTTAACGTATTTCAACAGAACAGCCTACTCATTTTCAGACTGCATACATGACATTTTTTTCAACAGTCGAGCATGAGAACAGCAATTTTCTCACCTGTAATATGTCAAAAGCACACCTTGGCTCACCCCTCATGGCAGTTGCAGCATCAGTGGTAGCAGCAAACTGTTGACAGATTCTTCCACAAAACACTGAGGTCTGTTCCAAATGAAATTCAGGTCCTGGGAAGATCTCCACTGGCGCCCGGTTCTTTTCTCTGGGTGAACATGGAACAGTGTCTGGCGATAGTCGACTTCGGTGGCACTCTGCCGATTCACAAGGTACCTGGTAAAACAGATGTAGATAACCACGTGAATAATAGGGAATTCAGGAACAAAATTTTATAAGAAGAAACAATAGGCCAAAAAAAGGTATTAAGATAAACAGAAATAAAAATTAGATCAGGAAAGAGCTTATTTAGAAGAGAAGTTTATGAGTAAGAAGAGAGGTGAGGAGAGAAAACGTGAGTAGGAATAGAGTAAAAAAAAAAAATAATAATAATAAAAAGATTTTTTTTTTAATGGCAAGTCGGAAGTAACAAACCTCTTGAAGTTTAATGAGCAAAAAAAAAAGCTACCATGGACAGAAACAATGGACAAATGACTCACAAAGACAAAAAAACAGATTGAACTGAAAAAATATCCCTTCAGAACTAAGTCCAGACAGAGAGACACGGAACTGTGAAATGCCTTACCTCATCGAAGAAAGCGCAGGTCCCAACGGCTGCTCTCACACTTGTCAGGTCACAGGCACGTATGATCCACATGACTTTAACCACCCGGTTAGGACCCATGTATCAAAGGATAAGGAGGAGGAGGGACCTATCCCAAAGACAGGATGTAAGAAAGGAGTGACAAGAGATACAGCCCCAAATGACCACTGTCATGTGCAAATGAAGTGACATAAGGAGTGACAAGAGATACAGCCCCAATGACCACTGTCATGTGCAAATGAAGTGACATTGACATCCTCTAATTGATCACTGAAAATGATCTTAGAATACAGTAACAAAACTCAGATTCTAATGAACACTAATGATGTAAGAATTGCGTTACAGCCCCTCGAGACGACAAACAATGTGAGAATGGAGTGGCAAGTGCCCCAGGCCCACATGACAAATGGAATAACAGTCCAGCCCCTCATGGCCACTGTATCAAAACCTTTGTAGATGGAGACACCAAGATCACTGGTACCAGGATTGCTCTCCTCTCAACTCCACCTTCCCCCTTTTTTGGTTGTAGTTTTATTCTATTTTGGTTTAGCTAACTATCATTTTATTCTCTTGTGTTTTAGTTTCATCTTATTTTTTGTTTTATTTTGCTACTTTTTAGGTTTATTTCATTTCTAAATCTATCCTCTCCTAACTTTTTAGGGGGAAGGTGGGGTTGTTTGCTTTTTTTTATTTTTCGTAATTTTTTTTGTTTCAAATTTTATCCGTTTTGTTTTTTAACTTTTAGTGAGGAGCATTGGTGCAACCAGAAGCTTGGTGTCCAGTGATCATTTGAAGACAACTGACAAGGCAACCAGGCAAGACCGACAGACACCCTCTCCAAAAACCATGAAGCACAACAAATCTCTGAAAACTATGAACCACAACACATCTCCAAAAGCAAAATATCTCCGAAAACTGTAGAGCGCAATATATCCCCCAAAACTACTTATCTCCGAAAATTATGAAGCACATCTTCAAAAAATATGGAAAACATATACCCCAAAACTATCAAGCACAAAATATCTCTGAAAACATACCTCCGAAAACTATGGAGCACAACATATCTCCGAAAACAACGAAGCACAACACATCTCCGAAACCTCTTGAGCACAACACATCTCCGAAACCTCTTGAGCACAAAACATCTCCGAAACACGAAGCACAACACATCTCCGAAAACACGAAGCACAACACATCTCCGAAACCTTTGAGCAAAACACATCTCCGAAAACCTCTTGAGCACAACACTCTCCGAAACTCTTGAGCACAAACATCCGAAAGCTATCAGCATATCTCAAAACCTATATCTCGCAATTACCCGAAAGCTATGAAGCACAACACACCTCCAAAAGCTATGAAGCACAACATATCATCCCGAAGCTTTAGATCTCATGATCTAATATCCCAGATCCGAAGAAGGTCCCCTTTATCCTCCATTCTTAACTCTTTGATAACAAGGGCCTAACAAGGTTAAATTATCATCACGTTTCACACTGTATAAAATTGATGGGAGGTATCTGAAAAACAAAAAACACAAAATGTGTCATAGATATGACATTGTCAAATAACAGGGAAAGTGTGTGTGCATATTATATTTGTGGATGTCTATAGATAGATGTATATGTCTCACAGAGAGATGCGGAGTAAAGACAGACAGAGGGGGGTAAGAAAAAAAATTGAGAGAGAGAGAGAGAGAGGGGGGGGGCAGAGACAGACAGACACAAAGACACAGACACACAAGAGAGAGGTCTCAATCTGAGTTAATTTTTTTAGAAAAATGTTACCTTTAAGAAAGATAAACTTCTGTATTCTGTGCGTGTATGTGTGTGTGTGATGTGTGGCGTTGCGCGGGCGTGTGTGTACATCAAAAGTTAAAATGTAAACGTTTTTAATTCTTGACCTCGAATGTAAAATTCTCTTCTGAATTAGATCACTGTCAAAATGGCGGCTTATGCTTTAGAGAAAGACGATTATTTCGAAGCTTATGCTTTTACGACGAAAATATGTCATGTAAATAGTACCTACCATAGTACACATTTTCTGATCTGCCTGCGGAGCAATGGCTCCATTACATTCGGAACTTGCTCGAAAGCCGCAAAGAAGATTAACTAGCGTTACAAATCAAGTCTCAAAGCAAATCATCTCTCCCTCTCTGCTTGACCTTCCCTGACCCTACAGAGGGCAGGTACCTATTTACATATGGGTGAACTGTGGGACTATACTCAAAACAAGGCGTGCAAAACGGTCACACATACAGTTGGTCACCACGCTCTATGCTGCTTAATCTTAGCTTGGGGAAAGCGAAAAAAAAATGGAAGAGGAGAGACACAGAGTATCACGCTTGTTGGTCATTGAACAGGAGAAATATTCACTGTGAACTGAACAAGAAATAACCATATAACTTAGCACCAGCTGAAATATATAGTTAAAAGGATACTGTCCGGATTTATTTTGTTTGTATAGCTAAAAAAAAAAGGGGGGGGGGGGATGGGGGATAACAGTCTGCATAAATTTGTTTAAAAGTTTGGAGGGGGGGGGGGGGGTGGGGGCAAGATGCAGAATATGTTCGTCGTAACGACATGTCGCTAGCGAAGTATTCAGTTCAGTGTAGCAAGATTCTGATGATAGGAATCTGGTTAAGCCACACAGGAATGGGAGCACACGGAAAGTTTGCCCAACTATTTTCTTTATATCCCCGTAGTTTTTTAAAATATTTTTTTCATAATTCTCTTCCGTTTCCATTTTTAATTTCAAATGTGTAAAAGTAGCTATGAATAACTAGTCCGAGGTTATAAAAAAAATGGCATCACTTACCTGTAGCCTCACCAGGCGCAGCAACAGTCAACGTGTCTTGTCCAGTTCAACAGCAAACTGGAATGATCTGAACAGTTGAAGTGCGCAGGTTCTTATGCCAGCGCCCTCTGTGGGTGAACAGAACTCACTTTTTCCTCGTGCATCACGGACCATGGCCCTACTGATGGCTTTATCAATACTGTACGTTTACCAACCACCATGGCGCAGTGGTCAGCGCGTTGGGTTTCGGACTGGAAGTCGCAGGTTCGAATCCCACATGAGTTGTAGGGACTACGGCCGGCTGCTATTTTATTTTTTTATTTATGTTTTTTATATTTATTTATTCATATCATTCTTTTATATCGAGGATAATGGAATAAGCAATCATGTGGTTTTTTTACATCCAGTCCCGTGTGTATGCAGTTTTGTAAATCTTGTCATCTGCTCCCACTGGCACATGATGGCCTACTTTTACGAAAAGTGGAACAGGATTTAACGTGTGCGCAAGATGTTCTGCGTGCGCGCGCACAAGGGGCCTCGGTTTATAGCCTCATCCGAAGGACATTTGGGGAGAGTGGAGTCAGCACTGATGTTAACTCCAGGGGAAAAATCCTCTCGAACGGGAATCGAACCCGGATCGTCAAATTGCGAGCGCAATGTTCTGACCACCAGGCTATTCCACCCCTACCCACTCTGCTACCCAGAGTGAGTGTGCTGTGGGCTCAGTGGGAAGACTGGGACCACACAGTCGAGCCTCAACAACTTTAGGGATGCGAGTTTGTTGCTCAAATTACCTGACCAACACTGCAGGTGTCTGTATCTCTTGGGCCCGATTGACGCCGGAATATATTATGATAGTAACCGTAAAGTACAACCCTGTCAAGCAGTCTCAAAACATATGCACTTCCACAGCATCATCATTACATCATCCTTATTATCATTTATCCTCTTTAAACAAAAATTGCCTCTCATTCTGTGGTCTTAGTTGCTTTGGTCTCATGGTGACCTCAGATTCGGTTTCCCATACACTTCTGTGCCTGTGGTGAGTTTGTGTCAAAGCCTTTGAGGTTGAGGTTCGCAAGGGACGGTCTTGGAGGGACGTTGTGGTGGTTGCTACCTCGGGTGGGCATCTCACTCAGTCTGGCTCCTCGACTGAGCTAATACTGTCGTTAGTAGGGGGTTTCATAGGTGGTGTCCTCTGTATATTAGTTCAGAACAGGCACCACTGAACACCACCACAGTGACCCAGCAGCACTGCAGGGTCTCCTCTGCTGGTGGTCCAATGGTAGCCTGTACTGATGGGCCCCTGTGGACTTCTGACCCTAAGGATGGACATAACGAATCTGGGTATGGCTGTGGGTGGAGATTGAAATGAGCAGCTGGGAACAGCAGGTGGGGACGTCATAGAAGATGATGCAGCAAAAAGAAATTGCATTTTTGGTTAGAAGTAATTCCTCTTGCACGGTGATACTGTGTACCAAAACGATTATTTCTAGAAATAAACACAATCACAGCACCATATGTTAGACACAGTGTGATTGATAATCGATTTCAATCATCGCAATTTTGACACCATCAGCACACCATAGCCCTACCTTCAACCAATGTACCACTTGTCAAGACAGAACATGTAGATGACAAAAAACAGACAGAGAAAGAGGGTAAAAGAAGGCAGAGACTTCCCCTGCTTTGGGAGTGGAGATGTAAACAATACATCAGCAGACTAAAACTGGTCATGGCTGTCATCGCTCTAAAAATTTCCATCTTTTTCTTCTTCTTTTTCTTATTTTTTGTTGTTGTTGTTTTTAGAGTTAGTAGTAGTAGTTAGTAGTAGTGTAGTAGAGTAGTAGTAGTAGTAGTAGTATAGTATGTAGTAGTAGTAGTAGTAGTAGTAGTGTAGTAGTAGTAGTAGTAGTAGTATAGTAGTATGTAAGTAGTAGTAGTAGTTAGTATAGTAGTAGTAGTAGTTATGTATATATGTGTGTTAGTATTTGATGATGTCATTATTATTATTGTTGTTGTTGTTATTATCATTTTTATTATTCAAGAACGTATGACTATTTAAGCGTTGTCTGTTGCGAGGTGTTTTTAGGTAGTTCTTTTTCTAGGTTACAGCATTAATATAGGTAGACAGACTTGCAAACAAGAAAAGAAACATAAGTATGCTGAACTACAGGGATATTGGGGCACACTCGTAAAGACCCTAGCTTGAATTTTATGCACTATGCAATGCACAATGCGATGTGCAATGCAATTTGATACAATATCATGAATATTTTTTTGCTATTACACCCATGCATGCTCTCGTATGTGTTCCCAGCATAACTTTATATTATACCTTTGCCATACTTTGCAGATGTGTT
>CM060335.1:21260714-21270714 GCA_030674155.1 Stramonita haemastoma | reverse complement strand
ATTCAAGTAACAGTGGTGTGGGTGTTTACAAAAATCGCAGAACAAACAAAGCAAAACAAAAAAAAACCCAAACGATTTGTACAACAGCATTGAGGACAAAGTTTCCAAATTAAAAAAAAAATCACTTGGTCCAAGACTCATCAAATTAAGCATAGCTAACAACCTGATTGCCAATGTTATGCAATGATTTGTTTTTAGATGAATGAGAGGAAGCACAAAAGAAATCATGAATTATCATCATCATCCTCACTTTCTCTCCCCTCTCCTCACTGGCACATTCTATCACTCAGTGACAGGGAATAGGCCCGAAGGCTTGATGCAGACTACACATTATTGGTACATCAACACTACATGATCATGATGTATAGTACAGATGGCATTATGCTGGCAAAACTCTAACCATTCACAACAGTAGGGGTGTAAAGACAAGTTTTGAGGTGTACCATTTTCACAAGAAAATAAGTCGTGGAGAAAAACAAAACCTCTCCCGAATACCGACAAAAACCAAACAAAACTAAAACAATGACTGGTTTAAACATTTGCCAGAGATTGAATAAAAGAAAGAAAGAAAACCAACTGAGGATTGTCTAGTGTTAGAAAGTATTAAGATTTAATCTTGCATGCTGCCTACCCTAGGAGGCTAAAATCACAAAATAGCTTTACTTGGAAAAACAATGATAGACAGAAGTATTTTCTAATGGTAGTGCATTTCTGAATACAAAAACTACACATGAAGTTACTCTTCTTGTGAATCTATTAAACACTATTTCCAATTTGCCGCTATGATGGTTATTTCAAAATAACATAAGGGTCCTTTCAAACACACACAACACACACACACACACACACACACACACACACACACGACACACACACACACACAGAGTCAAAAGAACATAAAACATTCCCTCCTTCCCATGTTCACATCAAATTGGATTCCAATTATTGTGCTTTGTAATTGTGTATGGTAGTATATCATTAATTGACATAAAAAAATAGTTTAAAAATTATTCATGCAAGGAAACAGGATTTCAAAGAGAAAGTATGAAGAACCTGATTTCTTAAATGAACAAAAAGTGATTTCTTTAAAGTAAAAAAAGTCCCCAAAGTGATACATTTTATTTCAAAATGCCAATTTTTCAATATTTGACCACTTAATCAGGATTTCCAAAGACATTACAGACCTGATAAAATTATGTTTCAAAACCATGAAAAAAACAAACAAATCTTTTCTCCTTTGAGGTGAGCAATTCTGCAAATAAGGATTAAACAAAAATGATTTCCGAATATTGAACACGGTAAGAAATGAAAAGTTCTCTTAATATTTGAAACGAACAACACAGATTTTTTACTGGAGCTTTCGGATAATGACAAGTTCCAGTCACACACATGAAAGACAGGTTAGGTTATCTAAAATCAGCCTTGACGGTAAGGCATTCCAATAAAAAGGTTCACATTTATAAAAGTAGAAAGTATTTCCTATAAAAAAAAACCCAACTTGATAAAACTTGATTTAAAAAAAATGTTTAAGAATTGTTCTCAATAGCAAAATTCATTATTTGTATGATGAATAAATTATAAAAAAATAATTTAAAAAATCCCAAACCCACCAACATTTCTTTAATCTACATTTCCGTTTTTAAAAGGTAAATAGAATAAGTGTTTTTACCAGGCCATTACTGGGCTACTTATTACTGAAAACACTTTTCTTTGCAAGTGGCAACAGCCTGTTTTTTTTTTTTGTATACAACCTCGATCTATCAAAATAGAGATAAAGGTTTATTGCGTAAGTGTTAAAAGAGCATCCATTTCGCAAAAAAAAAACCCTGATAAAAAGTTAAAAACACGTTTACTTCTGCATGTGCTCTTTAAAAAAAAATGCCTTAAAAAAAACAAGCACTTAATACACATTTTAGTAAAGTTTTGAACGTCAGTCCAAACTAGATAAAAGGATAAAAATTGCAAACATCATTATTTCCTAAACTGCAATGTTCCTGGAATAAAAAAAACAACATACAAAAAGTCTGATTTCAAAGCAGGCATACCGCAGGCACACATCCTAAGAGGCGGACACAAGGATTAAGTAGCACATAGATAGCTACCTGCACATATCACCAACTATGACAAACCCCGTCATACTTTCATAAATTTCCATTCTGTTGCCTTAATTTCCAAAACTGAGCAAAACATAGATTTGCAAACGCAAAAACCCCGAACCATAACAACCAGTCATCATAGGGTTAAGGAAGCCTTTATGATACCAACTAAAATATTTTCAAAGCAAAAGTCAAGAGTAAAATCAGAAAAAAAGAGCATAGATGCAAGAAGCAGACACACACACACACACAAAACAATGAGCGGGGAAAACACACTCAAAAACTATATCCCCTTAGGGAAGAGGGTTCCTGTTCTCTAAGACACACGCGCGGTAAAATCTATGTACAGTATAAAACAATGTGGCCTCATTCTCACCAAGACGGAAGATTGGGGGTGTCCATGGGGAATGAGAAATGATCCAAAATAACACTTCAAATATCCTTCTTTTTTTTTTCAACAACAAACTTCACCTCGGCACATTCGTGTTCATCAACAATTTATTTTTCTCTCCTGTTCACAATCTCTTAAAAACAGACACTTTTTAAACGAAAGAGTTCCACTATTAAAAATGTTTTTTGTCACATCAACGTCTTTTCCTGCATTTGTTGACCCAGTTACCAGCAAAAAAAAATACAATTACCACAATTTTAAACACTGTCCAAAAACATGAATAGGCTAGTCTAACATATATTTTTGATTTGCATTGGCATTAAAAAAAAAATAAAGGGAAAAGAAATGCCCTGTGAACCTTATCATGTTTGTAAATAAATGATTTGTGTGACCTGTCTGTGGCAATTTGTGTGTGTGTGTGTGTGTGTGTGTGTGTGTGTGTGCGGCGGCGCGCGTGCGTGCGTGCGTGGTGGTGGTACGAAGTATCATCCCTTATGACGTCAGCTCCACCACATGAGCTTTTAACGTGAAGAAAAATAATGATTGTAAGAAGATTCAGGATCATGACGAAACACAATGAATGGCGAAAATTTATGATGTCATCACAGAATTCCCATGACGTGTACGCAACGTCCAGGAAAATGGAATGTGTACTAAAAACATTTAAAATTGTTATTTTACCAACAAAAAAAACCCACACAATTTTTTCTTCTCTCTCTCTTTGTCCAGAGACACACACAAAAAAAGATGAACCAGCAAAAACACGAAAAGAGACGAAGATGATACTCCGAGGTGAGTGAATGAATCATGAATAGACAGATGGATAATTGGATGGATGGAAGATGTCCTCGCCAACACAAGAGAGGCTGAAGTGTTGTTTGTTATTTTTTTCACGCTTGGAGAAGGAGAATCGTGGTGCCGCTCACTGGACAGCAGACTGCTTCAGGTCACCAAGCTCACAGTGTCCACTGGTCAGTGTCCCGTGCTCCAGTGACCAGCTTCAGAAGCCAGAAGGACACCAGTACTGAGGTCAGCGCCGTGACGACAGTCACCGAATGTTCTGCAAACAGGAATCGGCATCATTATTGTGTTGGTTTGTGTTTAGTGACTGCATGTTCTGCAAACAGGAATCGGCATCATTATTGTGTTGGTCTGTGTTTAGTGACTGCATGTTCTGCAAACAGGAATCGGCATCATTATTGTGTTGGTTTGTGTTTAGTGGACTGCATGTTCTGCAAACAGGAATCGGCATCATTATTGTGTTGGTTTGTGTTTAGTGACTGCATGTTCTGCAAACAGGAATCGGCATCATTATTGTGTTGGTTTGTGTTTAGTGGACTGATGTTCTGCAAACAGGAATCGGCATCATTATTGTGTTGGTTTGTGTTTAGTGACTGAATGTTCTGCAAACAGGAATCGGCATCATTATTGTGTTGGTTTGTGTTTAGTGACTGCATGTTCTGCAAACAGGAATCGGCATCATTATTGTGTTGGTTTGTGTTTAGTGACTGCATGTTCTGCAAACAGGAATCGGCATCATTATTGGTGTTGGTTTGTGTTTAGTGACTGCATGTTCTGCAAACAGGAATCGGCATCATTATTGTGTTGGTTTGTGTTTAGTGCCTGAATGTTCTGCAAACAGGAATCGGCATCATTATTGTGTTGGTTTGTGTTTAGTGACTGCATGTTCTGCAAACAGGAATCGGCATCATTATTGTGTTGGTTTGTGTTTAGTGACTGCAATGTTCTGCAAACAAATCCATAATTATTTTATTGGTTTGTGTTTAGTGCCGAATGTTCTGCAAAAAAATCAAATTTTTTTATTGGTTTGTGTTTAGTGACTAGTGTTCTGCAACAGAATTCAGCACATCATTTTTTAGTTTGTGTTTATTGTAGTGTGTTAAGAGGTTGACCACAGGGTATAGGTTGAGTGGTGGGCTATATAGGAAGAGAGGGGGTGGGGTAGACTACTTAAGGAAGGGGAGAGGGGTAGTGAAGGGAGGGGGGTAGTGTAGGGAGAGGGAAGGCAGAGGGGAGAGAGGAGGGAGAGAATGAGCTGGACTGTGTTTTCCTTTTTGCTTTGAAAAAATAATGCCAGCAACTCCATTCAGTTGACGTGTGTGTACCCCCCTCCCTATGTACTAAAGTGAGAATGAAATCTTTTCAAAATTCAACCTGACAGAACACTAAATAATCATCCATTCCCTGAAGATGACAACTTACGATAGCAAGGTCAAGATCAGACCTACATGTACTACCACCACCACTAGCCTAGCAGTGCATGCATCCTCCTGGCCTGAGGATGAGTGCAGTGTGTTGTGTTGTTGTGGTGTGTGTGTTGGGTTTGCGTGCGTGTGCGTGTGATGTGCGTGCTGTGTGTGCGTGTGTGGTGTGCTTTTGTGGGGTGCTTTGTGTGTGTGCTTTGTGTGTGTGTGTGTGTGTGTGGGGTGTGTGGTGTGTGTGTGGTGTGTGTGTGTGTGTGTGTGTGGTGTGTGTGTGTGTGTGTGTGTGTGTGTTAGCTCTGTACGTTAAGAGTATCTTACCGCATTATCATTATTGTTGTTATCATTCTTATCATCATTGTATTTTCTTTAGTTCCTTTTGAGTTTATTTTGTTGTTACGAGTTGTAACAATGTTGTCGCTAAATATTTTGGAGGGGTTGGGGTTTTCTCGGTTGTACTTTGCTTGTACGCTTGCTGCTTCATTTCTGTTAATTTGTCTTTTGTTTAAGTAGTTCTTTGGGATTTTTCTCTTTTTTGGGGGGAGGGAAGGTTGTTTTGGTTTGGGGGTGGTGTGTTTTTATTTATTTATTTTTTTTTTTTTTGGGGGGGGGTATTTTTGGTGCTAGACAGATGACTTAATAAAAAAAAAAAAGAGAGAGAAAATTTACTGCTTACTCAACGTACCACCTAGAAATAAAATTTTGATTTGATTTGAAGACTTACGCGAGGAGGCGTTGGAGAAATGCACGCGACCGATCTTGTAGCCGGGCGGCGACACGACACCTCGTCCGTACCGTCGCTGCAGTGCGCTGTGCCGTCACACCGCTTCAGCAGCGGCACACACATCAGGTTGTTCTCACAGGTAAAGGTCTCGCCCTTCTTGCACTGGGACATGTTGAAATTCATCGGTGTCACTGCAACAGAAACGTGAATGAAGGATGATGGTGATGTATAAGGATGGCGATGATGATGATAAGGGTGGTGATGATGATGATGATAAGGGTGGTGTGATGATGACGACGTTGAGAACAGCAGCAGTGAGGGATGCTAGTGCTGCTACTGCCACTGTTGATGATAATGATGATGATAATGATGATGATGATAATAATAATGATAATCATCATTATAATTGCAGTTATAAGTGACACTTCTGCTTTTAACCACTGTTATCAATAATAATAATAATAATAAATAATAATAAATAATAATAATAACATCATAATAATAGTAGTAATAAAAATATAATAACAAGAATGACAATAATGGTATGCAACACACTACAAGGGAAACTACTACTACTACTACTACTAAAACTATATATAATAAGAATAATGATGACAATTACAGGTAAACAAAACACTTGAAAGGAAAAGACAGATGATAGTAATAATAACAATAAGATGGGAAAAAAATAGTACTAACAACAACAAATAATAATGATAATAATAATGATAATGAATAATAATAATAATAATAATAATAATAATAATGATGATGATGATGATGATAATAATATAATAGCACTAACAACAACAGTAATAATAATAAAAACAATAACAATAACGATAACTGACGACTGTACTCACACGGACAAGGGTCTTCATTGCAGGGGGCGTTATCGAACTTCTCTCCCTTGCAGTCGGTGCCGTTGTGTTTCGGGGCGGGGGAGTTACAGTCTCTACGTCGCTGCCGCATGCCCGCGCCACACCCCACACTGCACTCCTTCCAGATGCCCCACATCGACCACGCCCCGTTCACTGTCACAGTCAACAGTCAAGGTTTAATTCAAGGTCCTTCGAATGAGACTATAAACCCGAGGCCCCGTGTGCCAAACGCATGCAGAACATCTTGCTCACACGTTAAATCCTGTTCCCCTTTTAGGAAGAGCAGGCCATCGTGTGTTGGGTGGGAACAGATGACAAGATTGACAAAAATGCATACACACGGGGACTGGATGTAAAAAAGCACATGAGTGCTTATTCCATTATCCTCGATATAAAACCAGAAATATATCAATAAATGTCCTTTCACCCTTGTTGGGGCACGGAGGATAACAAGTTTTTCTTTTTAGTAAATAAGTAAAAAGGTAAAGGTGTCCCATAACCTGTGTGGTCGTAGGGGAGTGAGGCGTCAGAGGCCTCAGCTTCTCTAGGGGCCAGCATGTTGAGGGCGGCGCCCATCTCCTCTCCCTCGCTGCTTTACTTTCCCTGACCCTAAAGAGGGCAAGGTACCCATTGACAGCTAGGTGAACTGCACTAAAGCCAAGGCGCGCAAACGGTCACCCATCCAACTGGTAACCATGCTCGATGCTGCTTAACTTGACCTAGGGAAAGCGAGTGCTCTGACCACTTAGCTATCCCGCACCCATGGGGCATGGAGAGTTCTATTTATTTATTTATTATTATTTATTATTTATTTATTTATTTATTTTATTCTACTCTTAAATAGTACGGGCATGTAACAAGATCAAAAGGACTTGCAAAAACAAAACTGCAAGGCACTGTCCAAGGCGGAAGAAAAAGAGGCAGACCAAGGAAGAGATGGGAGGACAACATCAGCGAATGGACAGGCCTAGAACTCAACAAAACCCTGAGAAAGGCAGAACAGAGAGTGGAATGGGGGAAACTGGTTGTCAAGTCTTCAGGGATGCCCCCACGGTCGCCAGACTAAGGGATAGATAGATTTTATTTTATACCAGTTTATGTCACAGCAGATATGCCCGTACCATTTTAGTTTACGCTTCTTTACGATCGATAGAAGATTTTCGCAGGGACCAATGGTTTGGATACTGTTTTACCGGCGCAAAAATGGCCTACCTTGAGAACAGCTTCAACAGCCTTGTTTCGCGAAACGACACTCACTGAAAACATACATACAGCCCTCAACACCAGCGTGTATGGCTCCTTCTTTAAGCGATAACCTCAGCTAGCTTCTTGTCGGCTTTGATTAATTAATAGAGTGTGTCATCACAGTGATAAGGCTTCTGATTATCTAGATACCTGGTAAAAAACAAACAAACAAACAAACAAAAAACCCGACAGCCGTGCACTTGTTTTCTCCATATGGATCGTTCCATTCAGCTGTGGCTGGGACGCGAAGAAATGCGCCCTGTGTCACATGGTTGTGTGAGTAACTGGGTGTGGCTTTGAAACTGAGCCCTGCTTCCCATCATAGTACACGAGGTTTCTCTCTGCAATTACCTTTCTGTCTTACCTTTAAACCTTGTTCATCAGGTGTTCTATGAACTAAATTGAAACATTGTTCATCAGGTGTTCTATGAAACGTAGTTCATCAGGTGTTGTATGAACTAAATTGAAACGTAGTTCATCGGGTGTTCTATGAACTAAATTGAAACGTTGTTCATCAGGTGTTTGTTCTATGAAATAAATTGAAAAGCTGTTCATCAGGTGTTCTATGAATAAATTGAAAAGCTGTTCATCAGGTGTTCTATGAACTAAATTGAAAAGCTGTTCATCAGGTGTTCTATGAACTAAATTGAAAAGCTGTTCATCAGGTGTTCTGTGAACTAAATTGAAAAGCTGTTCATCAGGTGTTCTATGAACTAAATTGAAAAGCTGTTCATCAGGTGTTCTATGAACTAAATTGAATAGCTGTTCATCAGGTGTTCTATGAACTAAATAGAAAAGCTGTTCATCAGGTGTTCTATGAACTAAATTGAAAAGCTGTTCATCAGGTGTTCTATAAAATAAAGTATGAGTTGCAATGTACAGAGTGCAGGCCTTAAAGAGAGAACTTTTACACGTCCTGCACATTCTAGTATTGGTAAAAATTCACGTACCACCTGAAAAGGCACGGTGGGGTGGAGGGTATTTTCTTGAAGTAGAATCCTTTCATTCTTGTATGGCTTGTTTTTGAGTTGATTAAAACCAGGAAAAAAACCAAAGACATGCCTTGGTGACTTAAGATATTTGGGTTGAAGGTTGGAGAGATAACGGGAAATTTATCCGCTCCAAATTCGATAATATAAGAGTGCACGCGCGCGCGCGCGCGCACACACACACACACACACACTCTCTCTCTCTCTCTCTCTTACACACACACATACACACGCACACACAAACCACACCCAACCAAATATCACACCACAAAACACCACACAACACCACACCACACACAATCTACCCTCTCCACCCCCCCCCCCCCACACACACACACACACATGTCTGCATGCAGGAACAAGAAAAAAGATGGGTGGCGCTGCACTTGTGGCTACGCGCTCTCCCCGGAGGATGAGAGAGAGCAGCCCGAATTTCACGCAAGAGAAATCTGACCTTGATATAAAAGTGGTAACAAAATAATAATTTAAAAAATGATGGACTAAATAAACAGAGAAAAGCCCGAATTTCACGCAAGAGAAATCTGACCGTGACATAAAAGTGGTAACATCATCATAATAATATAATAATAAGAAGAATAAGAATAAGAATAAGAATAAACAACTAAATAAACAGAGAGCAGCCCGAATTTCAAGTAAGAGAAATCTGACCTTGATATAAAAGTGGTAACATAATAATAACAAGAATAATAATAACAACAATAACAATAATAATATTAATAACAATAATAATAATAATAATAATAATATTAATATTAATAAAAATAAAATAAACTAAAACTAAATACTAGACCACTCACCTGGACACTCTCTGCCCGTGTTGCAGCCCAGCAGGTCTGTCTTGGTGTACTTGCCCTGATTTCTGCGCGGGTCATCGGGGGCGTAGTTCCAGGTGCGGATGCGAGTCTGCACACCCCCGCCACACGTCTTGGAGCACGGCGTCCATCCGCTCCAATCGCCCCACGTCGACTCGCTTGCCGCCACACACGCTGCTCACACACACACATACGCATGCACGCATGCATGCACGCAAGCACACACACATACGCAAGCGCATGCACGCAAGAGCACACACACATACACAAACACGCATATGCAAGCGCACACGCATACGCAAGCGCACATGCACGCACACAAGCGCACGCACACACATACACACGCAACCGCAAGCGCACACGCATACACACAAGCACACATGTGCGCAAGCGCACACGCACGCGTGCACACACACACACACACACACACGCACAAAAATATCATATATTATAAACTGAATAGAGAAACAGTAAAATTCATAATAAAATCAACACACACGCACATCCACGCGCGCACAGACAGAGAGGAGAGAGGAGAGAGAGAGAGAGAGAGAAGAGAGAGAGAGAGAAGAGAGAGAGAGAGAGAGAGAGAGAGAGAGAGAGAGAGAGAGAAGAGAAG
>CM060335.1:21245714-21250714 GCA_030674155.1 Stramonita haemastoma | reverse complement strand
TTAAGAAAAAAATAATAACACGAGCATTGAAATAATACAACAGTACGTAAACTGTACCAAAAGTGTTTATATATTTGGGTTGTTTTGGGTTTGGGTGGGGTTTATTTTAACGGTTGGTTATTGTTCGGGGTGAGTATTTATTTATCGTACTTATTTTCTTAACACAAAGTTAAGACAGAACCGCAGTTCGTCTTCAGTTTTAAGGTTAAAATACTGGTTCTTGAGTAACTAATTTTCGCCAAGCAAAGCACAATTCGCTCCCTTGCCTTCCCCCCCCCCCCCCCCCCCCCCCCTACCGATATTCTCTCCTTTCTCTGAGAGTTCACAGAGCGGATAATAGAGTTAAATTGCAGAAAGTTTGCGGTGGCCGTCTTATCGGTAGAAACTCTTTGTCTGAATTCCCTGAAGCCTTGTTTTTCTCCTTTTAATTTGTGGTGATAGCGATCACACACTGACAGGTTATTTTCGAATGGAAAAAAAATAGAGAGAGAGAGAGAGAGAGAGAGAGAGAGAGAGAGAGAGAGAGAGAGAGAGAGAGAGAGAGAGAGGACAGAGACAGAGAGACAGAGACAGAGAGAGAGAGAGAGAGAGAAAGACAGACAGACAGACAGACAGACGGAACATATGCCCACAGCTTAATCGGGTTTTTTGTGGGTTTTCTGTGGTGTTTTGTTGTTCTTTTTTTTAAGGGGAGGAGGGGGGGGGGGAGTGCAGCTTGACTGGTTCAATAATGCAGTATTAGGGTTGCCACTTTTTGATTCAGTCAAATTTAATAATCACCCATGACGTCAAACGCAATTTTGTCAACAACCAAATTACGTCAAGCTGCAAAAGAAAACAATGTTTAAACATCTTTAAAAATAGAAATCAAATTCCTGAGGACAAAGATTATGCAGTCTTAAAAACATCTGCCCGTCCATTTTAATTTTGCATCCAAAAAATGGTTAAATCAAACCTGTAAGAATATTTAATTTAGAGAAACCAAAAATGTATAAAAGGAATACAGAAAAAGCAAACAGCGATGCATGATGAATGTCTGGTAGTTGTCCATATTCTATTTTCATGTAGATCTATATAGTTTTAAAGAATTATTGTCGGTTTTTAGGGGAGGAGTTATGTGGGTGGGCACTTTTGTTTATCTTTATTATTTTGTCTTTATTAGATCTCTAACCTTACACAGAACGTGAGAATAAACTGGTTCTTGCAAACTAAAACTGATCGTTTTGCCGTCACTTTTTGATGAAGAAGTTGGGAATAACCCCATCCATGATGGGTGTGCCTTTTTGTAATGTACGATGCAACAACTTCTTTTTTGTTGTTGTAATTATGGTCTTCTAACCTTCCATTTTCGATATGTTATTTTATTTTTTGCTCAGATTCCCATGCATGCACATTTAATGATGATTTTTTTCTCCAGTTTATTTATTATTTTATTATTTTTATTTCAAATCGATAGCATAAATAAGCATACGCTTGGGGGAAAATACCCAGAATCCCTTGCTGTTCAACGCATCCAAACAGTTGCAAAATTAACAACAAAAAAGGTAAATGCTGCCAAGAGACATATAATTATTGTAAACCAAAAGCCTTAAGACGAGATGAATTAACAAATAAACAAACACAGAAACAAATCAATAAACCAACACGCAAACAAACTAAACATATCAAAACAACCAACAATCATACAAACAGACAAAAGACCCAAGACAGATTAGTACAAAACGGGTATGAAAAATGTTTAACCAACCAACTAAAGGTTAATTAACAAACTGAACATACAGAGATCAAAGCGTACTGTCTCAATTATCTGTTTCTTAAATCACAGCAAAGATCACAACAACACACACGCACGCACGCACACACACACACAACACACACACACGCAACACACAGCACGCACACACACAGCGACACACACCCACACACACACAAACACACACACACACACACACACCACCCACACAACCCAACACCACACCACACCAACACACCACACACACACACAAAACACACGCACAACACACACACACACACACACACACACACACAACACACACACAAATCGCCGTCTGATTAAAACTCCCGGCCTAAAATTGTCCACCCAACCCACCACACCCTAAATCATTTCCAGTGCTCTGACCACATTTTAAAGCCGTCTTTATACCTCAAAAGATTTTTCGTTTCCAGCCCGGTTGATATTATCGATAAAATTAAGACCGAAATGCATCTGTTACGTCATTACCGCCAAATCTTGGGTGGAAAGTTCCCTGATAGAATGATATGCTTTCGCGATTATGGGGCTCATCTGGGGGTTAGGCTTTGTTAGCTAATGCCGGGCTGCAAGATTTCACAGCGGAAGATAGAAAGAAAGAAAGAAAGAAAGAGAGAAAGAAAACAAAGGGAAGAAGGGAAAGGTATCGCCGAGAAGCGTTGCGTTGAAATGAAATAATTTCCTCAATTTGGCGAATAATAAATCTCTCTCTCTCTCCTCTTCTCTCTCTCTCTCTCTCTCCTCTCTCTCTCTCTCTCTCTCTCTCTCTTTGTGTTGGGGGGGTGTTGTGTGTGTGTTATTTATTTTATTCTTTTATATCGAGGATAATAGAATAAGCACTCGTGTGCTTTTTTCATCCAGTCCCCGTGTATATGCAGTTGTGTGTGTGTGTGTGTGTGTGTGTGTGTTGTGTGTGTGATGTGTTTCTGCGTGCGTGATGTTGTTGTGTGTGTTTGTGTGTGTGTGTGTGTGGTGTGTGTGTGTGTGTGTGTGTGTGGTGTGATTGCTTATGAGTTGTTGGTGTGTGGTGTGTGTGTGTGTGTTGTGTGTGTGGTGGTGGTTTGTGTTGTGTGGTGTGGTTGTGTGTGGTGTGTGTGTGTGTGGTGTGGGTGTGTGGTGTGTGGGTGGTGTGTGTGCGGCGCGCGCGCTCCCAGAAATGAATTTGCTTACTCTTGTCCCAACTAATCATCCTTCCACTTCAAAACATATTTTCACTGTCTGTGCCTCATAAATTTAAGTAAACTACCTTATAGTTAAAACTCCAGTTCAGTGTCTCATTATTTCGTCCTTTAAACCCTGTCACCTACCCACCGATTATTCTTTCAATAATTCAGACAAATCCAAAGGACATCAAACCCATTATTTGTCTCGCCCCCCTCCCCCCCCCCTCCCCCCGCCAATCTCTCCCCCTTCTCCCTCACCGTCCATCCCCGCTTATAACGAGGCTAACTTTGATAATGATTTGCGAATATGACACACAGCCAAACAGAATCGATAACACAAATTATGTCGTATTATTGAGAGTATTATTTTCTCATGCTCGCCCTCGGTCAGTCTCGTCTCATAAAAGTACTCTCCTCAAGTTTTTTTTTGTTTTTTGGGGGGATGGGTTGATTTTTTTATATTTTTTATAGACGATAGTGTACATAGGAGTTACCATGCCGTCACGAGACAGCATAGATACCGGAACGGAGGAGAGAGAGAGAGAGAGAGAGAGAGAGAGAGAGAGAGAGAGAGAGAGAGAGAGAGAGAGAGAGAGAGAGAGAGAGAGGAGAGAGAGGAGAGGGAAGGGAAGGAGGTGAGAGAGAGAGGAGGGAGGGAGAGGGAGAGGGAGAGGGAGAGGGAGGGAGTGGGAGAGAGAGAGAGAGAGAGAGAGAGAGAGAGAGAGAGAGAGAGAGAGAGAGAGAGAGAGAGAGAGAGAGAGAGAGAGAGAACATGATCGGAAATTTACTAAAACTCAAATCTAAATTCACCTTTTTTTTTCCCTTTTTTTTTTAAAGTAAAAATTCCACGCCAAACATGGCAAATGACGATGTAGTCATCCGATCAAACACAAACCAAAGAAAGAAACCAACCCGCAAAATAGCTCTTGACGACGACGCAAATAGCTGTTTAGGTAACAAAACCAACAAAACTAAGTAACTGGAAATTGCTGATATTCATACTTGGTCAACGCGGAGATGCAGGTAACGAAATAACAGTCGACATCTAACCAAAAAGGATATAGATCTAGATCTAGAACACGCACGCTCATGCATGCACACGTGCGCGCTTGCACACACACACACACACACACACACACACACACACACACACACCACACACACACACACACACACACCAGGAAAATGAAGGGGGGGAAAACCCACTTACTCATGAATTCGTTTTAATTTCCTTTTTCCTCAATCCTGAATCCTTTTCTCCACTTTGTCAGGCTGACTAATTTAAACTTTCTCGCTTTCTCACTTTGTTTGTTAGAAGCTTTGATTTCTGAATGTTTTATTTTGTTTTGTTTCGACAGTTCATGTTTTACGACTAAAAGAAAACAAGATACAACCACTGATGATCATGACTTTTTTTTTTTATCTCACGAAACCGTACATAAATGAAATATAGAATTTAGCATTATCAGATTGTTTGTTTCTTTAGATTTTGTTCTTTGAAATAAGACCAGAGAAAAGAATGGGTATGTAGAAAGAAAATACGCGACGTTGGGGGGAAAAAAAGAGAAAAAAAATGGTAGGAACAAGGAAAGCGACAGAAAAAAAAAATGCCCGCACAAATTTTCCAGAATGCAGGATCTTAAGGTCAAAAATTTAAAGAATGACATGTCAAATCTCTCTCTCTCTCTCTCTCTCTCTCTCTTCTCTCTCTCTCTCTCTCTCTCTCCTCTCCTCTCTCTCTCTCTTCTTTGGGTGTGTGTGTGTGTGTGTGTTTATTGGTGCGCGACGCAAATCATATTCAGAGAATAACAAAATTAAATATCTACGCTTATCATTTCTAGAAATTTCCAATTATATAACATAGATCGAAAATAGAACCTCCGCTGATTCTTCTAAGAAATCGAGAGAAACTGGGAATACAAAAAGAAAAACTGCTAGGACATACACAGAAACAGCACAGAGGCGTGCGTAATGATGACGATCACCTCAATGCTCTTCTTCTTCTTCTTCTTCATACATACTAACCCACATACGAATTTCGCAGTTGTTGTTACCGCCTACATACC
>CM060335.1:21220714-21230714 GCA_030674155.1 Stramonita haemastoma | reverse complement strand
AAAACATTTATTTGAAGACAATTAACAACAACACAACACAGACCCAGGCAGACAAGACACACGACATACACATAATTAGTTCGAAAGGATTTTTTCCCCTGGAGTTAAATTAACATCAGTGCTGACTCCACTCTCCCCCACAAGGTCTTTAGATGAGACTGTAAACCGAGGCCCCGTGTGCGAGCGCACGCAGAACATCTTTGCGCACACGCTAAATCCTGTTCCACTGTTTGTGAAGAGTAGGCCATTGTGAGCAGGTGGGAACAGACGACAAGATTTTACAAAACTGCATACACACGGTGACTGGATGTAAAAAAAAGCACATAAGTGCTTATTCCATCATCCTCGATACAAAAGAATAAATAAATAGATAGAAATAAAATGTAGATGCGCGCACACCCCGTGATGATGGTAACGATTGAAGCTGTACTATTATCGAAGGAGCTTGCCATACATACACAGATGCCTGATTTCTGCCCTGAAGCAACAACCGAAAATTAATCCCACTTCAACACACCACAATGAGTGTTGGGGAGAAAGAGAGTGAGGAGAGAGAGAGAGAGATGAGAGAGAGGAGAGAGAGAGAGAGAGAGAGAGAGTGAGAGAGAGAGAAGAGAGAGAGATGAGAGAGAGAGAGGAGAGAGATGAGAGAGAGAGGAGAGAGAGAGAGAGAGAGAGTGGTGTTTAGGGCTTGAGGGGGCAATGGAAATTAAAGATTTTGTTGAGAGAGAGGACAGAAGAGGGCAGAGACAGAGACAGAGAGACAAGAGAGAGAGACAGACAGACAGACGGAAAAAGAGACAGAGAGATAGAGACAGACGGAGACAAACAGACATAAACAGGCAGATAGAGAGAGATAGACAGACTCCTCTGGAGTTAACATCAGTGCCGACTCCAATCTCCCCAACAGTCCTTCAGATGAGACTATAAACCGAGGTCCAGAGTGCAAACGCATGCAGAACATCTTGCGCACATGTTAAAACCCGTTCCGCTTTTTCGAAAGAGGTGGCCATTGTGTGCTGGTGGGAACGGATGACAAAATTGACAAAACTGCATACACATGGGATTGGATGTGGAAAGAGCACACGGGTGCTTATTCCATCATCCGCGAAAAAAAAAGAATAGATAAATAAGATAATAATTATATGTTGTACTTTTCAGGTATAATAGTCTTTGTCTCTCTGAGCACACTAGATAGCCAATGACATCACATTAAGCTGTGTCCTTATCCGAAATTCGGTCCTTAACATCCCAAATCCCTCTAAAACTGCCCTGCATGCATGCCGTGTGTGCTATCTGATCTGCAGAACATTTCTTTACGGAACAGATGACAAAATTTACAAACTTGCATACACGCGGGGTAAAGGTAAAGGTGTCTCATAGTCATAACCTAGGCGGTCGTAGGGAGCGCGGCACTCGATGACTGGATGTAAAAAAAAAAAAAAACAACAAAATGAGTGCTTATTCCAGTATCCTCGAAATAAACGAATGAAATAAAACAAATTAAAAAGATAAAATAGAATACCATCAATGCGCATTTGCCTAGAACGAAACACAACAATAAAAACCCCTGTACACCAGCCTAAACCCTGAACGCTGAATGGAAAGAATCATGCGTGTTAGAACTTGCTTCTTCGGGTGGTTCCTACCTACATGATGTAGACTATATTATAATACTCTAACTGCTTTCAAATCGATAAACCCGTATCTCCACACTTACTACACACGTACCGATCACGCAGTCTTTCTTTCTTTCTTTCTTTTCTTTCTGTCTCACACCTGGGTTGTCTTGCTACATCATACAACCCAAACAGTCAGTCAGAGGGAAAAAAGAATGTATTGATTCTCTCTCTCTCTTCTCTCTCTCTCTCTCTCTCTCTCCCTCTCTTCTCTCTCTCTCACAGCGTCGGAGGGAAAGAATTATTCTCTCTCTCTCTCTTTCTCTCTCTCTCTCTCTCTCTCTCTCTCTCTCTCTTCTCCCACGCAATCAGGGAAAAAATATTTCTTCTTCTGTGTCTTGTGTCTCTCTTTCACAGCATCAGGAGGGAAAAGAAATTATTCTCTCTCTCTCTCTCTCTCTCTCTCTCTCTCTCTCTCTCTCTCTCTCTCTCTCTCTCTCTCTTCTTACCCTCCCCTCCCCCTCTCTACCCCCCTCCCTCACCACCACTTAACTATGAACGTGTATCACGAGTGACAATTTTTTTTTACTCTACAGCAGCGGTAATAAGAACTTCCGGTGACCTTGACCCGAGCGGCTCAAAAGTGCTGAGCAAAAGAAAGATAATGATACTTTGGTGCCGAGATGCATCTTCCTATGGTGACCTATCTCTGTCAAAAAACAAAATAATACAGTGTTGCAGACAGCCGATCCCGACATTATCGGAAAATGAATAGTATTTATCTGGACAAAACGGCAGTTGTCTGGCGATATCAATTATTAGTTTTATCAATGAAGCTAGCGGACTGTGGCCAGGTCATTTGTCATGGATGGCTTGATTAGAAGATTGTGCGCGTTTTAACTGCATCATTAAGCCGGCCCTTCATCTGTTTAAAAGAAAAAGCACGTGCATGCTTGCATGCGCGTGTATGTTGCAAGCGCGCAGCGCGCTGCGCGGACACATATGTACACACAGACACTAACACACACGCCGCGCGCTAACACACAGTAACACACACAGTAAACACTAACACTAACACACACACACACCAGCGCGCACTTGTCACATTTTAAGCGAACACGTTGCCATACGTTTATATCAATTATTTTCAATATTGGGCGTGACTAGACTAGAAAACAGCAAGACAAAACAAATCAACACACACAAACACACACACGCCGCGCGACACAACACAACAAATCAACTTACACACACACACACACACATCGGAGGAAATCAACATTCACACACACACACACAACCACACACACACACACACACACAACACACACACACACACACACACACACACACACAAAACAAGCGTGGAACACAACATTCTTCCTAAGATATTCTATAATAATAACAACAAAATAATGTATCATGTACACACGACGTGTTCATTATCCATTGACACTCTTCAGACTGAAGGTTCCAGACCCAATTGCCTGACTGACTGTGTGACCAGAAATATTATAGGTGACGCTCCACCACATAACGAGTCGCATTGCACCAGAGGTCAATTTTTAGCTATTGACATGTGTTATGAAACTACAGTAAAAAGTCTATTCAATGCAAAAACACTGATGGAAAATATGACAATTCTACGAAAAGTTATTACAAGTTGAACTGATACACTGCAGGATGTGACAAAATGAAAAAAATGGACAAGTTCAGCATTGTAATGGTTGGTCAGAATAAGGGCTTGAATATTTTTTAAAATACGTGTAAAAAAAACAAAAGGAGACAAAATTACGCCATGATATTTCGGTACAAGGTAGAATAGTGGCTATAGTTTTATAATCAATCAAAATCTCAAAATCAACAAACTGACCCCACCTTCGTTTAATGGCTCCTAGCAGAAAAGTGGGTCAGGTGCTAAGCACTCATAATTATTAGATCCCCCCCCCCCCCCCCAAGAAAGCATGACTGACTGTGTGACGAAAAATATTATAGATTTGTATTCTCCAGAAAGCATGAGTGAATGTGTAACAAGAAATATAATAGATAGTTTTTTCCCCAAGAAAGCATGACTGACTTGTGAGAAAAAATATCATAGATTTTTTTCTCCAGACTTGACTGACTGACTGTGTGACAAAAAATATTATAGATTTTTTTTTCTCTCCAGAAAGCATGAGTGAGTGTGTTACAGGAAATAGTATAGATATTTTCCCCAGAAAGCATGACTGTGTGACAAGAAATAGTATAGATTGCTTTCCACAGAAAGCATGAGTAAGTGTGTGACAAGAAATAGTATAGATTGTTTTCCCCAGAAAGCATGAGTAAGTGTGTGACAAGAAATAGTATAGATTGTTTTCCCCAGAAAGCATGAGTAACTGTGTGACAAGAAATAGTATAGATTGCTTTCCCCAGAAAGCATGAGTAAGTGTGTGACAAGAAATAGTATAAATTGTTTTCCCCAGAAAGCATACTGTGTGACAAGAAATAGTATAGATTGTTTTCCCCAGAAAGCACAAGTAACTGTATGACAAGAAATATCATTGATTGTTTTCTCCGGAAAGCATGATGAGTTCTCTACATGCTCTAAAGGAAAGTCTCAGAAAAACAGAAAGGGCTAACTAATTAAATGCTTTGTGAGGCTGTGATTTAAGATGGGGAAAGAAATAAAATAAGGAGAGAAAAAGGGAAAATTAAATAGTGAATAAAGAGAGTGCACACACACACATAATTATATATATTATATATATATATATTTACACACAGATTATTATATATATATATATAATATATATATATCAGATATCTATCTATCTATCTATCTATCTATCTATCTATCTATCTATCTATCTATCTATCTATATCTCTGTGTGTGTGTGTGGAAGGGGCCCCTGGGGGGGTGGGGGTGATGGTGTGCGTGCATGCGTCCGTGTGTGGGTGTGTGCATGGGCGCGTGCGTGCATGAGTGCGTGGATATGTGTGTGTACGTGTATGTATGTGTGTCTGTGTGTGTGAGTGTGTGTCTATCTGTCTGTCTGTCAGTTGTCTGTCTGTCTGTCTGTCACACACACACAAACACACATACAAACACACACACACACACACACACACACACACACACACACACACACACACACACACACACACACACACACGAGTCAGCATTTTTCTAGACATCTCAAGGATTTAGCGTTGAGAAATGGGCAGAGACAGAGAGGAACGGGGACTGGAAGAATGGGAGGAGGAGAAGGATAGAGGGGGGGAGGGAGGGGAGTCTCAACAACCTGAAGGTGGGGAGGACGGGGGGAAGGGAGGGGGGAACCCAAAACATCGTCTAACGGCTTCAACTTTAGGCCCCCCACCCCCACCCCAATCATCTCCTCCCCTCCATCCCTGCTCCTCCCCGACCCCTCAAGGCCTTTCACTGGAAATCGGATTTTGGCGTCAGCACACAAGAGAGGAAGAAACTGAATCAACAAGTCACGTTTAGGGAGAGAGAGAGAGAGAGAGAGAGAGGATGAGAGAGAGAGAGAGAGGAGAGGAGAGAGAGAGAGAGAGAGAGAGTTATCACATAGTACATTGTAAGTACTACCGCAGTGCACTCTGTGTGTGTGTTGTGGTTAGTGGGGGGGGGGGGGGGGTATTTTTGTTTTATTTATTGGTTTATTCTTTTCTATCGAGGATGATGGAATAAACATTCCATATGCTTTTTTCATCCAGTCCCCGTGTGTATGCAGTTGTGTAAATATTGTCATCTGTTCCCACCGGCACACAATCGCCTACTCTTACGAAAAGCGGAACAGGATTTAACGTGTGCGCAAGATGTTCTGCGAGCGTTCGCACAAGGGCCTCGGTTTACAGTCTCATCCGAAAGAGACTTTTGAGGAGAGTGGAGTCAGCACTGATGTTAAACTCAGGGAGAAAAATCCCCCTCGACCGGGAATCGAACTCGGGTTGTCAAATTGCCAGCGCAATGTTCATGACAACTAGGTATATCGTCCCTGTTGTCTGTGTGTGTGTGGGTGAGTGGTGTGGGGGTGTGTGTGTGTGTGTTGTGTTGGGGGGGTGGGGATGCGTGCGTGGTGCGTGCGTGCCTTGATCATGTATATTCTGTGCGTTTTGAGGTGACTGCGTGGTATGTGCTCTGTGTATGTCAGTGTGTGTGTATGTGCGCACGTGGTGCGCGTTTGTGTGTGTGTGTGTGTGTGTGAGAGAGAGAGAGAGAGAGAGAGAGAGAGAGAGAGAGAGAGGAGATGAGAGAGAGAGAGAGAGAGAGAAGACAGACAGACAGACAGACAGAGCAGAAGACAGACAGACAGAGAGGAGACAGACAGACAGACAGAGACAGAGAGACACAGGGACAGAAAGAAAAAAAACCCAACAACTCAGACCAGACACATACAAAAATTAAAGAAAAACACCCCAATAAGTGACGAAAGGTAGAGAAAGAAAAGGGAATAATACAAGACGATAGACAAAAAAGACTTATGATTATACAGACACAGAGAGACAAAACAAAAGGATGTGTGTGTGTTTTTTTCCTTTGCACACAAACACCTCTAGGTCTTGGCATTACGTAATTGGTGCTTTCCCTTCCTCATGAACCCCGCAGTGCTGAGAATGCAACTCTCCACATGAACAAGTCTGTCTGACAAACAAGGGACGTGCGCGCGCACACGCGCACACGCGCACACACACACAGACACATTGACAGACACACACACACACACCACAAGCACAAACACACACATCACACACACACACACACACACACACAATCACACCACACCACACCACACACACACACACCATACACACACACACACCACACACACACACATACACATACACACACTGACACACACACACACCATACACACACCATCACACTACACAACATACCACACACTACACTACACACACACATACACACACCACCACACCACCACACCATCACACCACACCACACACCACACATACACCACACATCAACACACACAGACAACACACAACTACAACAACACACCACACACCACACACACACACACACACACACACAACACACACCACACACACCACCATCACACACACACACACACACACCACACACCACACACACACACACACATACACACACACACAGACACAGAATCACATGATACAAACATCACACCACACACACCACACACAACACACACACCAATACACACACACAGACACAGAAACACACACACACACACACACACACACACACACAACACACACACACATACACACACACAGAATGGACGAGATAGTCCAATGATTACAACATCAACCTTATGGTTTGGCAGTAGTAACTCAACGCGCCGGGGGTTCCAATCTTCGCTGTCTTCGTTTGAAGGGAAATTTCTCCCTGGAGTTTTAAGGACAGTACAGACTCCACCGCTTTTCATCAAATGTCATTCACAAGAGATGGCAAAACACAAGCAATAAAGAAAAAAAGATAATGAGCAAGTTCAGACGCGTTAAAAGCACAGTTTAAATCACAACCCAAAAAATCTCCTAAAAGGCACACTGCTCTTTTCAAATGTTCATAGGAAAGAAAAAAAAAACACAATAAAAATCTAAATCCCCCACATTCTTGCTAAAGCTGCGAGATTGTGTTCTATTTCTGCACACGCAAAGGGGCTGTGGGATTTTTTTTCTTCTTCTTCTTAAGATTTTATTTAAAGGTTTCTTTTTTTGTGTTTAAAAAGACACATCATTTTGTGACATCATTCCATGCTTATTGTCGGTCTGCCTTTTTCTCAATTTACGTCTCTGTCTCTCTTTCTATCCTTGTTTCTCTAACTCTCTGTGACTCTGTCTCTCTTTGTATCTCTCCATCCCCCCCCCTCTCCCCTCTCTCTCTCTCTCTCTCTTCCTTTCTTTCTTTCTTTCTTTCTTTCTTTCTTTCTTTCTTTCTTTCTTTCTTTTTTTCTTTATTCTAATTATTTCTCTCTCTCTCTCTCTCTCTCTCTCTCTCTCTCTCTCTCTCTCTCTCTCTCTCTCTCTCTCTCTCTCTCTCTCTCTCCTCTACAGGAGGGGGGGGGGGTGAGAGTAGAAGGGAGACAAATGTTGGGACGAGAGCAGTGGAAGAGGGGGGGGGGGGGAAGAGACGTTGGGGGACGGGTGGGAATGGGAAGAAAAAAAAAGAGGGAAAGGTTGGGGTAGAGTCTCAAGAAGCTGGACACGGGTGGGAGTGGGGGATGTGGGGAGGGGTGGTGTGTGTGTGTGTGTTGTTGTATTTTATAGTTATTATTTTATATTGTTGTATATATTATTAATTTATATTAGAAAGTGATAGTGGGTGTGTATGTGTGTGTGTGTGTGTGTGTTGTGTGTGTGTGTGTGTGTGTTCTTTTTAAGTCTATCTTGAGTGTATTAGAATGTGTGTGTGTGTGTGTGTGTGTGTGTGTGTGAGTGTGTGGTGTGTGTGTGTGTGTTGTGTTACGTGCGCTGCGCATCGTGTATGGTTATTGCGTTGTGTGGAGAAAGGGGGTGGGGGTAATAACAATTTCAGGCTTCACTTTGGCCTTTATTCCAGCTTCAGAGGAAATCGATTATGGCATCAGCACAAGGAAGGAGAAAGAGGAGAAGCAACAAGTCACGTTTCCTACAGATAGAGAGATGGATAGATAGAGAATGTATTTACTTTGTGTGGCAAAAGTGTGTGTGTGTGTGCGTGTGGTGTGTGTGTGTGTGGGGGTGTTGTGTGTGTGTGTGTGTGGTGTGTGTGTGTGTGTGTGTTGGTGTGTGTTGTGTGTGTGTGTGTGTGTGTGTGTGTGTGTTGTGTGTTGTGTGTGTGTGTTGTGTGTGTGTGTGTGTGTGTGTGTGGGTGGGTGGTTGTGTGTGTGTGTGTGTGTGTGTGGTTGTGTGGTGTGTGTGTGTGTAGAAAGAGATAGATAGATTATAGATAGATTGATAGATAGATAGATAGATTGATAGATAGAGAAGACAGACAGACTGATAGAAAGAGACAGACAGACAGACAGACAAGACAGACAGACAGAGACAGACAGACAGACCGACAAAAACTTAGAGAAAATCAAACAAAGCAAGAAACGGAAAAAGAGAAAAGCAGTGGAGAGTGATAGAAAAAAACCAGACGACAGATAGACATACAAATAAACACATGTATACATGTACCAACAAACCCGGTTTGCTCTCAGACAGGTTGAAAACGGTATCATCATTGTATTAGTATGCTCATAAACTACATACCCACACTGTGTAGTAGTGTATTAAGCATCAATTTCCGAAGTCAAAATGCGGCTACCTTATTTGTGGACAAACGGTCGCATATACGCAAAATTCCACCACTGGTGAAGCTCAGAGCTCTAGCCGAGGAACGAAAAAACCCCCCCCCCCAATATTATTCAGAATCTTCCGGAAAAGAAACAGATGATGTTCCGATGCAATTATTAGGAACTATAAGCACATCATGCCGGCAGAAATAAATAAAGATATACATCGCAATTTTTTTTTAGCCACTAAAAGCTTGATTATTTTTTAATTTATTTTCAGCCTGCATTTTTTTATTTCCCCCCCTATAACCTTTAAGATTTTAACAGGTTTCTTCTTTTTCTTTTGGCTAGAAAAACGTCTATGATGTCATATCCCCCCCTCCCCCCATATCTCTCTCTGTCTGTCTCTCTCCCTCCCTCTCTGTCTGTCTCTGTCTATCTGTGGGTCTCTCTCTGTTTTTCGCGCCTTTCGTACTTACCCTACATATTTCACCATTTTATATATTTCGGAGCTTTAATGAAAGTGGTAGGGGAGAGAGAGGAGAGAGAGAGAGAGAGAGAGAGAGAGAGAGAGAGAGAAGGAGGAGAGAGAGAGAGAGAGAGAGAGGAGAGGGAGGGGGGTAGCCAACATCAGTACCACTCTACTCCTCCCAAAAGGCCTTCGAATGCGATTATTAACGAGGTCCTGTGTGCCAACACACGCAGAGCATCTTGCCACACGTTAAAAACGGTTCACTCTTCGGAAGAGGAGGCCATCGTGCGCCAGTAGGAACAGATGACAAAATATATTGACAAAAAAGATAAGGCTGACCAGTGAGTGAGAAGAGGAAGGAGGGAAGAAGGAAAGGAGAAGAAAGAAGAAGAGAAGAAGAAGAAGAAGAGAAGAAAGGAGAGAGGAGAGAAGAGAGAAGAAGAGAAGGAAGGAGAGAAGAAGGAGAGAGAGAAGAAGAAGAAGAAGAAGAAGAAGAAGAAGAAGAAGAAGAAGAAGGAAGAAGAAGGAAGAGAGGAGAGGAGGAGGAGAGAAGAAGAAGAAGAAGAAGAGAAGAAGAAGAAGAAGAAGAAGAAGAAGAAGAAGAAGAAGAAAGGGGTGAGAAAATACCTGAACATAAACAGTTA
>CM060335.1:21200714-21210714 GCA_030674155.1 Stramonita haemastoma | reverse complement strand
GTTTTTAGTTTCAAACTGTTGTTAAAACTCCATTCATCATGCTTAGCTGAAGACGTGTGCAGATACAGATTAAAGGAAGGGAAAGAAAATCAGATGCGCAGACATAACAAAAACTATATGATATCAGTGTGAACGTTATCTTATGTAAAAAAAAACAAAAGCAGAAAGGAAAGTAAGCTTTACGGTGTATCTTGCAGAAACGCGTTCACAAACACGCACATATGTCAGTACACATGCACGCATTAAGTCATGTATGTATGTATGTATGCATGCATGCACAAGCGCACCATGCACACAGCGCGCGCGCTCACGCACACATGCGCATGCACGCACGCATACACACACACAACACACATACAAACTTCAAAAAGCAAAAACTAAATAAAATGAGATTAAAAAAGAAAAGAAAATGAAAATGACCAGTCCCTAAACCAATAAAGAGAGAACACGCTAACAGCCAAGAAAATAAAAGGAAGATAATAAAAATAAAACCAGAAAACCCACATCCAAACGTACAAAAACACATAAAAAGGAACCGATTACACTAAAATACACAACAGGAAGATACCCTTCCCTCTCTTTACCTCAACAAAAAAAAATATATATATAATCTTTAAAAATACTGCAAAGAAGATAACAACCTCCGCCACCACTCCTAGACAAGACATGATCTTTGTTTAAGTCTACAATCTGCTATTAGAAGCTCCCCCCCCCAAACAAGAGCAGAACTGTCATTACAAAACAAAAACAAGGTAGCAAAATAACACACAAACCAACAAAATAAAGGAAATAAAACACACACACACACACCCCACACCACACCACACCACACCCACCCACACACACACACACACACACTCTCTCTCTCTCACACACACACACAACACACACACACACACACACACACAACACAACACAACACAACACAACACAACACAAACACAACACAACACAACACAACACAACACAACACAACACACACACACACACACACACACACACACACACACACACACACACATCCGAAAAATTACCCTCCAAAAATAAAAAAGGGATACTGGAGGGGCCAATTGTCCATTTCTATCCACTCCCAACGTCCACTAAGTCCTTGCATCCTCTCAAAAGCCGGACCCACTCTTCTCATTTGTCCACTCTGCATGCGCGCAATATCTTTCTCTCTCTCCTCGTCCATTCCCCACGAGAGAGGCCTAAGAGGGGAAGGGGAGGGATACAACAGACACAAATTTCAGCCCCAAAAGGAAACAAACCAACTGACCGCAGGTCAGTGTGCTGTGTGTACGCAGTGCAGGCAGGTGATTCTATTTACCTGCTTCTTTCCCCGAAGTCTGCGATCTTATTCTGCCATTACAGGTGCCATGACTCCCTGTGAGTATTAACATTGTATTTGTATAGCCATGTCTGATTCTAACAACATCTCTCAATATTGCACAACACCATCGCAAAAACGTAAACAGACTGCGTCGACTTCCAGTGACTCAAGCGCTGCCAGTAATAAATTACCGCCTGAGAAAAAAAGACTGTTTTATCAGTCGTCGGACTCATTACAGGAGGACGAAGAAGGCGTTTTGGAAGAAAGTGGAGAGATAGACTGTGACACAATGTCAAAAAAAATCACCTTAGCCGATGTTATGAAACGTTTGGACAGTGTGGCTACCAAGGAAGACATTCTGCAGATTAGATCTGATGTCAACAAGATAGTTTGTCAAATAGAAACTAGAATGGACAAAATAGAAAGTGTCTGGTTTGAAACCAATAATGAAATGGACAAAATTAAAAAAGAGAACTCTAAACTCAAAGAGAAAGTAAAGGAACAAGAGGAAAAACTTCTAAAAGTAGAAAGCGAACAAATGATTTGCAGCAGTACGATCGCAGATGGAACGTTAGAGTGTATAATGTAAAGGAGAAGGCGGGGGAGACTTCTGCTGACTGTGTAAAACAATGTTGTAAAATATTCACAGACTTGATCGGTGTGCCAACCTCGGAGGACGATCTGGAGGTGGTGCACAGATCAGGAGCTGGTACACGGGGAAAGCCACGCCCCATTATTGTACGATTCCAGTCTCGCAAACAAAAAGACCGTGTGTTAAAAGATCGACGAAAGCTGAAGAATAAGGGCGTGTCTGTGGGGGAGGACCTGACCCCGGCAAATTACAGACTCCTGCAACAGGCGTATAAACACAGCGCTTCCTTGGCATCTTGGTCATCCCAAGGAAAGATCTTTGCAAAACTAAAAAATGGCAAGACTGTTCAAATCAAATTCGGGGCAAATGTAGAGGAGCTGTTTCAAAAAGAGATGCGTGCAGGCTCCAAATAACAGACTGAGGTCAAAATTGTGTGACTCAAGATTCCAAAAAAAATGTTCTTGTGTACATTATTAGTTTTCTCTTTCTGTGTGGTTCCATCTTCTTATAAAATGTATATGGTACTTGTTTCATTGCTATTTTTGTTTTTCTTCCACTTCTCTGGCGTAAAGTTAACGCAATACTTGTTTCATCATTTTTTGGGGGTACCTTTTGTATATTTTGCATCTTGCTGATGCTCATTGACACACAAAACCAGTTTTCAATTGAACTGTGAAAAAAGGGGGTTATGTACAAAATCTTTATACTTCAGTTTTTTGATACAGGAAAGCCTTGTTAGAGGAGGGACAGCTGGACATCCTTAATAGAGCCATACATAGTGGATCTATGGACATAGCGCTCGGGCACCCTTTCACATTTCTTTCTCTCATTGTGTCTGTCTGTCGAACTGTATGTCTGCCCCTCGCTCTGTCTCTGTCTGTCTCTTGTCTCCCTATCTATATTTGTCTCTGACTCTGTCTGTCTGTCTGTCTGCCTGCCCATCTCTTTCTCTCTCTCTCTCTCTCTCTCTCTCTCTCTCTCTCTCTCTCTCTCTCTCTCTCTCTCTTCTCTCGCTGTTTTTATTTTTATTTATTTATTTTTTTTTTTCAGAGGAGAGGAGGCGGAAAAATACCAACGAAATGGAGACACTACATTTCCTACTTAGCATGTCGTCTCTCTCTCCCCCTGGTTGCCTCTTTCTTCCGATCCAAGTTGTGCATAAGCAAATATGAGCAGGACACTTGTATGCGTGCATGTATGCGAGTGCGGTGTGGGAGTGTGTGTGTGAAACACACATCACTCTACAGTCTCCTAAATGTAAGTTGATACTAAGAAGGTGAGAATGTACATATGTTGCGTCTGTATGGATTGGGGATGTAGACTAAAACTTGATGTATTTTTGGTTAAAAAAAAGGGGGGAAAGAGAAAGGGGAAAAAAACAAGAAAAAAAAAGGATCCTGCTAGACATTGTTTGTGGTCAGTGTCTGTCTGTGTCCCGGCATGTCCTGAAGACAGAGAGGCTGAGATGGTTGCTGCAGTGACTGACTGACGGAGAAAAGCCTTTGAAGTGAGCAGAGACTCTTTGTAATCTCTGTTACTTAGGGGGGGTGTGTGTGTGTGTGTGTGTGTGTGTGTGTGTATGTGCGTGTGCGCGTGCGTGCGTGCGTGCGTGCGTGTGTGCGTGCGTGCGTGCGTGTGTGCGTGCGTGCGTGTGTGCGTGCGTGCGTGTGTGAGTATGTATGAGTGTGTGTGCGTGTGCGAGTATGTGTGTGTGTGCGTGTGCGTGTGCTTGTTATGATACCCTTTTTTGAATGATTACCATTAATGTGTCAATGATGATAGTGGTGATTTACCGTTGTTACTATCATTGATGGGCCTGGGTGTTGGTGGTTTTTTTTTTTTTTTTTTTTTTTTTTTTTTTTTTGGGGGGGGGGGGGGGGGGGGGGGGCTATTCTTCTTCTTCTTCTTGTGCTTTTTATAATGAGTACTACCATCATTGTTAATAATAGGAGTATATGAAATGTTGAGAAAGAAATATTTCCACTATCAATATCTTTACTAGCATAGTTATTGACTACGTGGTTATGCGCAGATGTATATACGGTACATTGTAAATGATCAAATGCATCGCTGTCCTTTATTATTATTATTATTATTATTATTATTATTATTATTATTATTATTATTATTATTATTATTATATTTTTTATTATTATTATTTTTTTTTTTAATGTTTTTTTTTTTTTTTTTTTTTATTTAAAAGCACAGTTAGACTTGTACATATATAAGACTTTCAGAAATATGTATTCGGATTATGCACGAGTGTTACACAGTGCATACTCTTATACAGCTGTTATATCCACATGATTTCTGCACTGCCCTGAGCAGATTCATCAAGGTACTATAATACTTCCATTTCAAGTGTGTGTTAGTTTTCTTTTCGTGTTTTCGTGTATTTGTTTACGTGTGTTTATGCTTAGTCATTCAGATCTGGCATCAAATATGACCAGCTATGTATCCTGGCATGTATGTCCTTTTTTCTGCACTTTTTATTGTCCCACACCCAGAGGGCCTTTTTCATGGGTGGAATATGTGTTCTCGGTATGACTATTTTTTACAGTGTGGCATTTCAGATGAAAGTCGTGTGTTTACGATCATATTGTGTGTGCTAACAATATATCAGCCTTCTATGCTGCAAATCATTTTTTGATGGAGAAAGCCATTAGAATTATCTCCATGAATTGCCAGGGTCTTGCAAATGCACAAAAGAGACGGGATGTATTTCATTATCTAAGAAATAAAAATGGCTCCATTTTCCTGTTACAAGATACACATATTGATCCCAAACTGGAACGATATATCCGTTCTGAATGGGGTTACAAGTGTCATTTTGCTTCTCATAATTCGAGCTCAAGAGGTGTAGCCATCCTCTTCAACAACAATTTTGAATTCCACGTGAAAAAAGTATGTAAAGACCCTGATGGCAACTATATATTTGTCTCTGTTCATATGATGAATAAAGATTTCCTTATAGCTAGTGTATATGGGCCAAACAGAGATTCACCAGAGTTTTATATTGAATTGGAAGGCCAAAATACATGATTTAGGTTCTGAGAATGTTATTGTCGGAGGAGATTGGAATCTTGTGCTGGATCCAGACTCTGACTACTTTAATTACAAGCATGTCAACAATGCAAGGGCTCAAGAACAGGTTAAACATATGATGATGAGTTTGAGCTTGTCAGACGTGTGGAGGGAACTCCATCCCCAGGTCAAAAGGTACACATGGCGAAGGAGTAACCCTGTGCAACAAAGCCGGCTAGATTTTTTCCTTGTCTCAGACTGCCTATATTTTACAGTAAAAGATGCAGATATAAAACCTGGTTATAAAACAGACCACTCTATAATAACATTGGAGCTCTCCTTGGAGAAAAGAAGTAAAGAGAAGCTCATTATGGAAATTCAATGCATCCCTTCTAAGAGATAAACTATTTGTGGAAGAGATAAATAATGTTATAAAAACAGTTATTGAAGAATATGCTGCTCTTCCATACTCTCGTGAACAAACAACTAGTATTCCAAAAAATGAGATTCAGTTTGTTATCCTGATCAATTGTTCTTAGATGTGTTACTTATGAAGATAAGATCAAAAAACAATTTCGTTTGCTACCATGAAAAAGCGTAAGACTATAGACCGTACAAACTATTTAGAAAACAATATTGAATGTCTTGAAAAGAAACCCCTATTGACTGATGAAGAGACTCGACAGCTTAACAATGACAAAGAGGAATTGGTTAGGATTAGAGAGAAACAAATGGAAGGGGTATTACTACGTTCTCGAGCACGATGGGTGGCGGATGGGGAAAAGGTAACAAAGTATTTCTGCAGTCTTGAAAAACGTAATTATATTAGTAAAACACATGAACAAACTAAGGCTATCAAATGGTAACCTAACATCAGATCATAAAGAGATTGTTAAAGAAGTACAGCAGTTTTATGAAAGCCTGTATGCAAGGAAGCACGTAGAGGAATGTGAAATATCAGATTTAGTACAAAATATCCCTAAACTCACTGATTTAGAAATGTCTCAACTAGAAGGGGAAATATCCATGGAAGAAGCAACACAGGCACTGAAAAATATGAAAAACAATAAAAGTCCTGGCTCAGATGGATTTACTGTTGAATTCTTTAAATTTTTTTGGAAACAGGTTGGTCCTTTTGTAGTCAGAGCTTTAAATAATAGTTTTTGGAAGGGTGAACTTTCAGCACCCCAAAAGAAAGTATTATTACTTGCATTCCAAAAGGGGATAAAGCAAAGGAATTTATTAAGAATTGGAGGCCTATTTCCCTCCTAAACGTTGTGTATAAAATCGGTTCTGCAAGCATTGCAAATAGACTAAAACCATTATTACCGTCTCTTATTAATGAGGATCAGACAGGATTTATAAGAAATAGATTTATAGGAGATAACATTCGTCTACTCTATGATATGATTCAGTATTTAAATAGGGAAAGCCTACCAGGGTTACTTTTATGCCTTGACTTTGAGAAAGCCTTCGACTCTGTTGACTGGTCTTTTATGTTCAAAGTCCTTTCCGCATTTGGCTTTGGCCAAGATTTCTGTCGGTGGATATCTGTTTTCTACAAAAATATTAAATCATCTGTCCTGGTTAATGGACAAATGTCACAGTGGTTCCCCATCTCTAGAGGTTGCCGACAAGGAGATCCTATATCGCCCTATCTGTTTATTTTGTGTGTGGAAATCCTTGGCATGATGACCAGGCAAGATAAAAAAATAAAAGGCATTCAGATTGGAGAAACTGAGTATAAGATTTCACAATACGCAGATGACACTGAACTTTTCTTAGATGGAACTGAAAAAACATTCACAGAAGTGGTTAACCTTATTGATAAATTTGGGAAGAAGTCTGGCCTTTACTTGAATGCAAACAAGACAGTGGCTGTGTGGCTTGGAAGACAAAAGAACTCTCCAAGACGTTACAGTCCTCATTTGCATATGCAGTGGAATCCTCCAAGGTTTAAGATATTGGGAATTTGGCTCTCCAACAATTTAAAAGAATGTGAGGAATTCAATCTAAAAGAAAAATTTGCTGAAATTGAATATCTTTATAAAGTGTGGCTTTAAACGACAAATTACTCCTTTGGGTAGAGTTGCCATTCTGAAATCATTGATCCTATCCAAGATTGTGCATTTGTGGATGTTATTGCCTAACCCTCCTGATAAAATTGTTAATATGATCCAAAAAACTGTATATCAATTTGTATGGAACAACAAACAGGACAGAATTAGTAGAAAAACAGCTGTTAAAGCTATTCGGGAAGGTGGACTCGGAATACCAGATATAAAAAAACACATTAATGCTCTTAAATTGATGTGGATTAAAACGATTACAAAACATTAATCATAAGTGGAAAAACATAATCTTGATAATAAACCCTAGAATAGCTCAACTTGAACGTCTCGGTACTGATCTCCCATGTGACAGACATTATCAACCTAATCACTTTTGGAACAATGTCTTAAAATCATATAAAGAATTTGGTAAGAAAATTTGTATATCAACATCTGAAGAAATAATAGGAGAACCTTTATTTTTTAATGATAACATTCAGATTGGGAACAGAAACATTTTCTTCAAGAAGTGGTTTGAAAAAGGCGTGTGCTTTATTCATAATTTGCTTAATGAGAATGGTCTTTTCTTCACAGCCCAAGAGTTCAGTGACAAATACAATCTGCAGACTGATTATATTACATACATGGGATGTGTACAAGCTGTTAAGAGTTATGTAAGAAAACAACACATAGATTTAACTGATAATATACCACTGAATTGTCCAAAATCTCTTAAAATTATTATGTCAACTCCCAAAGGGGCTCGACTGCTTTACGATATTTTCTTGCGTGAGGAGACAAAACCAAACTGCTGTCAAAAATGGGATAATAAGTTAAATGCGAGTACCAATTGGACCGTAACTTTTAGAAAAATCCAGCAGATTAAAGAAATTAAGCTACGTTGGTTTCAAATAAGACTTGTACATAGAATCTTGGCAACAAATATTGTCCTCATGCATATGAATGTGGTCCAGGAAAGCAGCTGCAGTTTCTGCAGAAGAGTCCAGGACGGTATTTGTCATATGTTCTGGGCTTGTGATTGTATCCAACCTTTTTGGGCACAGTTGGAAAGATATATAAATCAAAATTGTAAAAATGTAAACAACTTAAAGCTGAATGTAATAATTGTGCTTTTTGGATATGACGATGCCTGTAGATTTGACCGCACATTTGACATGATTATGATGCATGCAAAATTTTACATTTACAAATGCAAGATCAACAAAACAATTCCACAGTTCTGTCACTTTAGGACATACTTGAAAAAGGTGTTTGAAATAGAAAAATATACTTCATTTATCAACATGACTAATAATAAGTTTGTAATTGATTGGCTACCATATAAACATATTGTTGAAATTTGATATTTTCTTTGACATATGGATTAAAGGTAATTCTCTCCATTGGTGGTTTTTGGTTTTTGTTGTTGTTGTTGTTTCCTTTAAAATAGCAAACTGCTGTAAAATTAACCCTAATATACTATTGAGACAAACAAGTAACATGTCCATTGAATAGTGTGTGTGTGTGTGTTGTGGGGGGGGGGGGGGGGGCAGGTAAAATGTACCTTGTCTCCAGACTGATCAGTCCACCTATTACTGTTGTAATAGATATTTGTATACAATAAATGAATGAATAAAATGAGAATAAGGGTTAGGAGAACTCAGTGACGGTAAACTAATACTTTAAGAGTAAATATAAGCACATAGTATCATGCTATTGTAGACTCGTCTGAGCACCATACAAAAAAAAATTGTCAGAGCTTTGAGGAAAGGATAAGGAAGAGACAGAAGAGAAAGAAGAAAAGAACCAGACTTGCATGCCTATGCCATGTTCAGCGATTTGAATTGATAACCTTGTGTGTCTATATGTGTCTATGTATGTTTATATGTATGTTTGTGTCTTCTCGTTTATGATCCCATGTGTCCAAATGTCATATTTGCTGAATAACGTGACCGCATAAGTGCAGAATATGTTTTGATTGATTACTTGTTATAATTGTGATTATTATTCAGAAACATACCAAAATTTGGCTGGTTTTGTTGCTGTTGTTGTTGTTGTTGTTTTGTTTTTTTTTGTTTTTTAATGAAATAACTACTACAGTAAGCTCCAAAATTATGTACATATTAATATTATATTCACATGCATTTGTGCGTTAAAGTGGTGGAGACGATGGGTAGAGATGATACTTTTGGTGTTCAATGTTTACTTGTATTTATATGCAAAACTTGAATAAAAATGTTTAAAAAAAAAAAAAAAAAAAAAAAAAAAACTGTTTAACGGCTGTTAACACTGGCTCTTTCGCCTTGGTTTTCAACTTTCAAATCCGATTTTTGCAACCAGCTTATGACGCGAAGAAGGCTGTTAGGCAAGTTCAAGTCTTTTAGAAGCGGGGGACTGGACGGGAATGGGATAGCCTGGTGGTTAGAGTGATACGCGTTGCTCTCGTGATCTGCTTGCTCCGGGTTCGAATCTGGTTCAAGAGGATTTTTTTCCCCCTCTGGAGTTAACATCAGTGCTGACTCCACTCCCCCCTAAAGTCCTTCGGATGAGACTATAAACCGAGGTCCCGTGTGCGAACGCGCGCAGAACATCTTCCGTGCACGTTAAAATTCGTTCCGCTTTTCGGAAGAGTAGGCCATTGTGTGCCAGTGGGAGCGGGTGACAAAATTCACAAAACTGAATACACACGAATGGACACAGTCTCTTGTAATACCCCTGCCAAAGAAAGGAAACCTCAAGCAATGCCAGAACTACAGAACCATCAGTCTCATAAGCCATCCTAGCAAGATCATGCTGCAGGTAGTCCTCAACAGACTGAAAAACCAAGCAGAAAAACTCCTGGCAGAAGAACAAGCGGGCTTTAGACCAAAACGCAGCACAATGGAACAAATTTTCAACCTGAGAATTCTGATAGAGAAGCATCTCCAACACCAAAAAGACTTGTACCACAATTTTATAGACTTCAAAAAGGCCTTTGACAGGGTATTGGCATGACGGCCTCTG
>CM060335.1:21180362-21185614 GCA_030674155.1 Stramonita haemastoma | reverse complement strand
TTTTTTTCCTTTTTTGTGGTGTAAAGTGTTAGGTGTTGACTAGCATTCAAACAAAGTCTCGAACTGAAGCTCGGATTTCCTCTATGGCAGAGACCTTTCCCAACTTACGCATATTCTAACATGTCTGCTTTCACGGGGCTGTGCAGACAGATTTTTAAAAAAGCGTTTTAGTATTGTTTTGTAACATTACTGTGCAAAGACTTAAACAATTATGATTGATTTGAAAAATACAAACAGTGATTGCAAAAGAGTATTTCACAAATTATATTCTCAAGTTAACTCTTTTTAAAAACACATGACCATAGACGATTAATGAATATTATGAATTTTGAACAGACGCATTCTCTGTATAGTTTTATAGAAACGGTCTTGCCGAATGTTTCTGGGTAATGATGGAACTTCATATTGTACAAAAAATGTATTTGAGTAAATAAGCTGATATCCTATGTACAAGTTTATTAGTAAAACAGTGCATTTAGATTTTCACGATTTTGAATGCATCTAGTTTGTAAACAAAAAAGCAATTCATAGGAACTAAACGCTTTCTGTTGCAGATAGTTCGTAAAAAAACATGTATTCTAGAGAATATTGACATGATAGAAAAATCCTAAAATCAATTTAAGCTCTTTAATTGAAGCAGAAGTAAAATAGATTGGAATAAGATGTTTTTATTTATTTAATGGCTTTGTATGAGTATAAATTATTATGTCAAAGATAGGTGGCTACTTTTTTTTTTTTTTAAAGATAACAGTTCACACTGAGACTTGTGTGGTAAAAAAAAATACTGCCTTTGGGGAGGAGAGACTTTCAAGAACCTTTTCGAATTATTCTTAAAAAGTCCTTTACCCCCCCCCCCCCCCCCCCCCCCCCCCCCCCCCCCCCCCCCCCCCCCCCCCAAGTGTGTATCAAGGTGGCAAAAGAGTAGCTGATCAATGCCTATTGGAAATGTGCTTGATGATTTTTTCAAGGAGAATAAGTGTACAAACTATCACCGAAGAAAGATGGCAAAATTAGACGAATTAGTAAACATTTTTAAGCCAATAAAATTTTAATGTCTCTTTATGATCATGGCTCATATGCTGAATGGCAATGATTTTTAATTTTTTATAAGAATTTTTTTGTCATTAGAAAATAGGTAAATGTGTTCCATAACCCAAGTGGTCTTTGGGAAGTGAAGTCTCAGATACCTCAAGAAAAGGAATTGGAAAATAATCAAATAGGCTTTGATTTTGGCTGAAGTAGATGGACTTGCTCAAAAATCCTAAATAGTTTTCTCGGAAGATATCCTCGGCATAGGATTATTTACTGCTGTTGCGAAATCTGTACTTTAACCACCAGTAACCTATCGGGGTACTTCAGATTTTTTGTGGGAAGAATTGGCCACGTTTTCCAGTATCGGGAGCAAATAATATGTGTAATGATTTGCCAGGGGTATACCATTCCTGTGTGGTATCAAGTACATCAGTCAGATTTTATTGTGGTTGTAGGCTTAACGCTCTTTTTAGAATTTAACAAAAGTGTTACATAGTCAAATAGGTGTGTGGGGGGGAGGGGGGGAGGAGGGGTGTGTGTGTGTCTGTGTCTGTGTGTCTGTGTGTCTTTGTGTGTGTGTGTGTGTGTGTGTGTGTGTGTGTGTGTGTGTGTGTGTGTGAAGGGGGTAGTTATGGGAAGGAGACATGAGGTTGGAAGGAGAAGCAAGGAAGGGAAAGAAGTAGGGGATCTGATACACATTTAGAGCAGTGGGGACACTAAAAGAGAGCTGGCTGATAGACTTTTTTTTTAACGTGGATTTTGGAGGGCTGAAATTGTTCAAGGGATTCAAAAATACCCAAAACCTGAAAAATTGACGGCTTAACTGGAAATTTGTGGACACCCATGTCCAATGTGTAGCCTTGGCTGTTGATAGAACTGGTGATTCCGATTTAGAGCTTTATGCTATTGCAAGCTACAGACCAGTTTTCTTTATTATGTAAACTTTCCTTTCAAAGATAATGGGATAAATGCTGGTATGCTTTTTTCCCCCATCCAGTCCTTGTGTGCACGTGGTTTATCTGTTCTAACCGACACACAATGGCCTACTCATCTGAAACGGGGTCCGGGGTTTAATGATAATGTGCGTAGCATTGTGTCTTTAGCTACATACCAGTTGTCGACCTGCTATTGTGTCCACATGAATTCTAACATTCAGACAGACCATCTGACAGACAGCCCTTATCCCTATTAACTTTTAACACTAACTCTAACACTAACCTTAACACTAACCCTGGCCCAAAATGTGGACACAAAAGGCAGGTGGATAATGGTTGTACTATGCAGACACAGTGGCTAAACGTTTTTCTTCGGGGTTAGTAGGTGGAGGAGCGCGAGAATTTTTCGAAAAAGGATGCCAGGAAGGGGGAAGGGGTGTTTCAATGTTCTGGTGTATAGTGATGGGGAAAGGGGTGTAAAGACTGAGGATGGGGATAGAGAAGGCAAAACTTCTGATTAGCTTCAGGGGTGGGTGGAGGTGGGGAGCCTTTTAGAAAAAATGTACCTAAAAACAGTAGGTGTTGGGTTTACAATGCATGATGGAATAATCAGTTAAAGGGTGTGCATTTTATAATTAATCCTGAAAACAGAAATAGGAAGCGCTGGGTTCAGAATGCATTAATGAATAATTATTGGGAGAAGATGCTGGAAAACTGTGATAAGGCATTGCAGAAATAGGGTGTTAATAAAAGGCAAGGGTAGACATTTTGTTCAGGTGTGCGTGTGTGTGTGTGTGGGGGGGGGGGTGGGGGGGGGGGGGGGGGGGGGGGGTTGCATGTTTGATTAGGGTTTGTGTGTGACAGGGGTATCTAGGAATGGTCTACCTCAGGTATTCATCAGTGTATGCTACATTGTTCAGCCTACCCGAAAGCTGCACAACCTTGTGTGTGTGGTTTTACATTTTTTTTTTTTTGGGGGGGGGGGGGGAGTGGAGAAAAGCAGCTACCCAAATAACATGAAGTTAAAATATGTGCGTCTTTTTGGTATAAAGAAACACCTGGGTTTGTTTCTGTAACCAGCAGTGAGGACTTTAAAAACTCGCCATTGGTTTTTTTAGAGGCTGGAGGTGTAAGATGGATTGGAATGTAAAATAAAGAAAGAAGTTAGGGTATTTTGATTTGTGAAAAAGTTTGGCATATATCTTAAACCTTGAGCTATTTTCCTCTTTTGCTACGAGGGTATGGTATAGCTCAGTGATCAGAACACTTTACTCAAGCTAAGGTTAGACAGCACAGATCTTAGTCACCAAGCAGATGAATAACCATTGGATGGCTTTAATAGTCACCCAGCTGTAAAGAGGTACCTGCCCTCTCTAGGGACAGGAAAAAATGAAGCGGTGAGGGAAAAGAGATGGGTGCTGCCCTCAATATGCTGGCCCCTAGAGAAGCTGAGGTCTGTTAACCTCCCTCCCCAACGAGCACATAGGTTATGGAAACACTTTTGCCTTTTTATTTTACAAAATGTGGTGTGATAAATGTTTGCCTTTAATGTTATACGTAGGTTATGTGATTGCAGGTATGTTACTAATGTGTTGTTTCCTTTTCTTTTACTTTATTGTAGGTCAGGGACATGCTCGTTACCCAGGTCATAGCACTCCCAGCCCATTGATAGACTACTCCCTCTGCATCTCCCCCTGTAGTCTTTGATTTCCTTTTGTCAGTGCTAATGTGTTAATAACGGCCTTTTTCGCTTTGTTTCTGGTCAGTTAAATATGGAAAAGAAATAAAATGGAAAAAAATTATAGGTGCAATGTTTTTGTTTTTTTTTAATATGGAGACGAAGAGATAAATTCAAAAAAGAAATTTTAGTATGAAATGGGGAAAATATATGTTGGAGGTCCCACAAAAAAATGGATGTATTGGCAAGACGGAAATTACAGATTTCACATGAATCATTGCTAACGTTGCATGATTTCATGTGGGCTTTCGTGAATCTGTCCAACCTTTGTACTGAACTGTTCTGTACATGTTTTGCTGCGAGTATGAAACTTCATTTCAAATGTGTAAATTCCAAAATTCCAGTGTACCAGATGTTGTGAAACAATGTATCCTAGCAGATCACTAATAATGCAATATGGTACAGGTTTGTTTTTTATTTTTTTGATTTTCTTTGTTTTGTTCAGCCCTTCTTGCTAGGTATCGTGCTTTCATAAAACCTGGGTCTTGTGAAGCTAAAAAAAACTGAGCATGTTTGGGTTTGTTTTAGTAGCTGGTTGTAGACTGAAAACGTGCAGTAGTACAAACCACTTAGCTGTATGAATGGTTGGGGGGTTTGTGTGCTATAAACTATGATCAAGAAAATACATTTCAGCAAGGAATACTGGTGGACAGTTTTGTATTTAAATTCTTGCTCTTTCCAGTTATCCCCATTTCTATCACATTCAGAAATTTTGTATGGAAAAATTTACTAACTTTCCTTACACTTGATTATGAAAAGCTTATCATTTTTGCTCTTTTGATTATTCAATTTGAAGTACTGAGCATAAAGGGAAGTAATTTATTGCTGATGCCTTCTTCCTTTTCATTGTATCTGTTAGATATGTGTGGAAATTGTCACTGGCGGTATAACTAACTCTACTTATAAAACATCCCAACATAGCCCGACACTTGACAGTTTTTGTAGCAACTCCATGATTTTGCTCCTGAAGTATTTGCCTGTATTGGGCTTATCTGTTCCCCAGCTGTAAGGGACACAAGTTTGTTGTGTGGTTTCTCTTCCACCATTAGCTTGTTTTTCACATTTTTTCTGCATACACAGCAAGCATAGTAACACTAAATGTGACCCAGTAAAACTTTCCAAGCATAAGTTTGCTCTCGAGTTACGCGGGGCTTTTGCATGTACGTTTTTTCTTTAATAGTATTTTTTGGTATGTAATGTTTCAATATTTGTTTTAGAGGTTTTAATTTTTTGGGGGTCTTATCTGTAATTGGTATAGTTGCATGTAACCATTGCAAGCATTGCCCATATCATTCACCTTCAGAAGGATGGTGTATGTGTGTAGCTTGTTGCCTGTACCATGCCTTATTACAATCTGAAGGTCGTTGCTTAGCCTTGTCTTTAAACGATCTTTTTGTGTGAAATTCAGAGTAGTTTTGCCTTGTATCTGGAAGGCTTGTTTGAACTATACAATTAATCTCCTTCACTTTGTTAGCTTCCCCCTGTCCTTGTTTATTACTTCTGAGTCAAAAGTTATTTTTATATACATTATTTTGAAACACTTATAC
>CM060335.1:21172862-21175362 GCA_030674155.1 Stramonita haemastoma | reverse complement strand
TCTCTCTCTCTCTCTCTCTCTCTCTTCTCTCTCTCTCTCTCTCTCTCTCTCTCTCTCTCTCTCTCTCTCTCTCTCTCTCTCTCTCTCTCTCAAAATCTTACTCTTAATATATCATGTGAACCATTGTACTGAGAATTGTTGTATACTCTATTATAATAATTATCTGTGTTATATGAAATAGATTTTTGTGAGCCTTTTATCTAGCGATCCCTGCTTTACGACACCATAACTATGTCCAACATATTTATGCTAGGGTTATGTATTTTTGTGTGCCTAATGACGTGCACGAGAACCTGTGTGTGTGTATATATGTGTGTGTGTGTGTGTGTGTGTGTGTGTGTGTGTGTGTGTGTGTGTGTGTGTGTGTGTGTGTTGTGTGTGAAAATCATGTCTGTGTTTTTTCCTAATCTGGGTCATATGTTTATGTAATTTGTCATTGGTAGCACTTGGCCAAAATGAAGATATTTTAAGATGGGGTTTTCTTTTGTTTTGTTTTGTTTTGTTTTTTCCCCTCTCTTAACGAAATATTTATGGTTTTCTATACAGATTAATTACAAGATTTTATTGTCATTAATACCTGAACTAAGGTTTTTCGACTTATGCCATTAAATATGAAGCGAACTTGGTGTAAAACCAATCTAATTGTTTTTGTTTGTTTGGTTTTTTTTTTTGTTTTTCCCCCTTCTATTAACGAAATGCGATCTCTAGGCCTATGACTAATTTTGTTGACAGATGATGGTTGGATAATGTACCCAATAGCTAACTTATAATTACTACTTAAAAAAAAAAGTTTTAAGTATTACTTATTATCGATTTTCTGCTTTCACTTTGTTTTTGTTTTCTATTAAATTGATCATTTGATTGTTTATTACTAATTCTAGTTCACTGTATTGCACCTTTGTTATTCTATTCTATCTTCTGTCCTTACATCTCGTCTTCTGTTTATTACTGTCTTACTGTTTTGGCCTTGTTGTTTGGTTTACTATTGTTGTTAGCTGGAGGTGTTTCTTAAAATGATGTAATCCCTGATTGGGGCGGGGACTGGATGTAAAAAGCACACGAGTACTTACTCATTATCCTCGAAATAAAAAGAATTGATTTGTTTTGATTTGTTTGATGTCTTTAATGTGGTGCACGCGTGTACGAGTGTGTGATTTCACTTCGATGAGTTTATGACTGGCTAAGGTAATGCAGATTTTTGGGTGCTCTTTATATTGTGATGGGTTCGTGCTGATGTTCAGATACTGTGTTGCGGTGTTTTTTCGGCGATATTATGAAAAAATCAATTCACCTAAATGCAAGAAGAAAAATGTTTGAATTAATAAAAAAAGCAGACAAAAAAAGATAACTGCCAGTCAAAGGGAAGTAGCTCGATTAAATACAGACTAATTCAGGAAGTAGCACGAGTAGTTTCCCTTGGACTAAGGATTTCTCTCTCTCTCTCTCTCTCTCTCTCTCTCTCTCTCTCTCTCTCTCTCTCTCTCTCTCTCTCTCTCTCTCTCTCTCTGTGCTGTTGTTCCTTTCTTTCTTTCCTTTCATTCTTTCCTACAATACTTTCTTTCAAAGTTACGACCTTATAAAAAAAAAATTAAGATAAAGCTTTGAGCGAGTGATTAGAGGAGAGGAGAGGAGGGAGAGAGGGAGAGAGAGGGAAGGAGGGAGGGAGGGAGGGAGAGAGAGAGAGAGAGAGAGAGAGAGAGAGAGAGAGAGAGAGAGAGAGAGAGAGAGAGAGAGAGAGAGAGACAGACAGACAGACAGACAGACAGACAGACAGACAGACAGATAGAGAGATGGAGGAGAAAGAACGCAGAGATAATTATAGTTATGTGAATCAAAGATGACAAATGCACAATTAGATGGAGAAAAAACAAAACAACAAAGCTAACCTCGACAGAAGATTGTAATGATGGAGATAGCAGAGAATATGAACATAACAACTCGTGGAGTGCTGTTCTGGAGACAAAAAAAGAGAAACATTATTTGAAAAAAATCGTTATTTTAACACACACACACAACACACACACACACACACACACCACACACACACACACACACACACACACACACACACACACACACACACACACACACACATACATACAAACCACCACCACCACACCACACCACACCACACTACACCACACCACACCACACCACACGCACACGCACACGCACACACAGACAGCGGGACGGGATAGCCTCGTGGTCAGAACAACGCGCTCACAATCTGACGGCCAGGGTTCGATTCCCATTCGAGGGGATTTTTCCCTGGTGTTCACATCAGTGCTGACTCCACTCTCCCCAAAAGTCCTTCGGATGAGACTTTAAACCGAGGCCCCTTGTGCGAACGCATGCATAACATATTGCGCACACGTTAAATCCTGTTCCGCTTTTCGTAAGAGTAGGCCATCGTGTGCCGGTGGGAACAGATGACATTTACAAAACTGCATACAAATGGGGACTGGATGTAAAAAAGCACATGAGTGCTTATTCCATTATC
>CM060335.1:21146496-21157762 GCA_030674155.1 Stramonita haemastoma | reverse complement strand
CGGCAGTTCCTAAATGAAACAGGAAAAAGACCTCTCCAAAAGAACTCAGATGTGCCTGTCTTAGAGATAGCATCAGGTTGTCTCTGTGTGTTTTAATATCGTTTACCTATCTATCTCATTTTCTGCCTCTGTGACAGCAAGCAACTGACAGGACAGTGCCAGACAATCACAAGTTCCGCCTGATTTAGTGACCAGTCAAATCGATTAGCCTGCTGACTGACTAGGGTCTACCTCCTCCCTCCTCCCCTCCTCCACTTCTCTTCCCTATCACTCTGCTCTGTCTGTGTTCATCAGTGTTGGGGGAGGGAGGGGAGGAGGGTGTCTAAGGAGGGACTGGGGTCAATTTTGGCTACAGCCCTTCTGCAATGGAAAGCTATCTAGTCAGAAGGAGAGGGGACAGACAGAGGAGAGAGGAGGGAGAAGAGGGAGAGTGAGAGAGAGAGGAGAGAGAAGAAGAGAGAGGAGAGGGAGAGAGAGAGAGAGAGAGAGGAGAGAGGGAGAGGAGAGGAGGAGGGGGAGAGAAAGGGAGATGGAGAGAAGGGAAAGAGGAGAGGGAGGAAGAGAGAGAGAGGAGAGAGAGAGAGGCGAGGAAGAGAGAGAGAGAGAGGGAGAGAGGTGAAAAACAGAGAGAGACAGAGAGAGAGAGAAGGAAAGAAAGATAGAGAGAGAGAGAAAGAGAGAGGGGTGTGTGTGAGTGTGTGTGTGTGCGTGTGTATGTGTGTGTGTGTGTGTGTGTGTGTGTGTGTGTGTGTGTGTGTGTGTGTGTGTGTGTGTGTGTGTGTGTGTGTGTGTGTGTGTGGTGTGTGAAAGAGAGAGAGACACACACACAGGCACACACAGACAAACAACCAGACGCAGAAAAACTAGACTCAGACAGGTAAAAAGACAGAAAAGAGATTAGAACACAGATAGACAGACATACAGACAAACAGACAAACAGACTCTCAAGTCCGCATCCTCCGCGGGCAGACAGTTTAAATATGTTTAGCCAGGACCCCCCCCCCCCCCCGAGATCAACACTAAGTCCAAGGATTGTCTGGACACAAAAGCCAGGCCTGAGTGGACACTGTCCGCACCGGGCAGGCGTCCTTAGCGAGCAGCAAACACAGGGGGCAGACTTTGCTCAGCATAATGAACGGTCAACAGAGATAGCCAAGAAATAGGGGAACTGTCCGAGTTAAATTAACGTGTGTGTGTGTGTGTTGTGTGTGTTGTGTGTGTTTGTGTGTGTTGTGTGTGTGTGTGTGTATATATGTGTTGTGTGTGTGTATGTGTGTTGTGGTGTGTGGAGAGAGAGAAGAGGGGGAGAGAGGGGAGTGAAGAGGGAGGAGAGGAGGAGGACAAGGGGAAAGAGAAAGGGGGAGAGAGGGGGGCGGGGAGGGAGAGAAGAGGGGCCAGGGAGAGGGGGAGAGAAGAGGGACGGGAGAGGGGAGGAGAGGAGAGAGAGAGAGAGGAGGGGAGAGAACACTAAACACTGGGGAGGAGGAGGGAGGAGGGGAGAGAGGAGAGGAGAGAGGAGAGAGAGGAGAGAGTGAGGGGCGGGGGAGGGGAGAGAGAGAGAGAGAGAGAGGAAGAGGGGAAGGAGAGAGGGAGAGGGAGGAGAGAGAGAGAGGGAGAGGAGGAGAGAGAGAGAGAGAGAGAGAGATAGAGAGAGAGAGACAAACAGGACAGACAGACAGTAGAGACAAACAGACAGACAGACAGACAGACAGACAGACAGACAGACAGACAGACAGACAGTGGAGATTCGAACCAGGGCTGTCAGAATCACGAACCGCAAACGTTCTAACCACAAACCTATCCCTCCTCCCCTCCCCCATTCCAATTTTCGCTACTCGACTCTACCGTTATATAATAAATGTGGAGAAAAGGCACACAGAGAGCTGTGGTGGCAGAGTGGGTAATAATAATTCCCCCCAAACTAATCGGCATTGCGGGCAAAGAAGATAACAGCTTGTCTTTGGTTTCTGGTAAGACAAGGATCCCCTCTCACTCTTTCTATTCCCTCCCTCAGTCTTTTCTTTGCTGTCTTCTCCTCCTTCTCTTCTTCTGTTGTGTCAATGTTGGTTGGTCATTTTTTCACAACTCACTGTTTCTGAAATTTGTTGTTGTTGTTTGTTTTGTACAATCGCCAAAAAAAAAGCCTATAGATATTTTTTTTTCTTTTTTTCATTTTACTTAATTCTCTCTCTCTCTCTCTCTCTCTCTCTCTCTCTCTCTCTCCTCTCTCTCTCTCTCTCTCTCTCTCTCTCTCTCTCTCTCTCTCTGACAGAGTCAGACAGACAGACAGACGGACGGACGGACGGACGGACGGACGGACGGACGGACAGACGGAGGCAAACAATGAAACAAATAATAATGACTACATACCTTCAGTGTCCACTTTATTGTCTCCTCTGGTTTATCTCTGCAACGAAAGAACAAATAAAATCAATTTAATATTATAGAAATAAAACCTTTTTCCTTTCTCTTTCAAAATACACTTTGATATATGTACGCATGCATGCATGCGTGCGCGCGTGAGTGTGTATGCATGCGTGCGTTCGTGTGACTGTGTGTATGTGTGTGCGTGTGCGCGCGCATGCATGTATGTGTGTGTGCGCGCACGTGTATGTGCGCGAGCACAGGCATAGTCTCATAGTCTTTCGGATGAGACGATAAACCGAGGTCCCGTGTGTTCCACATCACTATTTAGCGCACAGTAAAAAGAACCCACGGCAACAAGGGGCTTGACTCTGGCAAAAATTCTGTAGAAAAAAAGCCACTCTGATAGGGAAACAAAATACAGTTGCATGCAGGAAAAAGAAAAAGAAAATAATGGGTAGGCGCTGCACTTGTGGCGACGCGCTGTCCCCGGGGGAGAGCAGCCCGAATTTCACACAGAGAAATCTACTATGGCATAAAATGGTACAAAAATACCAAAAACAAAAATGGCGTGTATGTGTGTGTGTCTGCATGCGTGTGTGTGCATGCGTGCGTGCGTGCGTGTGTATGCGTGCATGCGGCGCGCGCGGTGGTGTGTGTGCGCATTAGCATGCACAAACTTCCAGTCCGTAATAATAACCCAAGGCGCTAACCACTGCGCCAAAGCGAGCTGGTGACAATGTCCTAATGCATCATCATCAGCCTGGTTCTATAGCTAGCACCACACAGCGGATCAGAGTCACAGCAACAATACTCTTCTTCCCCATTGTGTCTACCAGCACGAAGCTCTGTCTATGTGTGTGTATATTATTATTGTATATCAGTATTATTTCCTGCTAGTATGACTGTACTGTACTGTATTGTACTCCTCTACACACAGACCTAAGCATATCTGTCGACAATAGGAGAAAGTTCCGCTTGATTTATTAGAACACTAAAGGGAGGGAGAGAGGGATAGGAGGGATGGACATTTCTAGCGACACTGGTGTCTAGACTCTGATGTTGTTCTCTCTCTTCGTCTCCGTCTGTCTGTCTGTCTCTCTGTCTCTTTCTGTCTCTCTCTCACTGTCTCTGTTTTTGTCTCTGTCTCTCTACTCTCTTTCTTTCTTTCTCCCTCTCTCCCCCCTCTCCTCTCTCCCTTTCTCTCTCCACCCCCCCTCTCTCTCTCCCCACTCTCCCTCTCTCTCTCTCCCTCTCTCCCTCTCTCTCGCTACCTCTCTCTCTCTCTCTCTCTCTCTCTCTCTCTCTCTTCTCTCTCTCTCTCTCTCTCTCTCTCTCTCTCTCTCTCTCTCATCAACCAGCCTTCTCTGTCTACCCCCATCACTGTAGACCGGTGCCTCCTTGTCTGAATAAGGAAATGGAATCTCCAGTAATGCGTGGGGATATCTCCTCCTCTTCGTTTTTCTTCTTCTTCGTCGTCGTCCTTCTTTTACTACTACTACTATACTACTACTACTACTACTACTACATACTACTACTACTACTACTACTACTACTACTACTACTATACTACTACTCTCTTCTTCTTCTTCTTCTTCTTCTTCTTCTTCTTCTTCTTCTTCTTCTTCTTCTTCTTCCTCCCCCTCTCCTCTTCCTCCTCCTCTTCTTCTCTCCTCTTGTTCTTTGTTGTTGTTGTTGTTGTTGTTGTTGTTGTTGTTGTTGTGTTGTTGTTGTTCTTCTTCTTCTTCTTCTTCTTCTTCTTCTTCTTCTCTTCTTCTTCTTTCTTCTTCTTCTTCTCACACTGAATGAACTGAAGAACTGTGATTTGGTAGTTATATTTGGGTTAGGGTATTTTTTTTTGGTGGGATTTTTTTTCATTGCTTAGGCTTGATGTTTTAATGTTATGGCAGAAACAACAAATACACGGAATGGAATGGCGATCACCTGCCTATGGAGAGAAGAAAAAAAAACAGTGTTACAACCTGCATAACAAAATCTAACCAAAAAAATTGGAAAAGAAGAAGAAAAAAACAAACCCAAAACAAACAAGCTGAACATCAAAGCTGTCTCTCTCCAGCAGCATTCTATGCTGAATACTGATACCCGAACACAGCATGGGGAGAGCTGGGTTGGGAGGGAGGGAGGGAGGGAGGGAGAGAGAGGAGAGAGAGAGAGAGGAGAGAGAGGGGAGGAGAGAGGAGGAGAGAGAGAGAGAGAGAGAGAGAGAGAGAGGAGAGAAGAGAGAGGAGAGAGAGAGAGAGAAGAGGAGAGAGAGAGAGAGAGAGAGAGAGAGAGAGAGAGAGAGAGAGAGGAGAGAGAGAAGAGCAGACAGAGAGACAGACGAGACAGACAGAGACGAGAGAGACGAGACAGACAGAAGACAGAGACAGACGGACAGGACAGACGACAACAGACAGACAGACAGACAGACACACACAACACAGACAGACAGACACACACACACAGACGACACACAGACAGATAAATCAGAAGATAAATCTTTTCACAGAGAACGGAATAGCTGATCCGTGTCATCATTATACCGTATCAGATGCACAATGCTTAATTCCACGTGAAAAGACCAGTCTTTTGATGTGCAGGAAATGAAAGTAGCATTACGCCACAAACCTGACAAGATAATGGACTCTGTTCGGCTCCGCCATTTTCTAATGACGATATCAATCAACATGGCCGCTTTCTAAAACCCTATCATATCGCAGACACTTAACTAAGCATCTGATTTGAGTGGGGTTTTCACCGATAGAGAGAGCGTTCAAAGAACAATTTGAAATTCAATGATGTACACATGAAAAACAACCGCAAGAATCAACATGATCGCTTTCTAAAACCCTATCATATCTCAGATACTTAATGAAGCATTTGATTTGAGTGGGGTTTTCACCGATAAAAAGAGCGTTCAAAGTTACATTTGGAATTGAATGGTGTGTACATACACATGAAAAGAACCGCAAGTTAAGAAGCGACTAAATCTGTGACGGAAAGGAAGGTGGCATTCGTGTGAATCTCTGTATGATGTTTGTTTGTCTGTCTGTCTATCTGTCTGTTGTCTGTCTGTCTATGTCTTTATATTATGTCACTTCTGATTAAAAAAATATTAAAAAAAGCAACAGAACTACATGCATTTAATAATTTATTGTGAAGACGTGCTCCCACGTCTTCACAATTTAAAAAAAAGGGTGGCGCTGCACTTGTGGCGACGCGCTCTCCCCGGGGAGAGCAGCCCGAAGTTCACGCAGAGAAATCTGCTGTGACATAAAGCGGTACAAACTAAACTAAACTAAACTAAACTAATATAAATCCCCCCCCCCCCCCTTTCCAACAAAACGGGGTACAACCTGCTTTTAAAAAAAAGGAATAAAAAATAGACCAAAGTTTAGTACACCAAAGCTTTCTCTTTCTAACGAATAATATGGCTCCTCTGAAGTCGGAGTATGGCTGCCTATTTGGCGAGGTACTCAAAACAGTCATATTATACGCAAAACTTCTTATTCAGTGTGTAATTTCAATCTCATAGCGATTCCAAGGTGGGATGAGTGAGTCAGAGTGCTCATTCTGGGTGACCCCCAGAGTGTTAAGCTGGGGAACGCACAAGAAGAAGAAGAAGAAGAGAAGAAGAAGAAGAAGAAGAAGAAGAAGAAGAAGAAGAAGAAGAAGAAGAAGAAGAAAGAAGAAGAAGAAGAAGAACAACAACAACAACAACAGCAGCAACAACAAGAACAAGAAGAGAAAGAAAAAGAAGAACAAGAACAACACCAAGAACAACAATAGCAATAACATAACGAATCTAAAATGAGCGAGAGGAGCACAGCGGGGAACGATGATACAATTCCCAGACCACCACAAAGCCGATACCTGATGATAATCATTTACACCGCATCAGATTGCGGAATGGAATGTCTTTTGACCTGGACCCTAGTCCTTTGATGTGGAGGAAATGAAACCAGCATTATGCCACACAACATGTGACAAGAGGATTCTGAGATCTTCCTCTGAACTCCACAGTTTTTTTTTAGATGAAGGTGATGATGCTTTTGTGTGGTGTGTGTGTGTGTGTGTGTGTGTGTGTGTGTGTGTGTGTGTGTGTGTGTGTGTGTGATTGTGGTGTGTGTGTGTGTTGTGAGTGTGTGTGTGTGTGTGTGTGTGAGTGTGTGTGTGTGTGTGTGTGTGAGTGTGTGTGTGTGTGTGTGTGTGTGTGTGTGTGTGTGTGTGGTGTGTGTGTGTGTGTGTGTGTGTGTTGTGTGTGTGAATGCCATGTAAGCTGCTAGCTGCCGTATATTTCAACGGGAATGAAAATGAAGATTTTTATGATAAAAGTCACAAATAAAATATCACATGTAATTTGATCTTATTCATAGTAGACTTTGATCAGAAAGAAAAATCGGATTAAGGATAGAAGTCAAAGAAAGCAGAGGTAGTATACGCAGAGAAATGAAATTCACTTCAAACTACCTCCACCCCCCCCCCCCCCCCCCCCCCCCCCCTCCTTTCTTTCTTTCAATCTGTGTATAATTATGCATGTCCATGTATTTCTGCATGACTTGTCGGTTTGTCTCTCTTTTTTTCTATGTCTCTGTCTGTCTATCTGTATGTCTGTCTGTCTGTCACACACACATACACACACGCGCGCGCGCGCACGCACGACTTTACATGTCTTGTCCTTAAGTTCCCCTGAATTATTTATATTATATATATATATATATATATATATATTATATTATATATATATATATATACACACACAAACATACATATATGTATATATGTGTGTGTTTGTGTGTGTGCGCGCACATGTGTGTGTATGTGTGTGAGTGTGTGTGTGCATGTGTGTGTGCATGTGTGTGTGTGTGTGTGTGTGTGTGTGTGTGTGTGTGTGTGTGTGTGTGTGTGTGAAAATACAAAACTGTTAAGGTAACAGTTACCGGTTCAAAGTCAGTGGAATAAAACAACTCGTCTCAAATTAAATTCAACAAACTGATCAACGGCATACAAACAAACACACAGATTACCCCTCAAAATAGACTAATAGCAAACACTTCAATCCCAACTCAAATACTTAAAATCCTCTCCCCGAAATAGAGCAATTCACTTCACTAAGATCTGTCTCCCATTTTTCACAGATTACACTCAATGGCAGACCAATGTTCAGTGGAATTCCGAAGTTCCACCTGATCACTAAAGATTAGAAAGTAATTACTATCGACTTTGATCGCCGTGACTTCTCTCTCTCTCTCTCTCTCTCTCTCTCTCTCTCTCTCTCTCTCTCTCTCTCTCTCTCTCTCTCTCTCTCTCTCTCTCTATCTTTTCAGGCTCTTCTAAAAGCATCCAATGAAAATCACATACATAATGTATCCAGGTTTGTTTTTCATGCAATCAACAGAAGAAAGACAATACTTGGCTTATAATGATAGGCAGCTGAAACTGGTTCATTGACACTTGGTAAATCATGTCAACTGTTCAAAACTTGAAAATTGTAGCTATTCGGTATATTGTATCACAACACATTTGCTTGGTTTTTGCTCTCGTGTGTGTGTGTGTGTGTGTGTGTGCGTGTGTGCGTATGTGCGTGCGTACGTGCGTGCGTGGGCGTGTGTGTGTGTGTGTGCGCGTGTGTGTAGGTGTGGGTTGTGCGTGAGTGCATGCGTGCGCGTGTACGTGCATGTGTGTATATGTGGGTGGGTGTGAGTGTGCTTTCTTGTTATTGGTTTGAAATTACATACCTGCAATGTTCTTTGGAAATGAAGTAAGATTGGTATTCATGATGCAGTTCACCCTATACACTTTCAGTAAGCCTATTCCTTGCTATAGTATATGTGAAATTTATACATGCTTTCGTTTTGAATTGCTACAGAATGTGTCAAACTTTTGCACGTGCTGTGGCGTTGCAAGATGGGGGCATGGGTAACCATGCTTTCGTTTTGCATTGGTATAGTATGTGTAAAACTTATCAATACTTTCATTTTGCATTGTTACAGTATGTATGAAATTCATCAATACCATCATTTGCATTGCTATAGTAGGTGTCAAATTTATCCATGCTTTGATTTTTCATTGCTATAGCATGTGTGAAATTTTTACAGGCTTGCATTTGTTTTTTCATTGCTATAGTCTATGTGGAATATATCCATGCTTCAGTTTTCATTGCTACATTGGGTGAAAATTTATCAATGATTTCATTTTGCATTGCTGCAGTGTGTGTGAAGTGTATCAATGGTTTCTTTTTCACTGCCATGGCAGGCATGAAAGTTATCCAGGCTTTCATTTTTCCACTGACATAGTGTGTGTGAAATTTATCAATGCTTCCATTTTCCGTTGTTATAGCGTGTGGAATGTATCCATGCTTTGAGTTTTCATTGCTATTGCAGATTAAAAATTTATCAGTGATTTCATTTTGCATTGCTATAGCATGCGTGAAATGTATCCCGATTTCGTTTTTCATTGCTACAACAGTCAGGATTGATTGATTTTTTTTTCCACTGCCAGGGCATGGGTAGTCTGTGTGAAATTTAACAACGCTTTCACTTTTCTTTGCTATAGTATGTATGAAGTGCTCCCATGCTTTGATTTTTCATTGTATAATATGTGTGAAATTTATCCATGCTTTCAATTTTTCGCTGACATAGTGTATGTAAAATTTATTCATGCTTCCATTTTGCATTACACTCACACCCCCGCCCCCCTTCACATGGTGTATTGTGGTCCAAGGCCAAGGTACCATTAAACCATTTCAGTGTTCAGTGTTCAGTGTTCTCTCTCTCTCTCTCTCTCTCTCTCTCTCTCTCTCTCTCTCTCTCTCTCTCTCTCTCTCTCTCTCTCAGTGTTCTCCTCTCTCTCTCTCTCTCTCTCTCTTCTCTCTCTCTCTCTCTCTCTCTCTCTTCAATTATCTTGTCTGTATTGTCGATGGAGAAATGGAACTGGATCAGAGAGAGGGCAGCAGAAATACAGTCTCCGCTTTGATGCTGTCCCTCAGCCGTGGAATTCTTTACCTGACATCATTTTCTGGAGCGTGCTACCGCTACGGGTGGATGGGTGGTCTAGAGGAAAGGCACCTACCTGACCAGAATGCGGAGAACCATGGGTTCGATCCCCGATTGCACACACACACACACACACACACACACACACACACACACACACACACACACACACACACACACACACACACACACACAAAAGCTCGTGCAAATGTTACGTTTATGTCTTGTTTTTAATTAATTAGGATGATTTTTTTAAATATATATATACGGTATGTATGTATGTATGTATGTATGTATGTATGTATGTATGTATGTTTGTTTGTATGTATGTATGTATGTATGTATGTATGTATGTATGTATGTATGTATGCATGCATGTATGTATGTATGTATGTATGTATGTATGTATGTATGTATGTATGTATAATATATATATATATATATATATATATATATATATATATATATATATATATATATATATATATATATATATATTATATATATATATACTGGAAGAGAAGAGGCAGGCTGACAAGGCATCGTTTTTATTTTTTATTTAAGTATTTTAATTTTATTTTATTCTTTTATATCGAAGATAATAGAATAAGCACTCTTGTGCTTTTTTTTCATCCAGTCCCCGTGTGTATGCAGTTGTGTAAATCTTGTCATCTGTTCCCACCAGCACACAATGGCCTACTCTTACGAAAAACAGAGCAGGATTTAATTAACGTGTGCGCACGACGTTCTGCGGGCGTTCGCACACGGGGCCTCGGTTTACAGTCTCATCCGCGAAAGACCGTGCCAACGCGTGCACACACCCACTCACCACATAAGGAAGGTGGCACACATAAGGTCAGAGTAGAGGGGTCGCAAACTGTCCACTACGTGACCTGAATGAAACGGCCTCTTATCAGCTGTTTGCACGAAACTAGAATGGTTTTTCTTTTCCTTTTTCTTTTTCTTTGGCCTGGCTAGCTTTTTTTCCTACAGCGAAAGAGTCAACAGAGAGGGGGTATGGGGGAGGGAGAGAGAGAGAGAGATGGAGGGGGGGATAGGAGGGAGAGAGAGAGAGGAGAGAGAGAGAGGAGAGAGAGAGAGAGAGAGGAGAGAGAGAGAGAGAGAGAGAGGAGGAGAGAGAGAGAGAGAGAGAGAGAGAGAGAGATACGAAGACATGCGCGCGAGCGCACACGCACACACACACCACCCCCCCTTCAGGTGAGACTATAAACCGAGGCCCCGTGTACGAACGCACGCAGAACATCTTGCGCACACGTTAAATCCTGTTCCACTTTTCGTAAGAGTAGGCCATCGTGTGTCGGTGGAGACAGATAACACGATTTACAAAAAAAACTGCATACACACGGCCACTGAATGTAAAAAAGCACACGATGCTTATTCCATTATCCTCGATATAAAGAATTTTTTTTTTAAATGAATAAATAAAAGAACAATTATTTATACGGATCCATCCTACGCTTTCAAGTTCATCTACCTTATTGTATCTTACAGGCACCGAAGACTTAGTGATCCCTCTGTCTCTTTCCATATCTCTCTTTCTCTCTGTGTCTCTGTCTCTCTGTCTGTCTGTCTGTCTCCCCCCCTCTCTCTCTCTCCCCACCTTCCTCTCACCTAATCCTCTCCCCCCTCCTCATCTTCCTCTTTTTTCTCCTCTTCCTCCTCTTTTTGTTTTCCCCCTGTTTCTTCTCTTCATTGGTCATCACCATGATCATACCCCCCCCCCCCCCCCCCCCCCCACCAACACCACTTCCAATGTTTTCTCCTTATCATTAAAGCAGCTCCCCACATATTTCTCAAATCAGTCGCCATTCATCCCTTACAGATTTCCTTTTCCTAACTTCAGTTCCACTATGTTATGTTTTTTTGCTGGATGAAAATTCTTCCTT
>CM060335.1:21136496-21138996 GCA_030674155.1 Stramonita haemastoma | reverse complement strand
CTCTCCTCTCTCTCTCTCTCACTGAAGGTAGTGCACCCTTGTTGTTCATGCATATAATTATTCCGGATCCGGATGTGACGATCTCCAAAACGAAAGAGTGGAAAGACAAGGGAGATTACTCGACAACGTGGGCTGTTGTTGTCTCTGTGTGTGTGTGTGTGTGTGTGTGTGTGTGTGTGTGTTGTGTGTGTGTGTGTGTGTGTGTGTGTGTGTGTGTATGTGTGTGTGTGTGTGTGTGTGTGTGTGTGTGGTGTGTGTGTGTGTGTGTGTGTGTGTGTGTGTGTGTGTTGTGCGTGTGTGTGTGTGTGTGAGTGTGTGAGTGAGTGAGTTGTGTGTGTCTGCGCAAGAATATGTATATTAAAATAAGCATGCATGCACGTGCACGTGCTTCCACACACACACACACACATACTCACAAGCACACACACACACACCACATACACCACACACACACACACACACCACACACACACATACGTACACTCTCTCTTCGCAATCTGCATAGCTATGTAATCAAATCCACCATCACATGTTTTTTTTGTTTCTGTTTACTGGTATTCTGGAAATTGTCAAGCACCTTCACATCTTCCTCTAGACGTTTTTTGTGTGGACACTCAATTCAGGGCTTGTAAAATGTGGTTTTTTGTTTGTTTGTTTGTTTGTTTGCTGGCTTGCTTGCTTGCTCCTATGTTTTCCTTGTTTTTGTCTTGTTTTTCATTCTATCTTTCTCTGTCCTTGTCAGTATACATTATATATCTGTACCTTCTGCCCCTTTGTTCGTGTGAGCTTAGAGTGCAAGGTATGTTTCCTTTTTTCTAATTTTCTTTTTTGTTCTGGTTTTATTTCTCTGCGCATCTTTCTGTCTTTCTTCTATCTATCTATCTATCTATCTATCTATCTATCTATCTATCTATCTATCTATCTATCTAATACGTTCACTGCATATTGAACCTTGGATTTATTTCATCTCTCTCTTTTTTGTCTATGATCTCTGTCTGTCTGTCTGTCTGTCTGTCTGTCCTGTCTGTCTGTCTGTCTGTCTGTCTGTCTGTCTGTCTGTCTGTCTGTCTCTCTCTCTCTCTCTCTCTCTCTCTCTCTCTCTCTCTCTCTCTCTTCTCCTTCCTCTCTCTCACCTTTCCCACATCAAGTCAATTTCTCCCCTTCAACCAATCAGAAAGAGAAAACCTAAAACTATTGGTCAGAGGATAAGAGCTCAAAAATAAGAACAAAACAAAGAACGAAAGAAAGAGAAAAAGAAAGAAAAGATAGAAAGAAAAAGAAGGAAAGGAAAAGGAAAAGAAAGAAACGAAAGAAAGAAAGCAAGCAAGAAAAGGAAGAAAGAAAAAAAGAAAAGAAAGAAAAAAAGAAAGAAAAACAAAAAAGAAACGAAAAGAAAAGAAAGAAAAGAAAAGAAAGAAAGAAAAGAAAAAAAGAAAAAAAAGAAAGAAAAAAAAAAGAAAGAAAAAAACATGAAATAAAGCAAAACATGGTGAATGAGCAAAGTTTGGGGAGGGGGGGGGGGTGGGGGGGTGGAAGTAAGGGCAGCGTTAATAAAAGACCTCAGCATAAATAATGGTCAGGTAGAGTAGAGAGAAAAAACCGATACTACCCCCCAAAAAACAACAACAACAACAACAACAACAAAATGAACAACAATAAACAAACCATCTTCATCAGCAAAACGAGTTACCAATACTTATGACGTGATTTTTTTTCATTTATGTCCCCCCCACCCCACCCCTTTTCATCCTCTTCCCCTCTAACCGCAGAGAACAGAAAGTGTTGATCAAAGTCATTACAGAGGAACAGAAAAAAGAGGGTCAACATAGAACACAGAGCACAAAAAAAGAAAAGAAAATGAAAGACACTATGAAAAAGAACACAACCCCAAAAACAAAGCAGACAGGCCAAGCCCTTGTCACCAGGCTGCCCTAGGGACCTGTTAGCCTTTCTAATTACCAGTAATTAACAGGGCTCTGGGAGGGAGAGAAGACAGCTCGCACTCTTTGTTTGGCGGGTTCGCGGCTTCTTTGTCGATAGTTGGCCCTGATGTTAGTATCGAGGTGATGACGAGCGGAAGGCATGGCAAAGCAAACAAAGAAACAAACTATAACAACAAACAGACGATCAAACCTAAAAAAAAAATCTCTCCATGGGGATGTCGGGGAGTTTGATTATTCCAGAACAGAGAGAAACAAACCCTATTTTACTCCAGAAAAGATCAGAAACAAATTGTTGATTACTCCACAACAGAAACAATCCATTGATTATTCCACAAACACACAGAGAGAGAGAATCCATTGATTATTCCACAACTGAGAGAGAGAATCAATCGATTATTCCACAACAGAGAGAAACAATCCATTGATTATTCCACAACAGAGAGAAACAATCCATTGATTATTCCACAACAGAGAGAAACCATTGATAAACACCACAACAAAGAAACAAACCATTGATTACTCAACAGAGAGAAACAAACCGTCAATTACTCCACAAC
>CM060335.1:21128996-21131496 GCA_030674155.1 Stramonita haemastoma | reverse complement strand
TCTGGGTTTTTTTTCTCTCATTTTTAAAATTCACTTTCGTTTTTCTGTCCACACTTTTCACCTTTTTCTCTTCTTCCCCTTGTCGTTTTTCTTTTTGGTTTTTTTCCATTTCCTTGTATGTTGTTTTTTTCCTTTTTTTTCTTACTATTTTGTTATGTATATTATATTTAGTTTTCACTATTTCTCTTTTTTTTTCTTCTTATTCTTCGTTTATTTTTTTTCCTCCTCCGACTGCTTCTTCTTCCTCTTCTTCTGTCTTCTTCTTTTTCTTTCTTTCATTTTTTCTTTCTTTCTATATTTCTTTCTTTTTTTCTTTTTTTCTTCCGCCTCACTCTCTTTCTCTTTCTCTTTCTTCTTTTTCTTCTTCTACTTCTTCTTCTTCTTCTTCTTCTTCTTCTTCTTCTTCTTCTTCAATTCTTGTGCACATTATAGTTTTCCCTGTCAAGAGAGCAGTGTTCTTATGTGACAAGAACAGGCCAAGTTTTGCTCTGCACCCAAAGGAACAGAAGACGTGAAGAAGAAAAAAAAAAACAACTGCTGATGAACAAGGAATAATAAGAGGGGGAAAATGTAGTAAAAATAACTGAACAGAAGTTACAAGAAAACTTTTATCTAAAAAAAAAACCAACCTCAGAAGGTGTGGTAACCAACTTAGAAATTATAACTCTAGAAATACGTTTCCGGATGTGTTCTTGATCTCGTGTTCCTGTTGGGGATTCTGAGAAAAAGAACAGAAGAGACGAGAAAACACACACACACACACACACACACCACACACACACACACACACACACACAGAGAGACACACAGACACACACACACACACACACACACACACACACACACACACACACACACACACACACACACACGCGCGCGCGCGCGCACGCACGCACACACACAAAATATTAATACACACAGAGATGGGAGAGAGAGAGAGAGAGAGAGAGAGAGAGAGGAGAGACAGAGACAGAGACAGAGACAGAGACAGACAGACAGACAGACAGACAGACAGACAGACAAAAATAGAGACAAAGAGAAGAGAAAGAAGAAGATGAAGAAGAAGAAGAACAACAACAACACAACAACAACAACAACAAGAAAACTCTACAAAGTCTCTTTGCACTGAGAAAAAAACCCCAAAAAATCAAAACTGTTATTGTCACCTACACGAATGCACACCAGCATACATCCCCACACACCCCTACGTCAAGTTTTCGTCCAACCCTGACAAGTTGAATCACAAACAGACCGGCTCAGAAATGAAAGGGAGGCACCTAAGTGTTGCGAAAAGACTCGCTAACCACAAGGAGGCCAACGCTCAAAGCGTTGGTTGCCAGATGATCACAAGACTCTAAAGAATGGCGACCAGCCCAGTGAAAAGTTACATAATTTCAAGTCTTTAGGTCTGTAAGTAGTGTTTGTAAGATTCTATTATCTCTGGCAGCACTTCCAAGCGTGGCCGACTGACATTTTGCAGTTGTAATTTAATCTTTTTATGGGACAGAAAAACAACTCAGTGGTCTGAGCGCTTGCCCTCCCCACAGGGTAATGCTTGGTAGTCTCGCGGATGGGTGGCCATTTTGTACTCTTTGGTTTCGATCTAGTCCCCCCAGTTCACACAGCTGTTAATGGTTACCTGCCCTCTTTAGGGTCAGGGAAGGGGAAGGAGAGGAGATGGGCGCCACCTTCAAGATGGTGGTCCCTGGAGAAGCTGAAGTCTCTGACACCTCGCTCCCCTGCGACAGCATAGGTTATGGGGCACCTTTACCTTTATTAATTTTTTTTCTTTCTAAACCTATGATGGAATCACGCTTATGCATGTGGCTTAGGAATTCTCAGGCAATATATATATACAAATATATATATATATATATATATCATCAATTAATATATTTTTTTTAATGTAAAAATCAGCCTTCCGAATGTTTTTTTTTGTATGGCTGTTGTTTATCTTTACTATATTTCTAATTTGATTTTGTTTCTGTTGTGGTGTGTTTAACTGCGTGTTTCTCTTGAGATCCTGACTTTGTTTCAGCTTCCGTTGCGTTGTGGGTGAATTACGGTTTTGGCTTCAAAGCAACGTTCTTTGAGATACAGCATCACTGTAAAAAAAAAAGAAGTTAAGAAATAATAAATAACATTTATCTAAAAAAATTTACGGAAAAGTTCTGGTCCCACATGTCATTTTCTTTTTTTTCAAAAGCTGAATAGCAATCAACAGAACAACTGTTGCTCTAACTACTTTTAAAAACCACAGATACCACTACCACTACTACAGCTTCTACTACTACCTGAAACTTTCATAAACAGGATTTTTTTTCGATCCTCGGTTACAGCTCCGAGGTAAACGAAAGGTAAAATTTTGCACATGCCACCGAGTTTTTTTTTTTTTTGTGCCCAAAACGAAGGTAGCCGTATTCTGACCTCAGAGGCAGAGACAGGGCTTATTGGTGAGAATGAAAATAAGGGGTCATGACCCATCCCATCCTGTTAATTA
>CM060335.1:21118996-21123996 GCA_030674155.1 Stramonita haemastoma | reverse complement strand
ATCCATCAGTGTAAACTTGCAAATGTTCAGAATATTGCTCATAAAGACGACTTTTAATGTTAGAAGCTAGGATATGTGGATGCTCACTTTTTTTTAGATTTGTGTCATCAATGTCAAAGTCTGCTTGCTGCATCTCCCATGGTGGTATGGTTGGAATCAGTGGTCGAGATGCAATATCGTTTACATCAATTTCAGCTTCATCTAGATAGTCCAAAGTGTAAGTTCTAAGAGATTCAAGAGATGATATATTTTGTGCTCTTTTCGGATAATGTATACTAGATTGTGTATCTATTTCTGCTTTATTAAAGTTTGTAACAGTTTGACTTTTCACTACATATTTTGTTACTGACAACTTCCGAAATCCATCCAAAGGTAACACACCCATTTCTTTATAAGTACCAATGTTAGAAGTGTGGAGAGGAACCCCTAGTGCCAATTTGAATGCTTTACAATCAACACTTTGTAATTTTGCGAGCATAAACTTTGGCGCACTGAAATATGCCTCTTGCCCATAAGTCAATTTACTCCTCACAAGTGATACAGCCAAATGTTTGAGAGTAAAAATATCTTGACCCCAAGGCTGTTTGCTAACAACTTTCAAAATGTTAAGGCTTTTACGAGCTTTATCAAGAACATGTTCTATGTGGCATTTCCAGTTTAGCGTTGATGTGAGAAAAACTCCCAAAAATTTAACCAGATTTGTATACTGGATCTGAACATCACCTATTCTGAATACAGGCAGATTCTCAAGACTTGTTCCTTTACTAAAAAGCATCATATTTGTTTTTTCAGGTGAGAGTGCAAGACCGTTTTCCCTCATAAAAGTATACAAACTATCTAAATCAATTTGATATGCCTTCCGTATATGATTTATATCTCTTTTGGAAGATTTCTTTTTCATAGTAACATTAGCCCACATGCATATGTCATCTGCATACTGAACCACTGTGACATTTTTTGTCAAAGTGTCTGGAAGATCATGAATTAAAATATTGAATAGCATTGGCGCAATTACAGACCCTGTGGGATTCCCATGTCAACAGATCTAGAAGTTGAATAGGTGCGTCCCACTTTAACTTGAATACTTCGACCTATAAGAAAATCTTTGACGTAATTAAAGACATGTCCTGAAAATCCTACTGACTTCAACTTAAAAAGCAATCTAGAATGCCACACACTATCATATGCTTTGCTTACGTCAAAGAATGTGGCCAAAATATTTTTGCGTCTGGCAAACTGATTTTTAATTTGTGTTGTCAACTTAACAATATGATCAACAGTGGATCTTCCTTTGCGAAAACCAGCTTGATTCACTGGTATGATATTCTCTTTATCGCAATAATGTACCATTCTATGAAGGACGATTCTCTCCATTAATTTTCCAATATGGGAGGTAAGTGCTATTGGCCTGTAGCTCTTAATGTTACATCTGGGCTTTCCTTGTTTTAAGATTGGCACAATTATAGACTGCTTCCATATAGATGGTAATCTTCCACTACTCCAACATTTTTGGAACAGAACGCTAAGGAACCATATATATTTTTCCGGAAGATGTTGTAGCATTTGGTTGGATATTACATCCAAACCAACAGATGTCTTTTTGTTTCCCAATACCGAAATTGCATCCTGAACCTCTTGTACAGTAACTGGGGCATTGATGTAATGATCATTTTGTTGTGGTGGGTCTTTATATTTAGATTGCTTCTCTTCTATCTCTCTGAAAGTTATTATATCTTTAGAAAGACTAGATGTTTGCATTGTTTTAGAGAACATATCTACAAAAGCTTCAGCCTTCTCAGCATTGCTAGGTAATGTATCATTTTTTGGATCTAACTGGATAGGATATCTAGGCAACTGTACCCCATTTTTCATTTCATGTATCTTCTGCCAAACCTTAGGTACATCTTTGTAGTTTGAGACATCTGAAAGACAAAAAGATGACCAAAATTCTTGTTTGGCCTGGGCTATCACCTTATTACTATTGATATTTGCTTTTTTCATTTCTTCGTGGTTCTCTTTTTTACGATCTTTTAAGTATTTCTTAGTCTTTATTTTTTTCATGTCCACTGCACTTTGGCATTGTGGATTCCACCAGATATTTCTACAAGATTTCGCTGAGTGAAAGGAATGGTATTTTGGAATTGAATTTTCAGCTGCAAGCAGCAATATTTTCATAAATTTAGAGTAAAAAGAGTCCACGTCAAAGTCAAGTGCTGTATCTAGATCTAAACTGTACGCATTGAGCAGTTCTTTAAACTTGTCCCAGTCTGCCTTTTTATAGTTAAACCTGGGTACTTTGTCCCTTATCACATCTTCTGCACATGCTTTTTCATTTACAGTAATACAGAGTGGTAAATGATCACTTCCTAAACTATCAGGAAAAGTCTCCCACCTACTGTTTGGGACAAGGGATGGAGAAATGAGTGACAAGTCAATGGAAGTAGATCTATGATATGAAACGTCTGGAATTCTTGTGACACACTTTTCATTGTTAAGCAAACATAATGGAGAATTAACGATGTTTTCTACAAAACGGTTGTTAGTAACTATAGTGCAGTCTTTCTCCCACAATGGAGCATGGGCGTTGAAGTCACCACCAATAAACCATTTCACTTTGGAGTCATCTAATGAATGTAACCAGTCACAATTTTGGTTATTTGGACCTCGTGGAAAATAGACAGAGACCACATTCATTGTTAAATTTTTGTTAAATTTCACACATGCTGCACAGGAGAAGACGTCAGCTGTATTGCTTGGTACAGGAGACTCACAGATGGTATACTGAAGTCCCTGCTGCACATAAATAGCAGTGTATATTTTTTCCCGTGACACAGACTTCGTTTTGTCATAGATAGGTGGGTAATAGAAATTCGGGATATTTGGCAACTGACTTGACGACACATTAAGAGACTGCAGCACTAAAACTTGGTATTTTTTAGATGATAGATGGTCAAGCAAATAGGGTAAATTCACAGTAGCACTTCGGGCATTCCATTGAAAAATGTGAAGTGTCTGATTCATTTTGGCACACACACACACACACACACACACACACACACACACACACACACACACACACACACACACACACACACAAAACAAACAAACAAACAAACAAACAAACAAAAAAACCCACGGGCACGCACACACACACACAAAAAATCTATCTTTTAAATGAAAAACAAGGGGGAAAAACAAACAATCAACCCCAAAAAAACAACTGATTTAAAGCAAAATGTAGCAATGAATAATTAAAGAAAATCTTAATCAACTGGTACTCCTGAAGCACAACTTATAAACACTTATCTGTGCACTTTAAGCCACAAAAGTGAGGAAAAAAACAAAAATTCGGGATCCCGAGGAACAAATATGAGTGACAAAGTCAATAGTAGTAATACAAGTTTCCACCGGACCAAGACTGCCAGTCTGTGGGCAAGGCATGTCTGCTGAAGGAGGGACAGCCTCTTGGCCACTGGTATCGCTGGCGCTGGAGACCTCTTTTCTTGGGACGTTCCCACAGAAGGCGCTGAAGAGATCGACCAACATTCCCAGCGAGAACTGCGCTGCCACGGTAAGATGGGTGGATACCGTCTTGCATCATGCGTCCCTGACCTGTTTTAAGATTTTCATGGGACACGAAAGAAACGCGAGGATGCTCTAGCAGGGCTGAATTATTGTAAGCATTGAATAAATCTGCTTTTGCATTTAAATCTCGATTACATGTGGGAGAAACTTTGCTTAGCAGCACCTTGATATTTTCATATTTTTCTGACAGAGAGGTGACAATACCAACAAGATCTTTACTGGCTTCTTTGGGCTCTTTTTTTCTTAAATCATTAATGCCCACATGGATCAGAACGACTTCAGCTGAAGACAGGTTAGCATGCTCCATTTCTTGAGTGATGTCTTCAGCTGTAGTAACTTTTTTCATGGTCGCCTGAAACCCATAGGATCTGCCCAGCCTGTGCGCATCAATCCGTTTGAAAACAGAATCATGTATTATGAAAGCTGTAGGAAACTGTGTGGTGTTATTTTGAGGAATTGATGCATTTATTGGATATGTATTTTCAGATTTGAAGTGTTCTCTTTTAAGATCTTGATCTTCTTGTCTATCATCTTGTTTGCCCAACACTCTACTTTGGTTTGTTTTATTATTGACTTCTTTTTTCCTTCGACTTTGTACGTCACGTTTTTCATGACGTAAAGTTTGGACTGATGTTTCAATGTTCTTTCTTGAAACGTCATTTTCTTTCTTTTTTTGAGTAGGCCTAGGTTTAGCCGGTGTATTGTCTTTACCGCTCATTCGACCTGTACCGTGCTTTCGCGACGCGTTGCTGGTGGCTTTGATGGTCGGAGGTACAGATCGCGCTGCCACCTCAGCGTAGGAAGGGCTGGTGGATCGCGTAGAAAGAGCGGGGACCTCGAGGTCTACTTTGTCTGTTTGTGTGGAAACAGCACTTACCGTTTTGGGACAGTGGCTCTGCATACATAGAGTAGCGTTGTCGCGTCCATCAAGGTTTTTCTGGGTCTTGGCAAACTCTTGAAAGGTTTGTGAAATTTCGTTGATTTTTTCTACTGAGTTCTTCTATTTTATCAAATAAACTACTGTTGTCAATGGAAACAGGCTGCTCCTTCGTGTCATCACAACTGGTTGACAAAATTTCTGCATTCAAAACATTGGTAGGTTTGCACTTTGACGAACAGTTAGATGTAACACATTCTTCACAAGAAAATTTGCGCTTGAAATTTAAAAACACTGTGAGCTGGTAGGCAGGAAGCTTGGTACAGTCAATATGAATTTGTCTCTTGCAATCATGGCAACTCAACGTTGAAATTCCAGGTCTTGTCGATCCACAAAAACAATTAGACTTTTGAAGGTCGCCACTTCTATTTAAAACACTTACATCCTGGCAAGTTTTGACAGTCAAACTTGGTGCTGATTTCTGACGTTTCCTTAGGGTGTCTAACCATCTGGACTTACTCATTTTCCTCAGAAATCC
>CM060335.1:21058996-21111496 GCA_030674155.1 Stramonita haemastoma | reverse complement strand
TTTCGGGATACCACAACGTGCTGCATCCGAATCCCATGAATCATGTGCGCAGTCAGTCATCGACATGCTCAACAGTGTGGATGACCAGAGGTCCTGGGCTGTGGATGACATAGCTCGGGCACATCGCACAGGTCAGGCACGATACGGACAGCCCAGGCCGATGATTGCAAAGTTTAGTCGGTGGAAAGATAAAATGTCCATCCTGACAAACAAAGACCTGAGGCAGAAGCTACAAGACAGAGGTGTCAGGTTGGCCAACGACCTGACCAGGGCACAGGCGCAGATGGTGGCTGCAGCACGCAGGGAGGGGAAGAGAGCCTACTTCCACAGGGGGAAGATGGTGATCGGGCCCAGCATTCCAGACCCCGGTCCTACGCAGAGGTGGTGGAGAGTGGGGGTACACAGCAGTCCTCCATCCCTGTCCCCTCCTCACAGCCCAGTCATCATGGGGATTCCCCTTTCCTCACCAGCAGAGGGGCTGTGACGTCAGAGGGACGCACCACGCCTGGCAGCCGACAGACGACCACGAGCAGCAGGCCCCCTTCTCCCTCCTCCTCTCCCTCTGGGGCACGTGCAACACGGGACCAGCACGGGCGTGACGTCACCGAAGGCAGTGCGAGCGGGCGTTACCGAAGCAACCACGGGGCGACTACACGAGGCGAACGACACAGTTCAGCGACGGTTGGCGGGGATTCCCCTCGCTATGACGTGGCGGGGTCTTCCGGCAGTGACGAGCGTGCTGCACGTGACAGGCCTCTGTCATACCAGCAGACGGGTATGCCGGCTTTCCTGGGAAACCCGCCGCGCAAGTCGTGTGCTCGCGGCAAAGTGGCGAGTGAGAACTGTCGCAGGAGTCAGCGCCCCAGCAGCCTACGGAAGAGCTAGGACAGGCCCGGCCATCCAAGTCAACTGACGTTGTTGAATTATAATGTTGAAAATTTGTATAATAAATTAAAGGATGTCACATTCATGAACTATGTAAGTAATTTTGATTTTGTTTGCCTTACAGAGACATTCCTTGACCACACTTTTGATTACAGTGGTATTTTTCATGAGTATATAAAGTTTCATGTTCCTGCTAAAAAACTTTCCCATCATGGAAGAAATTCTGGAGGAGTGGTTTTGTTAGTGAAAAAGTCTTTAGAAAATTATGTAGAAGAAATCAAAATAGAGTGTGACAACACTATTGCCATAAGAATAAATAAATGTATTTTCAGTTTAGATAAAGATCTTATTCTGATAGCATGTTACATTGTACCAGAGGGTGGTCCTATCTATAATGAAAAAATAATTAAAGATGGTATTGTATTACTAGAGGAAGCGTTGTTGCATTATTTTCAAAAAGACGATTTTCATTTTATGATTGTAGGAGATTTAAATGCTAGAACAGGTCATGAACAAGCCGACCTTGAAATTATGTCTAATTATTGTGATGATGTTGAGTATGATAGTATGGATGATGAACTTCATGTGCGTTCTTCCAAGGATGATACGATAAATAATTTTGGCAGGTCCTTGCTAGATTTATGTTTTTTGTTTGATATGATTATTTTGAATGGTTGTTGTAAGGGAGATAATCAAGGGGAATATACATTTGTATCTCCTAATGGTTGCAGTGTTATCGATTATGTTCTTGTACCTAGTCATGTATTGTCAAGTTTCGATTTGTGTATTGGAGATTGTATTGATTCATGGCATCTTCCAGTTGAAACAACGTGGAAAAGAGATAGTGATTGTACTAGAACTGAAATTAGAGAGCAAAAGAACACAGATAAAATTATATGGTCAGAAGATTTTACAGAAATATACAAAAAAGAACTTGATAGTGCTGAATTCCAAGAATCCATACAGTCAGCTACTCAACTATTAAACACTGATATGAATGCAAGTTTAGATCACTTTGTTAGGGCATTATATGGAGCTGCTACATGCATGGTTAGAACAATTAGTCAAAGGAGAAATACATGTAATGATTGGTTTGATGCTGAATGTGAACGAAAAAAACAAGAAGTTAAAAGATTATTAAAAAGATTTCAACGTTGCAAAACAATTAAGGATAAGACAGAAAAAAGAAAAATGTACACCACTGCAAGAAAAGAATACATCAATTTAAGGAAAACAAAAGAAAGAGAGTTTGATGAAAAGAGACTAGCAAGACTTAGAGACTCTTTTAATGACTCCAAAACGTTCTGGTCTGTTGTGAGATCAGTTAATCGTAAGTCCATAATACATAATGATATAACTATTGAACAGTGGCATGACCATTTCTTTAAGGTTTTCAATGACTTTAGTAGTGCAGGAGCACAAGAGCACATTGATAGGCTACAAGCAGATGATGAGGAGTTAGAGCCATTGTTCAATAATCCTATATTAGAGAGTGAAATTATTGCTGGCATAAGACATCTAAAAACGGGAAAAAGTGCTGGTCCTGATCAAATAATTGGAGAAATGCTTATATATGCAAACAGACATGTAATTACTTTTCTTGTACAGTTATTTAATCACCTGTTCGAAAAGGGTGCTTTTCCTTTAGAGTGGGCCAAATCTATAATTATACCAATTCATAAAAAAGGAGATATCAATAATGCTGATAACTATCGAGGTGTAGCTCTCACTAGTGTTTTGAGCAAACTCTATACCTACATTTTGAATAAAAGACTAACTAAATGGGCAGATAATGAAGAAAAAATAATTGAAGAACAAGCAGGTTTTAGAGCTAAGTACAGCACTGTTGATCATATATTTACTCTGTATTCTCTTGTGCAAAAGCATTTGCTTTCTAATAAAAAACTATTTGTTGCCTTTGTAGACTTTAGGAAGGCCTTCGATTCTGTAAATAGAAATATACTTTGGAATATATTACGCAAAAATGGAGTAAATGGTAAATTATATATGGCCCTTAGAGCTGTTTATAATTCAGTGTTAGCCTGTGTGCGTGCTGGAAATGAATATTCTGATTTTTTCGAATGCCCCAAGGGAGTGAAGCAGGGGTGTATCTTAAGCCCACAAATGTTCTCATTTTTTATAAATGAATTAGCTGTCGAACTGTCAAGGAAAGGTAAACACGGTATTCAGTTTATACCTGGAGCAGTAGAAGTGTTTTTGTTACTTTTTGCTGACGATATCATTCTTTTGTCTGAGACAGTCATAGGTTTACAAAATCAGTTAAATGTCTTAAAAGAGGAAGCAGATCGGTTTGATCTAAATGTAAATATGGATAAAACAAACATTATTGTTTTCAGAATGGGTGGGCATTTATCAGTACATGAAAAATGGTTCTATGGAAACGATGAAGTCAAAATAGTTAATACTTATAAATATTTAGGAATGGTATATTTCAACAAGGCTTAGTCTCAATTTTGCATGGCAGGAATCTTGTAAGAAGGGGAAAAAAGGTGTGATAGAAATACTTAAAACGCTACGAAAGCTTAACTCGATAGACTGTTCTTTATTCTGGAAGTTATTTGACACTCAAATAGAACCTTTGTTAACTTATGCCTCAGAAATATGGGGATTATATGTAAATCCACAAATGGAAAAAGTCCATACATTTGCTATTAAACGTTTTTTGAATGTACCAATTCACTCCTCTAATACGGTACTATATGGAGAGATGGGAAGATATCCTCTGTACATAAGAACTTTTGTAAAGTGTATTAAGTATTGGCTAAAGTTGTTGAAACTTCCACAGACTCGTTTGTGCAGACAAGCATATGATATGATGATTATACAGATGGACTTAGGTAAAGACAACTGGGTATATCAAATTAAAAAAAGTTTTGTCAGAACATGGTTTTGGGATTGTATGGCTGTCTCAGGAAGTAGGTAATGAGCGCCAGTTTCTCTCAGAATTCAAAGACAGGCTCATTTGTTCCTTTAAACAAAACTGGCACTCGGACATGGAGAATAAAAGTAAATATAGTTGGTTCTTTTCGTTTAAATGTGTTTTCCAGACAGAAAAATATTTGAAAATAATTACCGATCAATGGCACAGGCTTAATTATGCTAGATTCAGACTAAGAACGCTGGGGTTTAATGCAAACAAGAGATGGTTCCAGCCTGAGACAGCCACGCAATTACCGTGTCCACTATGTGGTCACGGTGTTGATGATGAAATTCACTTTTTATTTCACTGTAAAGCATTCGAAACTCTACGTAACAAGCATGATTTCTTGTCTGTACAAGCAGCAGTCAGTCCAGATATAGTTTCTATCCTGTCGTCAGATAATGAACATGTTGTCAAATCTCTAGCGAAATATATTGCAGAGGCACAGAAAATAAGACGAAGCCAAGTCGATACCAATTGTATTAATATGCCAGGACAAAATTAATTGATATCAAGAACAATGTATGTTCTGAGCCAGATATTTTGGGTCGTTGATATAATTTGTAACATGAAATTTAAAAGGATGGTCGATTCCGAATTAGTATGTATTTTGTTGTCGTCGTTGTTGCTGTTTTCTTTCTTTGTATTTGATTTGCATTGGGATTAATGCCAATGTTATGATTAATTTATTATTGATGAGAGTTTTTTTTTTTTTCACTAAACTGAGTGTCATTTTTTTATGTAAAATTTACACAACAGATATATGTGTTACCTCCCTTGTCATAAGGCCAAGATGAGCAATGACAATAAACTGTTAAAGCGTTAAAAAAGCGTCTCTCTCCTTCCCTCTCTCTCTCTGTAACAAAATCCCAAAAGCTAAAAGAGCAAAAGCCTGCATGGCCAGACGTTTCTAGTTTAATTTTATCGGCTCTTCAGGCATTAAGCTGTATCCAGTCTGGACCCAGACCTACGGAGCAGCCCCGCAGAAGTAATATCGGTGCCCAAAGTCCCTCTCACACAGACCACCACCACCACCACCACCACCACCACCACCACCACCATCATCATCATCACCACCACCACCACCACCACCACCATCGCCATAGGCACCTGAAACTTTCTTCCGATCCGTCCAGCTGTCTCCAATCTTCCAAGTTTTTATTTTCAACCTCAGCAATTTCCCAACTTTATAACACCTCATATCATGGTTCTTTTTTCTTTTCTGTTTCTTTTTTTTTTTCATCAAGACTTTTACTTCTGCAAGATAGTTCTCCTTCATCCTTTTCATGATTTTTGTCATCGTTGTTGCTGTTGTTGTCGTTATCATTGTCGTGGTCGATTTCATGACCATCACCATCGTCGTCGTTTGTCATCGTTTCCATTGCCATTCTTTATCATTTTGGTTTTTTTCTATCTTGTTCTTGTTGTTCTTTCTGGCTCTTGTTCTTGTTCTTCTTCCTCCTCCTCCTCCTCTTCTTCTTCTTCTTTTTCTCCTTCTTCTTCTTCATTAATATAGTCGTCGTCGTCGTCATCGTCATCGTCATCATCACCATCGTCATCGTCATCGTCATCATCATCATCATCATCATCATCATCATCATCATCATCATCTTCTTCTTCTTCTTCTTCTTCTTCTTCTTCTTCTCCGTCTTCTCCTTCTTCTTCTTCTTCCTTTTTCTCTTCCTCCCCATTCTTGTCTCTTTCCCCTCATCCGTCATTAACAACACGTCTAATATTACATGCAGCTTACACTACTTACATCAGTTATCAAGGTTTATTAAACACAGGGGTTTTTTTGTAAAAAAAAAAAAAATAATAAAAATAACGCCAATACAAAAATCATCCCAGAAAGTGCACAGAACTATTAAATTTTGAGGTCTTCAGGACTTTCTTCAGTTCTTATCTTATTACTCTCTTTTCTTTTCTTTCTTTTTTCTCTTTCTTCACCCACACACACCTTCTCCATTTTCCTTTTTGTTCTGTGTACCTGAAGGCATCCTTTCCTCCTTGACCAAAAAAAAGAAAACTTTGGTGGCTTTTTTTTTTTTTTTACTTTTCAATTCATAAATCAATCTATCATTTTCTTTTATCCCTTTCTTCTTCTCTTTCTTTCCCAAATCCCTATTTCTTCTTCCTCCTCTGGCACTCTTTCCTTCCTTCTTCTCTCATTCTTCATTCCCAGTCCTCTTTTCATGCTTCTGCCTCTCCTGTTCCTGCGTCCTCCCATAATTTTATATTTCCTTTCAAATTTCCTTCTCTCTCTCTGTCTGTCTCTATGTATGTCTCTGTGTCTCTCTGTGTGTCTCTCTCTGTCTCTGTCTCTCTCTCCCTCCCTCCCCCCCCCCCCCCTCTCTCTCTCTCTTCTTGTTCCTTTGTTCAAAGCCTCGGGATCTTCTGATTTAGGGCACTACACTGTCGTAGATGTGAGTAAAGTAGTATGTTGCTGAAACAATTTCTTTCTCATCATCTTCTTATTCTTCGAGTTCTCTTGTTGTTTGTGTTGTTGTTGTTGTCCTTCTTCTTGTTGTTGTTCTTGTTGTTGTTGTTGTTCTTCTTCTTCTTCTTCTTCGTCGTCGTCTTCTCATTCAGGATTTTTCTTTTGTCGGCTGTTTTTCTTTTGTTTTGTTTTGTTTTTGATTAGCTGTGGTTTGTTTTCTTGTGTGGCAAAATTGTAAAAACGCTTTTATTGTGCTTAAATCTTTACCCATTAAAAATTCATTCATTCAATCAATCATTTTTCTTCTTTTTCTTCTCCTTTTTTTCTGTTCATTACCTCGGCTATCTGGGAAGGGGGGAGAGAGAGAGAGAGAGAGAGAGAGAGAGAGAGAGAGAGAGAGAGAGAGAGAGAGAGAGAGAGAGAGAGAGAGGGAGAGAGGGAGAGAGGGAGAGAGAGAGGGGGGGAGGTGGGAGGGAGGGAAGGAGGGAGGGAGGGAAAGAGAGAGCGAGAGAGAGAAAGAAAGAGAGAGGGAGGAAGGGGGGAGGGAAAGAGAGAGAGAGAGCAAGAGAGAGAGAGAGCAAGAGAGAGAGAGAGACAGAGAGAGAGAGACAGATAGAGACATGGAGAGATAGAGACAGAGACATTCACAGGAATAATTATAGACCGAGAAAAATGGCCAGAGACTGAGAAACACACCAACTAAAAACAAAACAAAACAACAAAAAAAGCTTTAAAAAACCCGGATACTACAAACTTCAAAAAGAAGTCGTGAATGCTATTCTTAAAACAGTTCCTTATCCTTCATGAAACTCATTTCGTTTAATAGCATGAAGGAAAAGTGAAACAAATAAAATAAAATAAATAACCTAAAACAACAATAACAACAAAACATTTCCTCCTAAACTTGGATGCAGGGAAGAAGAAGATAAGATAAAACGAAACTGGTAAGAAGTTGTGGTAGAGGAGGAGGAGGGGCAGGGGGGCGGGGGGTAGGAGTGCAGGAGGGAAGGGGGAGGTTTGGGGAGGGCTTGGGGGAAGGTGGAAACCACAAAAAAGGAGGAAGGGGGATTTAATCCCTTACTCCTTTCCAAAAGATTGCAAGCAAATGTTGCGCAGTCGTCCGAAGATTAGAAAGCAGGAGAGCTGTTATCCGTTCCCGGCATTAATCATCACAGAATGGCTTCCATAAGCAGCTTAGTTTTGGTGCCAGACAACACCAGAAAAGATGATGATGAGTGGAGGGGGAGAGAGAGAGGGGGGGAGGGAGGAGAGAGAGGGTGGAGGGGGGAGAGAGGAGGGAGGGGAGGGAGAGGGAGGGAGAGAGAATGAGAGGGAGGGAGAGAGAGACGGGGAGGGAGAGGGATAGAAAGAGAGAGAGAGAGAGAGAGAGAGAGAGAGAGAGAGAGAGAGAGAGAGAGAGAGAGAGAGAGAGAGAGAGAGAGAGAGAGAGAGACAATGACAATGACAATGGTTTATTTGCGATAAGCTTTACGCCCATTCACAAGGGGACAGAGGAATGGGGACTGGGCACAACACATAAACTGGAAACAAAAATACACTGTCAATGACAGCCCAGACGAAACAACATGGCATGGAAATCCATAACATGGGTTTGCAATGATCGAATAGTATCAGTAATAACTACACCTGTGATACAAATTATCATCAGATTCTAGTCATTAGTTTATGATTATACTTATATACGACAACATCATCTGTCATGACACAATTTCAGACTGTCATCGGTCATCATCATCATCATCATTCATTGGAGCTACTATGACACATCTCTACAAGCAAATTCTTTTCTAACAGGTTTGAAAGTTGTTGTCACTTGATCTAGTTTACTCAAAAGATTATCCATTCTATTGTTAAAGTAGTCATGGATTTCTTTAAAGCTGTTCAAAATATCACCATTCGTGGTTTCTTTGGTCTCACATGTCTGCCCCTCAATAAATTCACCCGAATATTCTGCCTCATTCTCCGCACATTCAGAACCAGACACACTCACGTCTTCCTCACCATCCTCTTTTTCTCTCTCACACATCTCCTCTGCCCTTACTTCTGCACTCATGTCATCACTATCACATTCCTTCCCTTCATTCCCAACTTCACCACACAACTGATCACTTTCCATATTGTCAAATTTGACTGTCACTGTCTGTCTGTCTGTGTAATGGTGTGTCAAGTCAATCTGCTGACTGTCAAAACAGCTTCTTGAAGAAGGAGGGCTAGAATTGCACATGGACACATCATTTGGAGCATCAATCTGTGCACGGTTTGCAGCATACACTAGACTGGGTGGGGTGGGTAAGAATAAACCGGAGGGAGACGGAGCCTGTTTGTTTACTTTTTCATCACGGTTTGCTCTGTGTGCTTCTGCACGATTTTTGTCGCGGCACACTTGCGAAAAAGATTTTTTGCGATATGACCTTTGACCTGGGGTGACAGGAAAATGGTTGTTAGCTTTGCCAGTTAATCTTAGAATGATGACAGTCTGGTCACCTCTACCGTCCACTTTGAACGAGGACAGTGTCTGCTCTTGCAATGCAGCATTGAGCGCACACTCCAAAGTCACTGGGAGTCCTGTGACTGGCATTTTGATGCACAAAAAGAGAAAAAACAACAGCACTCCACTCACAGCTCACACAGAAGCGTCTTGCTGGCAGCCAAGCAAGGGAAGCCACTCAGAGAGAGAGAGAGAGAGAGAGAGAGAGAGAGAGAGAGAGAGAGAGAGAGAGAGAGAGAGAGAGAGAGAGAGAGAGAGAGAGCAGACAGACAGACAGAGAGACAGACAGACAGACAGACAGACAGACAGACAAGAGAGAGAAACAGAGAGAGAGACAGAGAAGAGGGATAGAGAGAGAGAAACAGAGAGAGAGACAGAGAGAGAGAGACAGACATACAGGAGAGAGAGAGAGAGAGAGAGAGAGAGAGAGAGAGAGAGAGAGAGAGAGAGAGAGAGAGAGAGAGGCAGGCAGACAGACAGACGGACAGACAGAGAGACAGAAAGACAGAGATAAAGAGGGATGGGACAGAGGAGAGAGAGAGAGAGAGAGAGAGAGAGAGAGAGAGAGAGAGAGAGAGAGAGAGAGAGAGGCAGACAGACAGACAGACAGAGAGACAGACAGACAAAGAGAGGAGATAAAGGGGGGGAGGGGAGAGAGAGAGAGAGAGGGAGAGAGAGAGAGAGAGAGAGAGAGAGGAGAGAGAGAGAGAGAGAGAGAGAGAGAGAGAGAGAGAGACAGAGAGAGAGAGACAGACAGACAGACAGACAGACAGACAGACAGATAGACAGAGACAGAGAGAGAGATAGGGGGAGAGAGAGATGGGAGGAGGGGGGGAGAGAGAGAGAAGACGGCAGGGGTGTGGAGAGGACAGAGACAGAGAGAGAGAGAGAGAAGAAAATACGAAACAAATAAAAAGACAGACAGCAAACTAAGCCACTTCCCTCCTTCGTTAAAGAGACGCAACAGATGGAATTTGGTGTGTGTTAGATCCGAGCAGACAGAAAGAGGGAGGGGAAAAAAATAGAAATAAAAAAAGGAACAAACAAAAAAAGAACAAACAAACCAGAGAAACAAAAAAAAAAACCCTCAAAAAGAGAGACACAAAAAACTGACCGATACAGGCAGGCGGACAGAGAAGCAGACTTAAAGAAAATAACCACATAAAAAAAACTAAAAACAATAAGGAACACACACACACAAAAAAGCAAAACACAACCAACCCAACATACACAGAAAATAAGAACAAAATCTTGAAAAAGACCACCAACCATCACCAACAACAACAACACACAAAAAAAAAACCTGAGGCTTTCTTGCCCAACTTTATCATCAACAGCTACCCACATACCCAAAAAAAAAGCGACTTACGTCAGCACATACGAAGCAAACAAAATGGGCAGGAGGGGGGGGGGGGGAGGGGGAGAGGAAGGAGAGGGGGGCGGAAGGAGAGGGATGAGGGGGTGCAGAAGTAGTGATGGAGAAAAGGGTGGGGGAGGGGGGAGGGGAAGAATTATACAAGACAGAAAGGGAAGAAAGAAAGAAAGAAAGAAAGAAAGAAAAGAATAGAAAAGAAAGAAAGAAAGAAAGAAAGAAAAAGAAAGAAAGAAAGAAAGAAAGAAAGAAAGAAAGAAAGAAAGAAAAGAAAGAAAGAAAGAAAGAAAGAAAGAAAGAAAGAAAGAAAGAAAGAAAGAAAGAAAGAAAAAAAAGAAAGAAAGAAAGAAAGAAAAGAAAGAAAGAAAAAAAGGACAAAATTTGGAAGGCAAAAGAAACTGAAAGAGATGGGAAAGTTGAGGAGGGGTATAAGACAGTAGTAGTTGTGAGGGGTAGTTTACTACAGGTTTCAGATCCCTTATACTCTTGTCACATCGCTGTATAGAGCACATGTTTTAGAGAAAGAACACACACACACACACACACACACACACACACACACACACACACACACACACACACACACACTATTTTTCCTCTGGAGTTAACACCAGTGCTGACTCCACTCTCCCCAAAAGTCCTTCGGATGAGACTTAACATCGAGGCCCCGTGTGCGAACGCACGCAGAACATCTTGCACACACGTTAAATCCTGTTCCGCTTTTCGTAAGAGTAGGCCATTGTGTGCCGGTGGGAACAGATGACAATATTTACAAAACTGCATACACACGGGGACTGGATGAAAAAAAGCACATAAGTGCTTATTCCATTATCCTCGATATAAAAGAATAAATAACTAAATGATAAAAAATAAACATACACACACACACACCACACACAAACGCAAACACACATGTATATGCATGTGTACTCTCATACACACGCACGCAGCCCTGCCCACCCCCTCCCCCCTACTTAGATGAATAAATGAATAAATAAAATTTTAAAAAAACTAACCCAAACACATGAAGTCGATGATAAAAGAAAGAAGAAACAAGGAAAGCAGAAAAAAGAGAAAGAAATGAGGAGAGAAAAAAAAGAAACCGAAATTAAGAAACAATGAAAGAAAGAAAAGAAAAAAGCGACAAAAGAAAGAAAAAAAAAGAAAGATTAAGAGAAAGGAAGGAAGAAAGAAAGTAAGTAAGAAAGAAAGCAAGCATGAATGAATGAATGAATGAATGAATGAATGAATGAATGAATGAATGAACGAACGAACATGAAAGAAAGAGAGAAAGAAAGAGAGAAAGAAAGAAAGAAAGAAAGCAGGAATGTGTATGAATGAATGAATGAATGAATGAATGAATGAATGAATGAATGAATGAATGAATGCTAGACACAAGAGCAAATCTAACAATCTTATTTCTCGCTTTCTGCTTCAGGTCCATGCTTTCTTTTTTTCTTTTTCTTTCTTTCTTTCTTTGAATTTCTTGTTTAAAGAGAAAACAAAAGAAAAGGACACACAAAAAAAAAGAAACATAACCACGAGAAAGAGATGAAAAAAACCTCTCAACAGAACAGAACAGGAAAAAAGAAAGAAAGAAAGAAAGAAAGAAAGAAGAGAGAGAGAGAGAGAGAGAGAGAGAGAGAGAGAGAGAGAGAGAGAGAGAGAGAGAGAGAGAGAGAGAGAGAGAGAGAAGAGAGAGAGAGAAAGAAAGAAAGAAAAAAGAAAGAAGGAAATAAACGAGAAAGAAAAAAGAAAGAAAGAAAGAAAGGAAAGAAAAAAAGAAAGAAAGAAAGAAAAGGAGAAAGAAAAAGAAAGACAGACAGAAAGAAAGACACAAAGAAACAAACAAAGAAAGAAAGAAAGAAAGAAAGAAAGAATGAAAGAAAGAAAGAAAGAAAGGGAGACGGAAACGAGAACAAGCAATTTTTATTTCTTCTCTAGTGTCTCACTCCTATCATCTGCTTTCTGTTGCTTGTGAACTTAACTCTTTTTTTTTCTTTTGCATAAAGATAGAGAGAGGAGAAGAAGAAAAAAAAAGATGTAAAACTCTGAAACACCAAAAGGGCAAAAGGAAGTACAGATTTGTGCCAAAGAAAATTATACCCCTTTTTCAGCTTCCTTTTCGTCTCCCTTTTCTCCCTCGATATCTAGACCTCTGTGCCTCCTCCCCCCCCTCCCCCCCCCCCCCCCCCCCCCCCCCCCCGGCTTATATCATAACACAGACATACATACATACATACATACATACATACATACATACATACATACATACATACACATACACACACTAGACACCAGAGACACAGACAGACAGACAGACAGACAGAAACACACACACTGATTCTCATCGTCACTCTCTCTCCCCTTGGTGCTGCATCTTTGTCTACCGTCCTGTTTCAGCTCTCTCTCTCTCTCTCCTCTCTCTCTCTCCTCTCTCTCTCCTCTCTCTCTCTCTCTCTCTCTCTCTCTCTCTCCTCTCTCTCTCTCCCTCCTCTCTCTCCCCCCTCTCTCTCCCCCCCTCTCCCCCCCCCTCTCTCTCTCACTGTTTTATGGCTCTGTGTGTGTGTGTCTGTCTGTCTCTCTCGCTCATTCTCTCTCTTTCTCTCTCTGCGTATTTTTCTCCCAATGAATAAACAGCAATACTATAAATATATATATATATATATATATATATATATATATATATATATATATAATATCTCTCTTTGTCTGTCTGTCTCTCTCTATCTTTATATGTATCTGTGTTTGTGTCTCTGTCTGCCTGTCTGTCTGTCTCTCGTTTTCTTTCTCCATCAAAAAAAGAAAAAATCAGAAATAAAACTTTTTTTTATTATTTAGAAACAAAAACAAAAACAAAAAGTTTGACCACCTCGTCACCTTCAACTTAACCTGCCCCAAAACTTCCCCAGAACAATACTTTCTTTTCTTTTATTTTTTTAAAAATTTCTTTCTTTTCCTGTCAGTGTTCACCTGTCTCCAATCTTCTAGAGAACTGTTTTATGTCTTTTTTTTGTTTTGGATCACACAATCATAGATTATTCTGCAGAAACGTTGAAGTAGAGAAGATGGAGATGGAGGAGGAGGAGGAGGAGGAGGAGGATTACAAAAAAAGGGAGGAAAGACAGGGGTTGGAGTGGGGGTAGGGGAGGGTTAGAAAATTGAAAGTGAGAAATAAAGAAGATGAGACAAGATAACACTGATTAAGAATATAAAGGTTTTCTTTAAAAAATCATGTGTGGTTTTGTTTTTTTAATTCACCATCGCTTACAGCAGCAAGAAAGCTGGACATCTTCCCCATACTGCTAGAAGCACTACATCTTGGGTTATGATAATATATTTATATTGAATGATTTCATTTTGATGGGATTATCTCTGATAATTTGTTATCGTTTGTTTGTTTGTCTCTTTTTTTTCTTTTGGAAGGACTTCGGAATAACGTAAGAATTAGAAAACACACTCCCACTCACCCCCCCCCCCCTCCCACTCACACCCCCTCCCCCCCCCACTCACACACTTCGTTAGTACAAACACATACACAAACAAGCACGCGCATACACAGACAAGCGCGCGCGCACACACACACACACACACACACACACACACACACACACACCGCGCGCGCGCGCGCGCGCAAGCACAACAAAAGCAGATATATGTGTATGTACGTGTGTGTGTACGTGTGTGTGTATGTGTATGCGTGTGTGTGCATGTGTGTGTGTGTGCATGTGTGTGTGTGTGTGATACATACCTTAACTTGTATGTCCCCGATCCGTCCTCTGCAACAGAGAAAACCAAGTTCAGAAAATGTTTTAAACTAATAGTAATATCAATCCTCTCTGTCTGTCAATCTATCTGTCTGACTTTCTATCTGCCTGTCTGTCTGTCTGTCTGTCTGTCTGTCTGTCTGTCTGTCTGTCTGTCTGTCTGTCTCTCTCTCTCTCTCTCTCTCTCTCTCTCTCTCTCTCTCTCTCTCTCTCTCTCTCTCTCTCTCTCTCTGTTGGTGATGCTGGTTTGTGGGGGGTAGGGGGTTGCTATTACCCTTTAACTGATTTTTTCCCTTAGCTATATTCCCTGATTAGGGCAAGGGCCGGATGAAAAAAAGTATGTAATACTTACTCTGTAACCCTTGAAAAATAAAAAAAATATTCTTTTTTGTGTGTGTGTTTTAAAATAAATATTATTCATTCATTCATTCATTCATTCATTCTCTCTCTCTCTCTCTCTCTCTCTCTCTCTCTCTCTCTCTCTCTCTCTCTCTCTCTCTCTCTCTCAGACACACACACACACACGCACGCAAGCTCGCACACACACACACACACACACACACACACACACACACACACACACACACACACACACACACACACGCACGCACGCACGCCTTTTCATTCAATCAACTTAACAAACAAACACACTTATAAAATTCACTTCTCTCACCTCCTTCCCTTCTCCAGTCTAAAATCACTTGTTAGTGGATAGACGTTAAAATGAAGACACACACACGTTTTTCATATGCTCTATAATGTTATAAGCATACACGTCACCTTCTGAAAAGACTGAACATGTAATTATCAAACGATTTGTAAATCGAAATGCTTTTTTTTTTTTTTTTACTGATAAAAGGATGTAGGATAGAGCGAAAAAGAAAACAAAAAGGAAGAAGAAAAAAACACCGATACAAAAATTAAAAAAAGAAAGAAAAGGGAAGAAATCAAAGGAAGAAAATGTGAAAAAAAAAGAAATGAAAAGAAAAAAGAAAGAAAGGAATAAAAGACAAAGGGAAAGATAAATAGAAAACCAGAGGGTGAGGGAGTGCACAAAAAACCCAGACTTAAACACAGGGAGGAGAGACACTAGAAAGAACAAAATCACAAACGAATGAGAAGAAAAAAAAAGACGAACAAATAGAACAAACGAAAGGAGAAGGAAAGATGAAAGAAAGAAAGAAAGAAAGAAAGAAAGAGATCGAGGAAAAATATGAAAGAGCATAACCGGCAAGAAATCAAGAATATCAACAAGGAGAGAAAGACAAGAAATGGTGGAAAAAAACAAGAAAGAATGGCAGCGATCAAATAATATATATATATATATATATATATATATAATATATATATATATATATATATATATATATATATATATATATATACATATACACAGAGAAAGAGACAGAGACAGAGAGAGACAGAGAGAGAGACAGAGAGAGAGATTGTAGAAAGATTCAATACAAAATCCACAAAAACACAACAATCGCTAACGACTCCATAATTAATATTAATAACCCCAAACCAAGACAGACGATAACTAACAACACACAACTTCTTTCTGTCACACGATCACAATTCAGACATCCCACAAGCCCTGCCCATCCCAAAAGTCTGCTTTACGACAATGGGGTCACGGATGTCAGAACGATTCACGGCATTCAGCGCATGCGCGCTTAGACTGTGTGGAATCAATGTCTGAGAAAACGTGGTTGTGATTAGAGAGCAGTTAAGGGAGGCAATCTGCCAAAAAAACGGATGAAATCAGACAATGTTGCTGTTCTGGTCTGGAGAATGGGACAGGATCATTTATACTGACTGTTAAAAAGAAAACATTCCCGAGGTAGGAATGCGGCTACCTTAATGGTTGTCAAAAATGGATGCAAAATCTCAACAGTGGTGAACACTAGATCTCTACTAGCCGAGGAACAGAATTTTAAAATTACAAAACCCACACCCAACATCATACACACAAGGACTGGATGTTGTTGTGTTTTTTTTTTAAAAGCACGTGAGTGCTTATTCCATTATAAAAATAAAAGAATAAAAACGAATGATAAATGATACTGATTGCTATGAAGAAAATAACAACAATATTTTAACACTGGTGGCTTGCTATGTGGCTCCTGAAGACTGCCCCTGTCTATACACTTGCAAAAGAGACAGCTCGGATGACACTCTTTGACTTAATCAAAGATGTACAATTAAAGCGGAACATTTTCTGTCAGCCTCTGATAAGATGCCTGGATCAGATATGTATGATAATTATCCACAAACAAAACCTTTCTGTCACACAGCACAAAAACCCGAATATTATCAACAAAGAAAATATCTAACACAACAAAAACCCTGATAATTATGAACAATCAAACAAAACCTTTCTGCCACACAACACAAAAACCCGGTTAATATCAACATAATCTCAAAGCCACACAACACAGAAACCCTGATATTTATAAAAAAAAACAACAAAAAAAACATTTCTACCACACAACATAGAAACCTGATAATTATCAAAAATCAAACAAAAACCTTTGTACCACACAACACAAAACCCCGATAATTATCAACAATCAAAAGTTCTCAACCACACCACACACACACACACACACACACACACACACACACACACACACACACACACACACACACACACACACACACACACAAAACATACAAGACTTGCCCAGCACAATTTCTGCTTTCTTTACGACAATGGAAGTGTGCGATGTCAGAACGATTATCGGCATTCAGCGCATGCGCTGGGATTGTGCAGGAATCACTGTCTGAGAAAACAGGGGAGGTAATTACGGGACAGTTTAGCGTGGCAATCGGGCAGAGATGGGAGATAACAGACAATGTTATTGTTGTGCTCTGGTGAATGGTGCAGAAAAAACTGATACTGATTGTAAGAGAAGAAGAAAAAAAAGAAACCACGGTAACAACAAATATTTGACACTGGTAATCTGCCATAATTTATTACTTACGCTATCTCTGTCTATTTATTTCCGAATCAGAAGGTTGAGCCTACCTTGTTTTAAAGAGGTTCGGTTCTGATTAGGATATTTTTATGGGGATTTTTTTGGATTAGGTTATCTCTTCTTTTTTTTTTTTGGGGGGGGGGGGGAGTTGTTGTTGATGTTGTTTTTTTTGTTTCCTTTTTTTTTTTGGTGGGGAGGGGGTGGGGGAGGGATGTTAAAAGTTTTAGAGTGGCGCCTTCATCGTCGTGCTTTTATGATGTTATAACAATGTCTGCCTCTTCGCTGTATTTATTTCAACAACGGAAAGAAAATAGGATAGAGAGAAGGAACGAAAGAAAGGAAGAAAGAAAGAAAGAAAAATGAATGGATGAATGAAAGACAGAAAGAAAGAAAGAAGCAAATAGAAAATTGAGAGAGAGAGAGAGAGAGAGAGAGAGAGAGAGAGAGAGAGAGAGAGAGAGAAGAGAGAGAGAGAGAAGAGAGAGAGAGAGAGAGAAAATAATTCTTTAATAATCTTTATTTTATTTTTCAAGGGTTACAGAGTAAGCATTACATACTTTTTTTCATCCGGCCCTTGCCCTGATCAGGGAATAAACTATAAGCTAAGAAACCCCCTCCCTACCCCTACATACCAGCATCACCACCAACAGCAGTTCAACAAATATTTTAAAAGAAGAAAACGGGATACATTCAACAAAACGCGTCATCCTAACTAAAGAGAGAGAGAGAGAGAGAGAGAGGAGAGAGAGAGAGAGGAGAGAGAGAGAGAGAGAGAGAGAGAGAGAGAGAGAGAGAGAGAGAGAGAGAGAGAGAGAGAGAGAGAGAGAGAGAGAGAGAGAGATTAGAGAGAGAGAGAGAGAGAGAGAGAGAGAGAGAGAGAGAGAGAGAGAGAGAGAGAGAGAGAGAGAGAGAGAGCGTGTTTGTGTGTGTGTGTGAGAGAGAGAGAGACAGAGAAGAAAAGACACAAGAAACAAAGAAAAATAAACAAAAGAAACACACAAAAAACATAGTAAGATGATTAAGCTTTGTAAAGGAAAGAAAGGGGAAACTTGAGAGAGACAGACAGACAGAGACTGAGAGACAGAGACAGAGACAGAGACAGAGAGGGAGAGAGAGAGAACCAGTAAAGAAAAGGAGAAAAAAAACAACCTACGGAAATCAAATCCAAAGAGACACTGTAGACCAGAATATCAAGGCCATAAAAACAGAACAATTGCCATCGATTTTCCATACATTTCCCTAGATTAGAAGACATCTCCGATAATAGTCAACAAACAACTTCTTTCTGCCACACAAAACAGAAACGAAATAACAACAGAGACAATTATTCTGCCACCACACACACACACACCTACACACACACACACACACACACACACACACACACACACACACACACACACACACACACACACACACACACACGCCTGGCCCTGCCCCAAAACTCTTTGCTTTACGACATAGGAGTCAGCCATGTCAGAACGATTTTGCGGCATTTAGCGCATGCGCTTGGATTGTGTGGACTCATCAAATGTCGGCGTAAACATGGCGGTGATTGCAGCAGGGACAGTTTAGTGAGGCAATGCGGCAGACGATGAGAGATAGCAGGTAATGCTGTGGTTCTGTTTTCCTCAATAAAACAGAAAAAGCTGATATTTGTGACTGTGAGGAAGACAACCAAAAATCTTATGCTAAAACGGGGTAACGAGCGTACTGAAAAGAAAACAAAAAATAAAATGATAATAAATCTTCTTCTCGTCAAACGCTCAGACAGTAACTAGTGTTGCAGTCTGTAACTGCAGTAAATAATGACATAGTCTGTAGCTTTAGAAAACAATGATACAGTCTGTAGCTTCAGGAAACAATGATACAGTCTGTAGCTTCAGGAAACAATGACACAGTCTGTAGCTTCAGCAAATAATAACTTTGTAGCTTTAGTAAATAATGACACAGTCTGTAGCTTCTGCAAATGATAACATTGTAGCTTCAGTAAATAATGACACAGTCTGTAACTGCAGTAAATAATGACACAGTCTGCAACTTCAGAGAATAATGACATAGTCGGTAACTACAGTAAATAATGACACAGTCTGTAGCTTCAATAAGCTTAATGACTACCAGCACATGACTGTGCATTCATGTAGAACTGATGCCTACACAAACATGGCCCTGATGGCAGTGAGGGTCTGGGGAAAGATGGATCAGACACATGATATCAGGAGAGGAGAGGTTATTAGTCTGGGCAAAACCTTCTTCTACTCCACAACAATAGAGTCTGCGGCCTCAGAGGAGCGTAAGGCATTCAGAGCATGAACAGCTATTTACAATCAATGCCTGGGTACACACACCCTTCACCATAGTGTCTTCCTTAGAATATATACCATGAAGCAGAAAAATAAGGAAGAGAAAATAAAGGATGTTATCCTTCTGACCATAGCATTCCGAGCTTCAGTGTAGCTCTGACATAATGTATACTATAATTATGCATCCACATAAATTCAATGCCTTCGTAAGCATACCTCTGGCGAACACATCCTTCAAAGATGCCCGCACCTTAGGAAGATTGCGTACGGAAATAACCCTAAAAACCAAGCTGTACGGCCCACGAGAAGAGCTGGAAAGGACATACCATGATTTTTTTTTCCCCAGACACATCTGACGAAGAAAAGCGAATATGAGAAGTAGAAGCATACCTCTGACCATAGTCAATGGCTGAGAAGCAGTGAAGTAGAAACAAACTACCAGCAGAGCCTAGTTGTCAGGAGGAAGCTCCCCTATGTTGCTTTACGACAATGTATGTAGTCTGCAACTTCAGTTGACTTCATGACTGTCAACGCATGCGCATCCACGTGGAACTCACGACTGCGTAAAGACACGGCTGGTCATAGTAAAAGTCTGAGAAACATTGAAGTGGAAATTATGAATAGGAGATACCAGGCAGGGGGCGTTAGTTATTATTCTGGGTAAAGCCTCCTGCTTTACGACAATGGAGTCTGCGACCTTAGCTACTGAGATAGGTTTTCGACATTCACAACAGGCGCATCCATGTGGATTTGATGCCTGAGGAAACACGCGAGCACCACTGCTCATTGTTAAAGTTTTGAAGAGTGTAAAGCAGGGATAAGAGATATAAGATGTCGTTATTATTTTGAACTTTGGAGTCGTGTGACTTTTGCCTGGCTTATGACTTTTAGTATATATGCGCATCCATGTACATTCGATTTCTGTCTGAGAAATGGTAAATTATCATAAATGACAGATACCAGGAGACGATATCATTCTGGGCGAAGCATTTTTCTGCTTTCCGCCAATAATGTCTGTAACCTCAGAATAATGGATAACATTCCAAACAGGTCACTGTTAAATTGATACCTGTGTCAACACTCAGCTACCACTGATCCTAATAACTGTTGTAGAAATGATGAAGCAGAAACAGAAGATCTATAACAGAGTCAGTGATTGTTCTGGCCACAGACCCTGTACCGTCAGTGTGGATTACCTTACAACTATTAGTAATGCAACCTCGGAGAGGTTAAGAACTTTCAAAACAAGCACATCCATGTTACCGTTTGGCCTGTGTAAACTCTCGGATACTACTGACCATAGGAAAAGTACGTCCCCTCCCTACCTCCCTCCCTCCCCTCCCCCCTACTTTAACTTTCCTTTTGTTTTAAAGGCCCCTGTCCCCTCCCCCCCTTCTTTAAAGACCCACTTCCCCCCTACTTTAATCCCCCTAACCATTTCCACTTTCCTGGTCGAATATCACTGACATTGACCCACACATTAAAATCGGATGAGACTTTAAACCGAGGCCCCGTGTGCAGACGCACGCAGAACATCTTGAGCACACGTTAAATCCTGTTCCGTTTTTCGTAAGAGTAGGCCATCGTGTGCCGGTGGGAACAGATGACATTTACAAAACTGCATACACACGGGGACTGGATGTAAAAAAGCACAATAATGCTTATCCATTATCCTCGATATAAAAGAATAAATCAAATCAAATCGAAGACAACACAACGCGCATCTATGTAGAGCTAATGCCTGTGTAAACACACCAGTGGTCACTGTTGAGACTTGAGAAATAGAGAAGTAGAACCAAGCAGCAGCAGAAGATGTTATTATTCAGAGAGCAGAAGCCGTTATTACTATTCAGAGTGAGGAAGCAGAAACAAGAGATATCGGAAGCCGTTATATTATTATTCAAAGTTAAGAAGCAGAAACAGGAGATAGCAGATGACGGTAAATTATTATTCAAAGTGAAGAAGCAGAAAAAAAATATAGCAGAAGCCGTTATATTATTATTCAAAGTTAAGAAGCAGAGACAGGAGATAACAGAAAACAGTTATCATTCAAACCAGAGCTCCCCAATTCTGCAGATCATTGACATTATAGTTTATAACTTTATAGTTTATAACGCAGAACATCTTGCGCACACGTTAAAAACCCCGTTCCGCCTTTCGGAAGAACAGGCCATCGTGTGCCGATAGGAGCGATGACAAAATTTATTAAAAAAACAGCATGCACACAGGTGTCGTGTTTAGACACCATCCCTGAGGGGGAGAAAAATATAATGGGTAGGCGCTGCACTTGTGGCGACGCGCTCTCCCCGGGGAGAGCAGCCCGAATTTCACGCAGAGAATTCTGCTGTGACATAAAGTGGTATAAAATAAATAAAATAAAACTTCAGTGTGGGGTGTGACAGACAGTCAGCACATGCACGTTTATGTGGAATCGAAACATGTGTATGCACACCTTTGATGAGAAAAAGAGTAGAGAAATATTGTATAGATCTACCACTTTACGTCACGGCTGATTTCTCTTCCTGAAATTCAGGCTGCTCTACCTGGGGGGAGCGCGTCGCCAAAAGAGCAGTGCCACCCAATTTTTTTTCTTTTTCTGTCTGCAACTTTATCTGGTTTCCTCTCAGAGTGGCTTTTTCCGACAAAATTTTGCTAGGGATAACTCTCGTGTTGCCGTGGGTTCTTCCACATGCGTAAAATAAGTACTGCACACATGATCTGGGTTTATCGTCTCATCCAAAAGACTAGCATCCAGACCACCACTCACGGTCTAGAGGATGAGGAGAAAGTTTAGAGCACAAACGGGGATCGAACCACCACACACTTAAACCCTGGACTTTTCGCTTTCTAGGCAGGTGCGTTAACATCCTCTAGACAACCCACCCATCCATCCACCCACTAGTGAAATAAAATGGGGAAAACCAGAGAAACACCATTACTCTGGGGGAAAACTTCATTCCACTCTTCGACAATCCAGTCTGTAATACGATTTACCTCAGTGAATTTATAGATCTATGCGAGTCCACGAGTAATAGATACCTGCGTAAACACATCAATGAATATAGTGAATACCTGAGAAAGCTATGAATCAGAAACAAAGAGATGACAGGAAAAACAGTATTCTTCTATAAGAAGAAATCAAACCAAACCTAACTTTACCACAACACACTCTGTAATACGATTTACCTCATTGAATTTTATGTGAGTCCACGAGTAACCGAATACTTGTGTAAACACATCAATGAATGCAGTTTTTTAATGGCGGAGAAAACTACGAAGCAGAAAACAACAAGAGATACCCAGGAAATACAGTATCCTTCTGGAAGGAGAAATCAACCAGTCCTACTTTACGACAGTACGGTCTGTAATACCATTTACCGCATTGAATTTATAGATCTAGGCGGGTCCACGAGTAAGAAATCGATACCTGTGTAAACACATCAATGACCGTAGTAAATGCCTGGGAAGCTACGAAGCAGGAACGTAAGATACAAGGAAAACAGTCTCATTGTGGAAGAAGAAATCAACCAGCCTTACTTCATGACACTACAGGCTGTATATAACTTCAGTGTGGTCGATGACTGTCAGCTCATTGGGCATTCATGTGAAATCTATGGCTGGCTGTGTAGGGGGAGGGGGGGGGATATAGCCTGGTGGTCAGAGTAATGCGCTCGTGATCTGCTGACCCGGGTTCGAATCTCGCCCAGGAGGAGTTTTTACTCTTAAGTTAACATCAGTGCCGATTCTACTCCCCCAAAAATCCTTCCGATAAGACTTTAAACTGAGGCCTCGTGTGCCAACGCACGCAGAACATCTTGCGCACATGTTAAATCCCGTTTCAAGAAAAGTAGGCCATTGTGTGCTGGTGAGAACTGATGACAACATTTTAAAAAACTGAGTACACGCGGGGATTGAATGTAAAAAAGGACATGAGTGCTTATTCCAATATCGTCGAAAGAAAAGAATAAAAATAAAAATAATAAATAAATAAATAAATGAATAAATGAATAAATAAATAAATAAATAAATAAATAAATAATCCCACGACTGACCACGGTTGCAGTTATTAAAAAAAAAAAGACCAGTAAGCTAAAAATGGGAGGTACCAAGGAAAATATTCATTCTGCGCAAACGGTCTTTCTGCTTTGAGAAAGCAAGGTCTGCTTCCTCAGCTCGATTTAAGTGATTCAGAACATGTATTGTATTGTATTGTATTGTATTGTATTGTGTTTATTGTATTGTATTCTATTGTACTGTTTTGAACTGTGTTGTATAGTATACCACTTTAAGTCACAACATATTTTTCTGCATGAAATACAGGCTGCTCTCTCCGGGGGGAAAGCGTGTCGCCACAAGAGCAGAGCCGCCCTTGTGCATGCTTTTGGAATAAATACCAGAAACTACATACCCCTGATCATCCCATCGAACGTCTGAAAAAACAGTCAAGAAAAGACAGGAACTGTGAGTGTTGGGACGTTATATTGTGGGTATGGTCAGACTGGGTGTTGTAACAACAAAGTATGCGATGTCAGTGTGGTTTACCCCTCTCAGTATAATTATGTTCACTCAGGCTGACAGGATGCTTGGTGATGAAAGTCGAGGTTTAGCTGACAAAGTATACGAATTAATAGGAGCTTTATTTTTTGTGTGTGCAATTCTCAATAGTTGAAAGTATAATAATGCTGGTGATTACAACAATAGCGAAAAAGTACAATGACACTGACGATTACAAAAAACAGCACAGAAAAAGGTCTCCCACCCCTACATCCCAACCTGGCTCAGTCTTTTCCAGTCTTCAATATTCAACCCACCCCATTCTTGTCAATGACCAGCAAATCAGTTCCGCCATGCGTGCGAGACATTCCAGAAACCCATATACGACTTCTTCAAAACCAAAGTTGTTTGACGACAAGAAAGGCTGAAGAATCTGAACACTGAAAAACCTTTAGCTGACAATACCCGAAGCCAGAATCAATGTTTCTTTTGACTTGGAGAATTGTCAGACACCTTGAAAGTCTGAAAGGCTGCTGAAAGGAAGACATGTTCAAAACTCGTGCTAAGCCTATGTCATTATGGACGGAGGGAAAGGGAGAAAAAGCAACTAAGAATAATACCTGGTAGAAATGGTGCAATATCTTTCTGGTTCAGTGGAGGAAGGGGAAAAGAAAAAATGACAACCGCGGAGAAACGAAATCTGGAATTTGGCACTTAACCACAGATTTCTATAAAATAAAAAAAAGTACTAGATAAAAAAAAGTCATGTATAACAGCGAAAATGGGCGTTTAAACTTTCCCGCCTCTATAATCAGAAAGGCATCATATTTTTTATATCTATTTTTTCATACTTTCTGTTCATCCAGTTCCTCACACCCTCACCAAATCTCCGTCTAACTTTCTCGAATCCTCCAGTGTACCGTCACGTTCCGCTAAATCCCCCAAACCCCCCCTGTAACGAATCGATCCACGCCTTGCATGCCCCCAAAGAGGCACTGAACCAAAGATGTCTAAAGACCTTCTCAAGGCCTTCCACCACCGCTGCTTCACGATGATAAAAGGGGGTTCTATTTTGGAGCGATTTACAACGCAGCCCAACACAGCGAATGGGGGGATACAGGATCAATGCCTGTGTACTGAAGACACGCAGATAGACATGTATGTATGTAGCTCTCTCTCTCTACATGGCTGCTGGTGGTGGTGGTTGTTGTCATAAAAGGCTGTGAGGCGGGGTAAAAGAGAAATGATGGGAGAGAGAGAGAGAGAGAGAGAGAGAGAGAGAGAGAGAGAGAGAGAGAGAGAGAGAGAGAGAGAGAGAGAGAGAGAGAGAGAGAGAGAGAGATATCAGACACTGAGACAGCAGCCTCCGCGTTCTTATATAGGGGAGGAAATGGGACGAAGCGAAAAATGATGATGGTGCTTTGTATGTGTGTGTGTGTATGTGTGTGAGTGTGTGTGTGAGTGTGTGTGGTGTGTGTGTGTGTGTGTGTGTTGTGTGTGTGTGTGTGTGTGTGTGTGTGTGTTGGGGGGGGGGGTTGTTGTGTGTGTGTGTGGGTGTTGTTGTTGTTGTTGTTGTGTGTGTGTGGTTGTGTTGTTGTTGTTGTGTTTGTGGGGGGAGGGGGGAGGGGGGGGGGCGCACGCGCGCACTTTCATTAAAGACGTGCAACTGACAGAAATAACGAAAAGGATGTGATAATGATGATGATAGAAAAATAATCAACGAAGTAACTTCGTTCAGGATTCTTAAATCTAAATTATATCAAAGACCCTATGCAATACAGCATCATATCTTAAATCTGTCTTTATAATTACATTCACAGACTGTACACAATCCCGTTTTGTTCTTCTTCTTCCTCAAAAGTTCAGACGGCAACTATTGTTATCTGACATATGAACGAAAATGCGTTGCACTGCCGTTAAGCGCATGACAGGTCAGGCCCAGCGCATCCGACTTCAGCATGGGAGAGAAAATCTTTTAAGTCTTTCTGGGGGTAAAAAAAAAAAAGCAGGAGAATGGAACAATAAGGCGGAAAACAGACAAAAACGAGGTGACAAGAAAAAACAAAAACAAAACAGAAACAAAGAGAGGGATAGAAAAGAGGGAACTCCCAGCACAAAACTTCCAGAAAGTGAGGATCCTATTTATACTGACAGGCTCCCGGCATCCCCACGGGGAAATCTTTTTTTTCAAAACTATCCCTTCCTTCCTTCCCTCCTTCCACAGTGCTCCTCTTAAGTTGTCAAATCTTTCACAATCAAGCATCAAACCCCATTCCAAGCTCTCAATTCAAGAAACACACACTATTTTCCCATGCCACACGAAAAACGGAAATTTAGAAGCATTGTCAATCTCTGTCAAGGTTTACAACAATGGAGTCCACCAGGTCAGAAAGATTATATAAATGCCAATCACCATACCCCCCTCCCCCTAAACTCCACTCCAATCGATTTTTCTCTTTTAATACACCAGCCATGAAAGGAGGGGAAAAAACAAGATGTTAAGAGACAGTGTGATTGTAAAGATGGGGCAGATAACACATCCATGGCTTTATTGTGCAGAAAAGGATCATGACTGGGGCGAACATAGAGTTTGGGTGTTTTTTTCTTTTTCATTATTTTTTCTCCCGAATAGCTTAACTAAAAATGGATCTTAATTCCCTCCTGCCAGCGCAAAACAATCGAAATGAGCTACATACTTTGCTCACGTCCATAGATCAGGAATGAATCGGTGTATGTTGTTCTGTTTTATGAGATACACCTACCAAGTTGACACACCACACGCGCGTGTATATATATATATATATATATATATATATATATATATATATATATATATATATATATATATATATATACATATATATAATATATATATATATATATATATATATATATATATATATATATATATATATATATCGCCGGAATTTCACGCAGATAAATCTGCCGTGACTTAAAGTGGTATACAATACAACACAACACAATACAATAATGAAACAAAATTAAAAATCAAACACACGCAAGTATGAATTACAACAAAAAAGCAAACAGAAATGTCTAATATCTTGTCTAATGTCTTGTCTAATATCACATTTTGTGAAAAGACGTAAAATGAATCGAACACACACACACACACACACACACACACACACACACACACACACACACACACACACACACACACACACACACATTTGTTTGTATTTGTTGGTGGGTTGTTGTTGTTTTTTTAGGGTGGAGGGTGACATGTTTTTGAGGGTTTTTTTGTTGTTGTTTGTTTTGTTTTGTTTTTGGGGGGGGTTTTTTGTTGTTTTTTTCCCGTCTAATATCACTAAGAGTGAACAGACGTAAAATTGAAGACACAACAACAACAACAACACACACACACACACACACACACACACACACACACACACACACACACACACACACACATACATACATACATACATACATACATACATACATACATACATATATATATATATATATATATATATATATATATATATATATATATATATATATATATATATATATATCTCGCCGGAATTTCACGCAGATAAATCTGCCGTGACTTAAAGTGGTATACAATACAACACAACACAATACAATAATGAAACAAAGTTAAAAAGCAAACACACGCAAGTATGAATTACAACAAAAAAGCAAACAGAAATGTTGAAATGAAACAAGTAAGCAGACAAATAACAGTCAGAAAAATCAAACAGAAAAATACACATTGAAAAAATGGTATACATGTATAGATAAACAAAAATTTAAACTGATAAACAGAAGAAAGCAACCTTGATAAATGCCAACTCCCTTCCCAGTATTCCTAAAAGAAAAAGAACAGAAATGCTTACAAAATTGTCATTAGACTCAGCAAGACTTTTCTCTACTCAGAAAACAAACACCTAAAACACGCAGAACACACGTTAAATCCTGCTCCGCTTTTCGTAAGAGTATGCCATTGTGTGCCGTTTGGAACAGATGTCAAGATTTACAAAACTGCATACACACGGGGACTGGATGTAAAACAAAAACCCACATGACTGCTTATTCCATTATCCTCTATAAAAAAAAAGATAAAAATATAAAATAATAAATAAATAGATAAATAAATAAATGAATAAATAAATAAATAAAAGTTTCATCGACCTCCACAAATAGACAAGAACCTTCCATTCACTCCTCCATCCCCACTACCCCTTCACCCAATCTCTTGTATTTTTTTTAAAAATCGGAATCCTTCACATTCAAGCGATCCCATTCCTGTAAATTATCCACAAACACGTTGCCCCTGTCCCACAACGTGAAACCCCCGCAGGCCTTTTCAAGCTCCAGTCTGTTTTATGACAATGGAGTTTGCGGCATCGGCACGATTTACGACATTCAGTGCAGGCGCATGGACACAGAATCGATGTCTGTGTTGATCAGCTTCTGGGGAAAGTCTGAGAGGAAATGCAGCCGAGATTGCAAAATGCTATCGTTCTGAGCTGGTTGTAAAAGCTCTGAGCACTAATGACACAAGAACACAAGTATGTATTTAAGGGGACGGGAGAGCTCAAAAGTCAGAGCACTCCCTTTCCCCAAGCCAATGTTATGCAGAATCGAGCGTGGTTACCAAGTGAATGGGTGACTGTTTGCTCACCTTGGCTTCAGTACAGTCCCTCAGTCCACCCAGCTGTAAATGGGTACCTGCTCCTTTAGGGACAGGGAAGGTAAAGCAGCGAGGGAGAGGAGATGGGCACCCTCCCTCAACATGCTAGCCCCTAGAGAAGCTGAGGTGTCTGACGCGTCGCTCCTCTACAACCACACAGGTTAAAGGGCACCTTTACTTTTATCTTTACTATGTATATTAAACTAGTTTGGGAATCTGGGAAGTTCTGGGAATCACTGTGAGATTGAAATTGCACACTACATGAGAAGTTTGCAGTGTATGACTGTTTTCCGAGTACCTCGCCACATAGGCAGCCACACTCCGACTTCAGAGGATTTTTTTATACTTTAAAGGAGAGTGCAGGTTGGTGTGTTAAGAGTTTGTCATGGCTGAAGGCAATCTGAACACAACATTTTACAACATTAACAACACTATAGTGTAGGCCTTGGCAATTAGCCGACATCAATAACTGACACAGCTTTTGGCCTGGGCCAAGGAAATGACATGAACCGGCAGGTAAAACCCCCAACACACCCCCAGGAATGAACCACTCATCACAGGCGCGAACCTAGTGCCCTCAATTACTGTCACGTTGCGCGTTCGACACTCTAACCACTCGGCTTTAGGTCCAATCCCCGGGTTGAGTAACTATAACCATAAATATGCCGGATAACAATTATTGAGATCTGCACAATTTTCAGCTCTGGGTGCACAGGTATTGATCCTATAGCCACTGCCGGTAACAGCTGACAGAGAGATGTAGGACAGAAAAACGGGATGATTGTGATCATGATAATCTGTCATGGTGATGATAATCGTGATGATCATGGGCCCTGATCAGGGGAAGGTAGGATGAATCTATTATTAAGCGGTGTGCGAACGCTTGCTTTTGGTAGTTTGAATAGATCTTTATTTAGAAAACGTGAATAATATATACATACAAATTAAGAGCAATAATAAACAAAAATAGCTTATGGCATACTCCAAACGGGATAGCTCAGTGGTCTGAGCACTTCGTTTTCCCCAAGCTAAGGCTAATTAAGCAGCATCGAGTGTGGTTACCAAGTGGATGGGTGACCGTTTGCGCGCCTTGACTTCAGTACAGTCCCCCAGTTTCACACAGCTGTGAATGGGTACCTTCCCTCTTGAGGGTCAGGGAAGGTAAAGCAGCGAGGGAGAGGAGACGGGCGCCGCCCTCAACATGCTGGCCCCCTAGAGAAGCTGAGGTCTCTGACGCCTCCCTCCCCTACGACCACATAGGTTATGTGACAACCGCCACCTTTACCTTTTTATACTCCAAGCAATACATTTGACTGAATTACGTTAGCTTTTCAGTTCCTGGTAGTATTGGTAATACTTTCCTGGGTGTATTGCTGTTAGATTTATTCTCCTGCTGAATTTGTAATCCTCCATACCTTAAAAAGAGTGAAAATCATTGAATCTGGAAATCTTCAATCGCTCTGCTCTGGAGGTCAACAAACACATTTTGTGAGATCAGAGCTTAATATGTTAAAGTGATGGTAAAATATCACGACACTCATAAACTACAGGCTTGTCTTTTCTTGTCCAATTATTCCAAAGAATAGTTTTTTTTTTATCTGGTGTGTGTGTGTGTGTGTGTGTGTGTGTGTGTGTGTGTGTGTGTGTGTGTGTGTGTGTGTGTGTGTGGTGTGTGTGTGTGTGTTTCGAAGGGCTTTAGAGAGACAGACAAATAGACAGATAGAGGCGGAAAGAGAGAGAGAGAGAGAGAGAGAGAGAGAGAGAGAGAGAGAGAGAGAGAGAGAGAGAGAGAGAGAGAGAGAGAGAGAGAGAGAGACAGACAGACAGACAGACAGACAGACAGACAGACAGACAGACAGACAGAGAGACAGGGAGAGACAGAGACAGAGAGAGACAGAAAGACAGAGACAGAGAGAAAGACAGAGACAGGAGAGAAAGACAGAGACAGAGAAAAACAGAGACAGACACATTGAGAGGTGGGAGGCAGACAGACAGAACCCTGTCTGTCCAAGGAAAAGGAATTTAAACATGTAGACATTGCCGCCCTCTTTGATCCAACACTCCACGGCAAAAAAAAAAAAAAAAAAAAAATGAATCAAAATTAAACCCAATTATCAAATAATCGAAGATTTTTTTTTTTAAAACAAAAAAATAAACAACAAAGAATGTGGCGATCAATCACTCAATTGAAAAAGAAAAAAAACCTGATTACTCGGTCATCATTATATAAAAAAAAGAAGTAGAAGTTAATCAACCATTTCAAACTTCCTTTTTTTTTATCAATACCACAATGTTCATAAACACACTAAGAAAGGAAAGAAACCGACAGTAAAATAGATGCTGAGACACAGAGAGAAAGAGGAAAGGGGGGTGAGAGACAGGAGGAGAGGCCTTGAAGAAAAAAAAAGAGTGCGGCGAGAAAATTATGGAGAGAGAGAGAGAGAGAGAGAGAGAGAGAGAGAGAGAGAGAGAGAGAGAGAGAGAGAGAGAGAGAGAGAGCAGGAGAGATGGGCGGAGAGAGTGAGTGGGTGAGTGAGTGAGTGAGTGAGTGAGTGAGTGAGTGAGAGAGAGAGAGTGTGTGCGAGTGTGTGTGTGTGTGTGTGTGTGTGTGTGTGTGTGTGTGTGTGGTGTGTTGTTGTGCGTGCGTGCGTGCGCGCGCGCGCCGCGCGCGCGCGCGCTATTGTTGTTGCTGATGCTGTTGATGTCGCTTTCGTTTCGTTTCCCTTTGCTCTGTTTTGTTTTCATTATCTCCGTTGTTGTTTCAAACATATCATCTCTGGCTTTCCATTTTCAAATACCAATCTACTGAGTCACAAACATACTGGTGTACAGTTTATGACGTTCCATCTGTTCTGAATCAGAACTTGTACATTTTACCCGAAGTTAGAATGCGGCTACATTCGTGGTGGACAAAAACGGTCGCATACGCAAAAATCTCACCATTGGTGCACCTCTGAGCTCTAGCCGAGGAGCGACAAAAGAGATTCCACCTCAACTCAGGCTTAGCTTAGTTTAAAACATGTGAAACTTTCAACTTCAAGTAGACAAAGTGAATCAATCAATCTGTACAAACACATGACAAGTCAGTGACCGCAGTATTGTAAGAAAAGAAAACAATAATGATGAATGATGGTGATGGTGATGATGATGATGATGATGATTAGATGATGATGATATGTAAATGATGATATGATAATAGCAATAATGATGATGATGATAATATCAATAAAAATGATATAATGATAATAACAACAACAATAATAATGATAAATAAATAATAATGATAATAATAATAATTAATAATAATAATAATAATAATAATAATTATATAATAATATATAATAATAATAATAATAATAATAATAATAATAATAATAATAATAATAATAATAAATAGATAACGAAAGCAATACAAGAAAACACATGTAGAACAGCCTGGATTTCAGAGAGGAGAAAAGAAAAAACAAAGTCAAAACAACAATGCAACGATCATGATAACATATGAACTCCTGCTACCCTAACAGCTACTGCTACCACCACCACCATACACCACCATCTTCTCACCACCACCATCATCAACACATCTCCAACACACACCACCATCACCACCACCATTCTCCACCATCACCACCACCCCACCCCACCGCCATCACCACCTCCCCCCGCCACACACTTTCACCACCACACCCCCACCTTATCCCCGCTCCTCACCCCCCCCCACCCCCCCCACCCCCCCCGCTCATAACGCGAACCTCACCACCACACCACAACTACGCAACCATCACACATAATCTTCCACCGCAATTACAGACACCATCATCATCATCGCCACTACCACTGCATCTACTACCACCATCACCTCATGATTATATATGTTGGGTTGTTGTTGTTGGTGTTGGTGTTTCGTTTTTGCCTTCCTCGGCTAAAGCTCCGAGGTTCACCAATGGTGAGATTTTGCGTACGCGACCGTTTTCTGCCTACCATGAAGGCAGCCAGCCGCATACCGACTTCAGAGACACATCCTGGGTATGTTCGTGCTCCTTTAACCCACTCAACGCTGACAGGGATTGCATGCGGGATCTTTAACATGCATGATTAATCTTCTGCATGTGTATGTACGTGAAGGAAACCAAGGCACTGGCAGGTCTGCACTTAAAGTTGACCTCCCAGAGATCGCAAAAAAAAACCCACCCTTAATTACACCTGACGCCACCGAGATTCATTGAAATCAAACGGTCTTAACCATTCGGCTATTGTCGTATAGAGACGGTCTGTCTGGTTTGAGGTCATGAAGTTGTTGGTTTGCTTTTTGGTTGCCTGTCTTCTGTGACGTTCCTGTCCTGATGTTGCCACGTCGCTCATTCCAATCTCCCCGCCACAGCCATACCCAGATTCCTTATGCCGCACCCGCAGGATCAGAAGTCCACTGTGAGCCCATCAATGTCAGGCCGCCGTGGGGCCACCAGCCAGAGGGGCCCTGCTTATACCATCTACGGATGATGAGACTATAAACCGAGGCCCCGTGTATGAACGCACGCAGAACATCTTGCACACACGTTAAATCCTATTCCGCTTTTCGTAAGAGTAGGCCATCGTGTACCGGTGGGAACAGATGACATTTACAAAATTGCATACACACGGGGACTGGATGTATAGAATCACAAGAGTGCTTATCCCATTATCCTCGATATAAAAGAATAAAATAAAAAAAAAATAAATCTAATAAGCCCCCCTACTAACGACAGTAATAGCTCAGTCGCGTAGCAAGACTGAGTCGCCCACCCGAGGTGGCGACCACCATAACGTCCCTCCAACGACCGTCCCCCCGTGAACCCTCCAACCCCAAAGGCTTTGATACAAACTCACCACAGGAACAGAAGTGTATGGGAAACCGAATCTGAGGTCACCATGAGACCACAGCAACTGGAGCCACCGAATCAGAGACATTTTCGTTATTGCATGATGATCAATGATAATGAGGATGACGTAATGCTACTGCTGTAGTAGTAGTGCATGTGCTTTGAGACTACTTGTCAGGGTTGTACTCTAACGCTTACTAATCATTAATTTATACCGGCGTCAACCGGACCCGAGAGACACAAGAACAACCCGCAGCATTGGTCAGGAAACTTGTGCAACACTCTCAAACTCGCATCAGAAAAGTGGATGAAGCTCACACTCTGTGGTCCAAGTCTTCCCAACAAGCCCACAGCACACTCACTCTGAGTAGGAGCTGGCTAGAGTTCCAAAGAAAAAAAACCCTATGACTCTTAATGGGATTCGAACCGAGGACCTTCCAGTCCTTAAAAACCAAGAAGCTAACCACTGAGCCAACCTAGGTGGCTGGTGAGATTAAAAAATGTATTTGTAATTGTATCCCAAACATATTCTCTCGACCTCACATCCTCGTCCAAGTGTTTTAGACGAACCAAACTCAGAGAACCAACCTACCAACAAACAACCTAACAAAAGTAGCCAGCCAGCCAACACCACACAACCAACCAAAAAAAGCAATCACGAAACAAGCCAAAAATACTAACGCTTGACAGTATGCGTAGCATAGATAGATCTGTCAATGTCTATTCTTCTGCCTCAGTCTCTTTCTTTCTATCTCTCCCCCTCTCCTTCCCTCCCCTTCCCTCTCTCTTTCTCTCTCACACACACACATACGCATTCTCACTCTCTCTCTCTTTCTGTCTGTCTCTGTCTCCCTCTCTCTCTCTCAGCCTCTCTCTGTGCCCTCTCTCACTCACCACCACTCACTCTCACTCACTCAAAATCAATCTCTCTCTCTCTCTCTCTCTCTCTCCTCTCCCCCTCTCTCTCTCCTCTCTCTCTCTCTCTCTCTCTCACTCTCTCTCTCTCTCTCTCTCTCTCTCTCGTCCAACAACCTGACCTCTCCTCTTTCCTGACAGTGACATAGTGCTTCAAGTAATCCAAGGTACAGAACATCCACTGGCTTGCAACAGACTTCACGTTCAGCCCCATACCATATACTTTTTTTTTATACCACTTTATTCACAGCAGATTTCTCTGTATGAAATTCGGCCTGCTCTCCCCGGGGAGACCGCGTCGCCACAAGGGCAGTGCCTACCCATTATTTTTTTTTCCCTTTAGCAACTGTATTTGTTTCCCCTATCAGAGTGGCTTTTTTCTACAGAATTCTGCAAGGGACAACCGCCTTGTTGCCGTGGGTTCTTTAACGTGCGCGAAATAATGATGCATATGTGGAGAGACAGAGGAAGAGGGTGGAGAGAGAGAGAGAGAGAGAGAGAGAAGAGAGAGAGAGAGAGAGAGAGAGAAGAGAGAGAAGAGAGAGAGACATACAGACAGACAGACAGACAGACAGACAGACAGAGACAGACAGAGACAGACAGACAGACAGACAGACAGACAGACAGACAGACAGACAGACAGACAGAGAGAATGAGAGACAGAGAAGCAGACGAACAGACTGACAGCAGAGAAACAGAGAACAGTCCGCGACTATCTAATCCGACTAAAAAAAAAAAAAAAAAACCAGCGACAAAATAACAAAGCAAACACAAAACCCCGAAACAGAGCATCTGGAAAATATTCTTGTGGATGTGACAAGTTTCTCTAGAAGCATAAAACCTCTTGGAAAGACAACACAGAGAGTGAACTAGCCTTGTGTGGAACGACTTGTAAGGGAAAACTGAAAACCACAAAGAGCGGAGGAAGCGGTCACAAAATCTTCAGTGGTGCCCCAACAGTCTACGAGACTTCGGGACAGGTGAGGTGAGGTGAGACGAGTTGAGGAACCTCTAACCTAACACCTATGTTCTCAATCAACAACAACAACAGCACCAGCAACAACAGCAAGTGTTATGAAAACAGACGCTAGCTGAACGCACCTCTTGTCTCGTAAAAGCGATGTTTTACGACACTGGAAAGGGGACAAAAACCCTGATCTGACCAGGCCGGGTGGAAACAGAACGGTTTACGACCTTCGCCACATGCGCAGTGACATGGACGGAAGCAGATCATAGCGGCCAGGCACGCTGATCATTCCCGAAGACTTTTGGGGGGGACTTCTATATATCATATATATATATAGAAAGCGCAGGATTGTTGATGGGGTGATTTATAAAATTATAATTATAATTTAAATATGGCAGCCAAGGATTATGTGTTGGGGTGACTTCTCTCCTCTCTCTCTCTCATCTCTCTTCTCATCTTAAAACCCCTCATCGCTCCCCCTCTTCTCCCCCTCTTCCTTCTATTCTCTAATTTTTAAATATATAATATATAAGAGAGAAGAGAGATAGAGAGAGAGAGAGAGGAGAGAAGAGAAGAGAGAGACAGACAGAAAGATGACGAATAGATAGATAAAGATAGATGAAAAGATAGAAAAGATAATAATAAGTATAATAGATAAAGAAAAAAAGATATAAAAATTATAAATATAAAGAGATAAAATAATATGCATATATGCATATAAGTATAATATATAGAAATAATAATAAATAGAGATATAATATAATTATAAAACATATATAATATATATATATGTTGGGTGTGGTGTGTGTGTGGATTTTAATACACATATCCCTACAAGGATAGATACATAGATAAATTAGATAAAGATGACAGATAAATAGACACATACAGGTTCTAGAATAAATAGATAAATACACCATCAACCAAATATCTGGGGAAAAATGCCTCTCTCGCCCCCTTCCCCCCCCCTTCTGTATCTGCCCAATATAGTTTCCAGTAGTTTTACTTTTATTTTTTTAGACTTTAAATTACTGTAGCGAAACTCATTAGAAAATGGAAAGACAGAAGGAAAAACACAATAAAAAAAATAAAAATGTGCACTTTCTTTTTAAAACAAAAAACTGTCATTTTCCCAAACCGTTGTACAGCACGATGGCTTAGAAAATTTTTTTGCAAATTCAGATTTATGCAAAACCCGGGCAAATTACAGGCAGAGAAACAGATTGAAAGATCGCCACCCACCATCACCACCCTCACCACCCCCACAAAAACCCAACACACACACTCACACACACCCCCACCAAAAACAAAACCACACAAAAACACACACAAAAAAAAAAACCACTCAAAAACCACCGGACCGCACCAAAACAACACACAAACCCGCCCCCCCCTGCCGCCCCAAATCACCACACACACACAAAACAAAACACAACAAACAAAACAACACACATAACACAGATATTTTTAAGCAAAAAGACGAAAGGTGGAAAAAACAAAAAAAAAACACCGAAACAAATGGGCCGAAACACAAACGCAAACGTTAAAACAATTGGAACACATACCTTACGGATTTCGGCTTTTCCCCCTGAACAAAAAAAGAACTATTTGGAAAACATGCAAAAAAAAACAATCCCCAACACACCCACACACACCCCCACAAAACAACAAACCCCGAACAAAAAAAACAAAAACACACACACACCACACAAAACACCCCACCACAACACACACACACCACACACAAACCCCCAACCCAAACCCCCACCCCACACACCACACCAACACACACACAACCCCAACCCCCCAAAAAAACCACAACCCCTTTTTTGGTAATTTAATTTAAAAAACTTTTAACAAAGTTAAAAAAAAATTCAAAAAGTTCTGAAATATTTGAACATAGCTTAATTTAATTTTAAAGATTTAAAAAAAAAAAATCTGCAAAAAACCCCCCCCCCAACAACAAAACCACCCAACCGAAAGCTGGTGCCAAAACATTTCCCAGGTTAAAAAAAAAAACCCCCCCAACCAAAAAAAAAAAAATTCCCCGACAATCCCTTGCAAAAATTAAAACGAACCCCCCCCCCAACCTGAAATTTCCAACTGCCTTACACAACACAGGGTTTTTTTTGGGGTGAAAATAAGTTTGCCTGATGAATGGAATAAAGTTTTCTTTTTTTCTTTTTCCCCCCCCCCCCCAAACCCCCCCTCCACCCCAAACCTACTTTAAACCCCCTTTTAAAAAAACTTGCTTCTGACGACAGACGCTATGTAGCCCCCCAAAGCCCTTGTGCGAAATGTTCTACTTTAGGGTTTTTGGGAAACGTTTTGGACACAACAAAAAGTTTTTTTGGGGCCCCAGGGCGAGGCTCGGGTGGAACACAAAGGCACGCTGCCGAAAAGCGTTCTGGTTTCAAAGGTTTTACGGCACGGGGGACAGGGGTTTGTTTAACCCAATTTTCCCAAAAAAAATGGGTGATAGCCCCTTTGGGGGGTTTGTGGGTAAGTAAACCGCTGCAAAAGGGGGGGGGGGGAGGAGAAGAAAAGAAGAAGAAGAGAAGAAGAAAAAGAAAACTTTTTTAAAAAAGGCTAACCCCCACCATAAAATTGGTCAGGAAGACACAAGAATAAAAAAAATACAAAGAAAAGGGCAGAAAAGTTTAAAAAAAGGGGCAAAAAAAAAAAAACGGGGGTTTTTGTGTGGGGGGGGGGGGGTATTGAAAAAAAAAGGAAACAAAAAAAAAACACGAGGGGCCAAAGAAATAAAACTAATTGGGGTTTTTTTTTTTAAAACCACAAAATAAGAAAAATGAAAAAAATGCCACAACCCTTTTTTTTTAAAACATACACACAACACTACACACACCCAAAACACACACACAAACCCCAACACCACACACACACAAAACACACACACACACACACACACACCCCAAAACACACACCACAACACACACACACACACACACACAAACACAACACAAAACAACACAACCCCCACACAAAAACAAAAACACACACCCCCAAAAACAGCCACACAACCACCCCCAACAAAAAAACACACACACGAAAAAAACCCCGAGAAACAAAAAAAAATTTTTATTCCAAATGGAAAACCCCCCAAATTTTCCCTGGGGAAAACAAATGTAATACCCCAAAAAAATGCCCCCCCTCCCCTTTTCCCCGGGGCCCCCCTTTTTTTAAAAGGGGCCATTCTTTTTAAACTAACCCCAAAACCCTCCCAACCCCCTCCAATCGCCCTGGTCGGACAACCTAAAAACCCATCAAATTTCAATATCCCTATGTCACACGAAGGCCATGAGATGGGGGGGGGGGAGGGGGGGGGGGGGGGAGGGGGGGGGGGGGAAGGGGGGGGGGGAAGGGTAGGGGGGGGAAAATGCCATTGGGTTTTGGGGTTTTTTTTTCTTGGAATTCTGATGGGATGTTAACAGGGAATTAAAGTTGGTTGTCCGCTGGGGGGGGGGGTGGTTTTAAAATTTTTTATTTATTTATTCTTTTAAAAACAAAGATGAAAAAAAGGAAAAAAAAAAATTTTTTTTGGGGTTTTTTTTCATCCTTTTCCCCTGGGGGTTTTGCAGATTTGTAAACTTGCCCCCGGGGGTTTCCCCAAAATTTTGGGACCAAGGGCCCCAAACTTACAAAAAAGGGGAAAAAAGGATTTAACGTGTGCCCCAAGTTTTTTCGGGGTCCGTTCGCAAAACGGTCCCCCCAGTTTAAAATTTTTCACCCCAAGGTTTTGGGGGGGCTTGAGGAAAATTTTCCCCGCCTAGAAAGTAAAAAAAAATCGGGGGGCAAAAGTAAGAAAGGGTTTTTAATCCCCTTTTTTGGGGGTTTAAAAAACTCTACCTCTATCGATTAAAACCCCCGGGGTGGATTCGCACAAAAAGGGCATAAAAATTTTTAAAAATCACCCCACACACACACCCCACCCACACACACACACACACACACACACAAAACCCCCCACAACAAAAAAGGGGACACAAAACACACTGCTCGCACAAAAAACACTGCACCCCCCACACACCCCCCACACAAAAAACACACAACACACCTGCCCCAAAACCACAAACACACCCCACACACACACACACCCCACTTACACAAAAAACACCCCCCCTTTTTCCCCCAAAAACACTTTCGGGTTTTATAAAAAAATTTTAAAGCAATATAATACACAACCTAAAACCCCTCCCAAAAACCCAACCCCGACAAAAAACTACAGCCCAGGCTACAAATTTTTTGGGGGACTTTGGGGGCCCCCCGTTTTCCTTAAAAACCCCGGGGGGGTACCATTCCTTTCCCAACTCAACTACAACCCCAAACACATCATTGGCGACACTGACAAGGTGTTGCATTACACACCCCCCCTTTGGGGGGGAAAAACCCCAAAAAAAATAGACAAATGTCTCTCTAAAAATCCTTTCCCCCCAAAAAACCCCTTTTTTAAAAAAAATCAAAAAAAAGAAAAAGGGGGGGGCATTTTTGGTTTAAGTCACAGGGGGGGGAAAAAGAAATTTGGGGGTGGGGGGAAAAATACCCCCCCCAAAAAAAAAGGCCTTATGGAGTTAAAAATTGCGCTGAAATTTTTTATAAATTGTAAGGGGTTTGGGGTTTTCTTTGGGGCCCCTTTTTTTTTGTTTAATTGTTCCCAAGGCCGGGCCCTTTTTTGCCCCCATTAAAAAAAAAACAAAAAAAGGAAAAAACCCAAACCCAAAAAAAAAAGGGAAAAAAAGCCCCAAGCCAGCGGGCACCCCGGCAACGGGGGCCCCCCCACCCCACACAACAAAAACACACAACACCCACACCCCAACACACAAAAACCCCCCAAAAAAAATCAGTTGGGGGGGCATCCACTCCCCTTTTTAAAAAAAATTGGGATGGCCCCAATAAACCCCCTGTCACCTAGTGAAATATGCCCCCCCAAAAATTTAAATGGAAAGAAGGCCAAATTTTTTGGGGGCCCAAATGGGGGAAAGGAAACAAAAAATTTACAAAACTTGGGGGTTTTTCAAGGGGAAATTTTGGGGGGGTTAAAAAAAAACACAAGAATTGTCCCCTTATCCTTTTTAAAAAAAAAAAGAATTTTAAACAAAACCCACACACACACAATTTTGACCACACACAATTTACAATTATTTCAATCCCCACCACCACACACACAAAAAACACACACACAAATCTTTTTCCCTCCCTCCCCCCCCTGCACGCACCCACAAAAAAAACCCCCCCAAACAAAAAAATTCAGTAATTACACTTTGATTTTCCTTTTTTAAAAGACCCCGGGAAAAAGGGGGTTTCCCGGGAAAAACCCCCTTTTTTGTCGATGTTTCAATTTTTCCCAAATTTTTTAACCTAGTTTTTTGGGGGAAAACCCTTTTTTTTCCTTTTAAAAAAAAATCCTTTTTTCCAAAAAACCTCAAAGGGGGCCCCCCTGAAAAGAGGGGGTTTTTTGGCCCCCCAACCTTGGCTAAGAAAAAAAAAAATCCAAAATACATAGTCCCCTCTCACCCCCCCCCCCCCCCCCCAAAAGGCCTTTTTTACGACCCTCCGGGGAAAAAAAAATTTTTGGGGGAAACAAAGCAGTTACGTCACAGGACCAAAAAATTTTTTATATGGGAAAAATAAGAAAAAAATTTTAAAAAATTTTTCTGGAAGTTTCGACGGAACAAGTTTTTTTGGGCAGATTTTGTAAACGGGTTTTTATTCTCTTTTTGTTAATTTTGTTAATTCCCAAAGGGGGAAAGGAACGAGTAAACCCGTGCAAAAATTTTTTATCCAGGGCCCCCCGGTGTGATGATTTTGTAAACTTTAGTAATCCATTCCCACCCCCCACACAAAGGCTTAAAAATTTTTAAAAAAAAGAAAAAAGGTTTTTTAAAAAGGGGCACAAAATGCCCCAAGTTCCTTCACCCTGGGGGGCCCCTTTTTTTGGCCAAAATTTCACCAAGATTTTTGAGGGGAGTGGATTTTGCACTGATAACAACCCCCCGGGGGGGGGGAAAAGGGGGGGAAAAGGGGGGAGGGGGGAGAGAAGGAAGAGGGGAGGGGGGGGGGGGTAGGGGGAAAAAGGGAAAAAAGGGAGGGAAAAAAAGGGAGGAAGGGGGAGGAGAGAGGGTGGGGGGGGGAGAGGGGGTTTGTGTGGTGAGGTCACGCCGCTCCTTTCTCTGTTGCGTCCCTTTGTCTGCGTGCTAAAAAATTTTGTAGTTTGTGTGGGGCCCCTTTTGGGGTTTGATGTTGTGAAAATTTTTTTTAAAGTGGTGTGTAGGGGGTTTGCAAAAAAAAAATTTTGGGGAAAATAGCCCAAAAATTTTGTTTTCCCCCAAAAAAAAGGACAGAAAACCCCTTTGGGGGAAAAAAAAACCCCAAACAAAAACCCCAAAAAAAACCCCAAAAGGGGACCCCCCAAGGCCAAAAGGGCCCCCCAAAAAAAAGGGGGAAAAAAAAATGTTTTTGGGGGGGACCGCCGTTTTACCTTCCCGGAAACACCCCAACAAAGGCAGCACCAAAACCCTTTTTAAAAGGCCCAAAAACCCGCATGCCGCCGCTAAAGGTCGAGTTCCGGGAAAAATAGCGTGGGGAGAAAGAGAAATCCCCCTTTTCCCCTTTTTTTCTCATATCTTTTGCTAAGCGAAAAAAACCGATTTTTTCCTTTTCCTTTTCCCCCCTTTTTTTTCTTTAAAAAAAAAACCTTTTTCCCTTTTTGTTTTCTTAAAGGCAAGATGCAAAAACCCAAAAAAAAACTGAAAAAAAATTTTGGGGAAAAGGGGGGGTTTGGGGTGTGTTGGGTGTGGTGTGGGGAGTTTTTTTGTGGTTTTTTTTTTGGTGGGGGTGGTGTTGGTGGGGTTTTTGGTGTTTTTGTGGGGGGGTTTGTTTTCCTGTGGGGGTTTTCCTAAAATGTGAAAGTGAGTGCGTTTTTGGGGGGTGGTGTATGCCCCGCGCGCGTGCGTGTGTGTAAAATAGAGAGGGAGAGAAGAGATTTTCCCCCCCAACCCACTACCCCCCAACCCTTTTCCCCCCCCCCAATTTTTTTACTTAACCCCACAACATACAACAACAACAACAAAAACAACAAACCCGAAGCCCCCCCCCCTGAAGAAAAAAAAAGGGGGGGACTATTTCATGCCCCGGGGAACTACTTTAATTTTAAACCAAACCGAGCAAAAAATCTTTACATTACTTTTTCGGTCTAAAAGTCCAGAGAAAAAAGTGAAAAAAAGAACACTTGTACCCTGGGGGGGGGTTAAAAAAACTTTTTCCCCCTGGGGTCCCGTCTTTACTACACCAAAAAATTTTTTGGGTTTTTTAAAGAAATTCCAAATTTTTCCTGGAAATTTTGAATTTTAAAAATGAGTTTTTAAAAAAAACCCCCCGCTTGGCACCCCCCAAAAAAAACCCCCCCATACCCCCCCCCCCCCCAAAACAAAACACAAACGAAAAAAACACACCCCTAAAAAACCCCCTAAGGGGTTTTAAAATAAAAATTTTAAAAATATAAAAAAAACTATATTTTTTTTTAATATATTTTTAAAAAAATTTTTACCTACCCTACATACATAAAAAAAATATTTACTAATAGTGAACAGACATTTAAACACAAAAAAACACTTTCACGGGGGACACTCTCAACACAAAACTTACACAACACACAACCAAAAAAAACACACACACACAAACACACCCCCCACCCCCAAACACACACAACCCCCCACACACCCCCCAAAAAAAAACCCCCCCACACACCCCCCAAAACACACACACAAACACAAAACCACACACACTACCCCCCACACACACACACCCAAAAAACACACACACAACACACAATCTTTACCTCACCAAAAAAATCAGGAAAAAATTTAAGAACCCCTTACTGGGGGATACATTTTTCCAAAAAAAATTACGTGCAAAAACCCTAAAATTGGGGTTTTTTTAAAAATGATTAATTTTCGGACTTAAAAAGACAAAACCCATTGTTTTTTGAAATTTTTTTTTTTTTTTGGTTATGGTTGTAAATAGTTTTTTTTGTTTTATTTTTTTCTTTAAAAATTTTGCAGAATTTGGAATTTTTTACTAAAATTTTTTTTTTCAGAATTATAAACATTTGTGTTTATTTTTTATTTATTTTTTTTTTTTAAAGTTTGGTAGATATTTTTGGGAAAAATTAAAACCCCCCCTTCCCCCCTTTTCCCAAAAAATCCCTCCCACCCCCCTACCCCCACCCCCCTCCCCCACCCCAAAAAACCCCCCCCCACAACATTTTTTTTTTTTTAAAAAATTCCCCCAAATTTTTAAATTTTTTAAAAGACTAAAAAAAAAAAAAAAACACACACACAAAACCCCAAAAACTACAAACACAAAATACACCCAAAGGCCCCCCAACCCACCCCAAAACAAACACACACACAAAAACAAAAAACTCCAATCATCACCCCTCACACAAAAAACAAAACCACACCCCCACAAAAACCACACACAAACCCCCCAACCCCACACACACAACCCCACAAAAACCCCACACACACCCCAAAACCCAAAAACCCCTTGGAAGTGACGGAAAAGACCTATAAAAATATTTGCAGTTTTTCAAAAAGGGGGTTTTTTTAAAAAAAGGGGCAAGCCCCTTTCAATATATTCCCGGGGGGAACAAAAACAGGTTAAAAAGGGAAACCTCTGTAAAAAGGGGAACGACGGGGCCCAAAAGATCTATGTGGGCAGAGAAAATTTTGCGAGAATCCCCTTTTCGTTTAAAAATGCTCTTTAAAATCGGGGCTGGTTTCTGTTGTGTGTGTGTGGGGGTGTGTGTGTGTGTGTGTGTGGGGGGTTTTGTGTGTGTGTGTGTGTGTGTGGGGTGTGTCCCCTCTCTCTATCTCCCTCATCTTCGTCCCCTCACCTCCCCCCCCTCCTCTCTCCCTTTACCCCTCTCCTCTCTCCAAATCATCCCCCCTTTCCCCCCTTTTTCCCCCCCCAAAACCCCTCAACTCCTCCCCCCTCACCCCCCCTCAAATCTCTTTTCCCCCCCCCCTCTCAAAACATCTATCTACCCCATCTATCTATCTATCTTTTTTAACAAACCCCATCTAACTTTTCTATCTATCTATCTACTACCCCTTTTTTACTGTGCCTTTTTCTGTGTGGGTTTTTTTTCCCTTTTTGGGTTTTCCCCGCCTGCCTGCCTGCCTGCCTGCCTCCCTTTTCCCCCCCGTCCCCCGCCGTTTTGCCCCCTTTCTGTCTGCCCCGTCTCTGTTTTTCCCCCTCCCCACCCCTCTCTCTCCTTCCCCTCCCCAAAACCTTCCCCCCGTTTTTCCCCTTTAAACCCCTTCTCCTTTTCCTTACTTCCCCCCCCCCTTTTTTTTTTTTTTCTATTTTTTTTAACACATTTTTCCCCCCCTTTTCCCTCCCCCCCTCTTCTTTTTATTTTTTTTTTTTAAAATTGGTTTTTCATTTTTTTTTTCCTGATCGTTTTTTTTTTCTCCTCATCATCATCATCATCATCTTTTTATCATCATCATCATTTCCCCATCATCATCATCATCATCATCATCCCCCCCAAAACCCTCAAAAAAACACCCCCCCTCATCATACGTCTTTTGTCAACGGGGGCGTGGGCCCCTCAAAAAAAGAACATTGTTTTCATTTAAAAAACTTTTTTCACCATTTTCCCCTTCCCCCTTCTTTTTTTTTCCCTTCCTCCTTTGGTTGAAAGAAGAAAAAAAAAAAAGGAAAAGAAGAAAAAGAAGAAAAAAAAGAAGAAGAAGAAGAAGAAGAAGAAGAAAAAAACAACAAAAAAACAACCCAAAACCCCAACAACAACAAAAACCCAAAAACCCAAAATGAAAAACCCCAAAACCCAAAAAGAACAAAAAAGAAGAAAAAAATTTTATACACCCCCAAAAAAAATTTTCAAAGTTTTTCCAAAGACGGGCTCGCACTAATACTTTTTCCCCAACATAAAAATTTTATTTTATTAAATTTTAATAAATATATAAAAAATTTTTAATATTTTTTGCCCCAAACCCCTTTCTTTTTTTCCCTTTTCCCCTTTTCCGAATGGTTATTTTTTGCCCCGGACACTTCGCCCTCAGCAGTCTGTGATTCCCCCAAAAAGGTTTTATTCCCCCTTAAAGTCTTCGGGGCCCGTGGAATTTGGGGGGAAATTTTTTTTAAAGGGGGAAGGGGGAAAAAAAAAAAAAAACCCCCCCATCCCACCCCCCCCCAAACCCCCCCCTTTCCCCCCCCAAAAAAAAAAAAGCCCCCAAAAACCCCTTTTTTTATAATAAAAAAACCCAACCTTTTAAAAACAAGAGCAAAAAGCAATAATAAGGGTTTGAAGGAGGAAAAAAAAAGGAAAGAAAAAAAAAAAAAAGAAAAAAGGAAAGAAAAAAAAAAAGAAAGAAAAAAAAAAAGGAAAAAAGAAGAAGAAGAAAAAAAAAAAAGAAAAAAAAGGGGAAAAAGGAAAAAGGGAAAAAAGAAAGAAAAATACAAGGAAAAGAAAGAAAAAAGAAAAAAAGTAAAAAAAGGGAAAAGAAAGAAAAAAGAAAGAAAGGAAAAAAAAAAAAAAAGAAAGAAAAAAAAGAAAGAAAGAAACATAAAAGTTTGAGGGGTGATGAGTGATGATGATGATGATGTTTAAAAAATTTTAATGATATGATGAGAGGAAAAGGGCGAAAAAGGGGGGTGGTGGGGGTGGTGGTGGTGGGTGGTGGGGTTGTGTGGGGGTGGTGGGGGGGTTTTTTGGGGGTGGGGGGGGGAAAGGGTGGGGGGAAATGGGGGGTGGAGGTGGGGGTTTTTGGGGGGTTTTGGTGGGGGTGGGGGGGGTGGGGTGGGGGTTTTGGGGGGTGGGGGTGGGTGGTGGTAGGGTTTGGGAGTGGTGGTGGTGAAAAACAAAGAAAAAAGACCCAAAAAAAGGAGATCAATGGGGGGGGCCCGGGGAGGAAATAAAGGGAAAGGGGAGAAGAAAAAAAACAAAAAATTTTTGACAACAAAAACAACAAACAACAACAAAAACAACAACAAAACAGAAGACCAAAAAAGAAAAGGCAATTCTTTAAAACTACATTTGACCCAGCCCACACAAAACCCCTTCCAAAAGGAGGGGTTTTTTGGGCCTTTTTTTCCGAGGGATGTTTTTTAATTTTTCCCTTTTTCCCCCATTTTTTCCTTCTGTTGACCCCCTTCCCCCGTTCCCCTTCCCCCTCTTCCCCCCTTTTAAAACCCCCCCCTTTTTTCCTTTCCCCCTTCCCCCTTCCCCCTTTTTGCTCCCCCTCCCCCCAATTTTTTTTTCGTTTTTCCTCCTTTTCCTTCCCCCCCTTTACCCCCAAACCCCCATTTTCTTTTTCTTCCCCTTCCCCCCCAAATTCCTTGCCCCCCCCTTTTCCCGACCCCCCCTTTTCCTTTTAGCCCCCCCCCTTTTCCCCCACCCCCCCCCCCCCCCCCCCCCCCCCCCCCCTTTTCCTTTTCCCCTTTTCTCTTTTCTCTTTAAAACGTTTTTCTCCCATTCCCCCCCTCTCCTTTTTCAATCCCCCCCTTTTTTTTTTTCTCCCCTTTTGTTCCCCAGTTTTACTCCTCTCAATTTTTTTTAATTTTTTCCCATACCCTTCCCCAACCCCCCGAGACTTTCAAAGCGGCCCTTAACCCCCTCCCAAGTAGGATCGGATGGGGGGGAAAAATAAACCCATAAAAGCACCAATACCCCGATAGGAATTTCCATTCCCCTTTTTGGGCCCCCTAAACTCGGTCAATTTCCAAACTCATTAAAAAGTTACCGTCTTTTCTTTTTGCTCATCCCTAAAAGTTCGTCCTGCACTCTTTTTTTTGTAGAAAAAGAAGAATGGATATGGGGAGGAGGGGGGGGATAAATTTTTTCAAACAAAACCCAAAAAACCCAGGCCCCCTTTTTAAAAAAAAAAAAAGAAAAGAAACACAGACAGAGAGAAGAAAATGGAGATGAAACCAGAGACGGATACCACCACTCACAGCGAGCAGCACACAAACCCCACGCACCCCGCCAAAACACACACCACTTCCCCACACACACAAATACAACCCCCACCCTTTCACACACACAAAACCCCCAACAAAACTACAACAAAATCGTACACACACCACACAGTAACACCCCCCACACAAAAACCCCAAAACACGTACAAAAACCCCAAAAAAATACAACACACAAAACAAACAAAACACACACACAACACAGGGGTGTCTATGGTGGCCCCGAACCCTTTGGGAGCCGAACCCAAAACCAACGCTGAAAAACCCCAAGACTAACTCTTTAAAACCTTTTAACAGAGATCTAGATTTTCTTTTATAAAAAAAAAAAAAAAAAAAAAAAACCCCAGGGGGGGGGGGGTAGGGGTTTGGGGGGGGGGGGGGGGGGGAGGGGGGGGGGGGGGGGGGGGGGGGGCGGGGGGGGGGGGGGGGGGGGGGGGGGGGGGGGGGGGGGGGGGGGGGTGGGGGGGGGGGGGGGGGGGGGGGGGGGGGGGGGGGGGGGGGGGGGGGGGGGGGGGGGGGGGGGGGGGGGGGGTTTAAATTTTTTTAAATTTTGGGAAGGTTAGAAAAAAGGGAAATTTTACCTCAATCCCAAAAACCCCTTTGGTTTAAAAACCCCCAAAGGGTTCCCGACAATAAAACCCCCCAGCGACAAAGGGGAAAAGGGGCCGTTTTCGGGGGGCCCGGGAAAAGGGGAAAAACCAATCCCTTTAAATGGGCCCTCCCAAGGGATTAAAAAGAGAGGGGGAAGGGGAAAAAGGGAAAAAAGGAAAGGAGAAGAGAAGGGGAAGAAAAAGGAAAAAGAAGAAAAAAAAAGAAAAGAAGAAGAAGAAGAAGAAGAAGAAGAAAAGAAGAAGAAGAAAAAAGAACAAGAACAAAAAAACGAAAGGGGGAAAAGAGAGAGAAAAAAGAGAGGGGGAGAGAGAGAGAGAGAAAAGGGGGGGGGGAGCGAGAACAGACCCCCGGGCCCCCCCCCCGGGCCCCCCGGCCCGGCCCCCCCCCCCAAACCCGGGGAATGCCCCCCGGGGGGGGAAAACCCCCGGGGGGGGGGGTGGGAAGTGGGGCCCCGGGGGGGGGCGGGAAAGGGGGCCCCCCACCGCCCCCCCCCGGCCCCCCCCCGCCCCCCCCGCCCCCAGCCCCCCCCAATGAAAAGGTCCAAAAGGTTTGGGGGCCCCCGGGGGGCCCAAAAAAATAAGGGAAAAATTTTAAAAATCCCGGCGGCCGGCCCCCCTTCCCCCCCCCCGAGGCCCCCCGGAAGCGGGCGGGGCCAAAGGGGCCCTTCCCTTCCCCCCCAAAAACCCCCCCCCGCCCCCCCCAAGTCCCCCCCCAACCCCCCCCCCTCCCCCCCAAGGGCCCAAAAAGCCCCCCCCAAAAAATAAATTGGGCCCCCAACCCCCCCAAAAAAAGTCCTAACCCTGCCATCCCCAAAACCCCAAAAAAAACCCCCCCCCATCTCCCCGACCAGCCATTTTAACATCTTAAAAAAGCACCAACCCCCCCCCTTACCCCCCCAAACCAAAAAAAATTCCCCCCCCCCCAGTACCTAAAAAACTAAAAAGTTTCAGCCCCAAAAAACCCCCCCGCGGGCCCCCTTTCGAGTGGCATCCCCGGCCCCCCTCCCAAGTTTTAAACCCCTAAAAACCCCTTGGTGGTCGCCCAGGAAAACCACATGGAAAAAAAAAAACCCCCCCCGTAAAAGAAAGGAAAAGGATTTCTCTGAAGAAAATCTTTGGGGAAAAAAGCAAGAAAGGGCTGCCTGGAAAAACAGGCCCAAACGGAGATTCTGGACGGCCCGGGATAGGGAAAAAAAGGAGGAGGGGGAAAAGGGGGGGGACAAACCCCGCCCCCCGCGCCCCCGGCCGCTGCCGCGCGCGCAGCGGCCCCTCCCCCCCGCCCCCCCTGGGGGGAAAGGGGGGGGGAAAAAGGGGGAAGGGGGGAAAAAGGGCCCGCCCCGCCCCCCTTTTTTAGGGAGAGGGGGGGGGGGAAGGGAAAAAAGGGGGGCCCCCCAAAAAACCCCCCCAAAAATTTACATCATTACCTTTCCCGGTTTGGGGGTTGGGGGTTTCCCTAAAAAAGGGCCCCCAAAACCAAATTTTCACTCACCAAAACCCCCCCAAATCCCAACCCCCCAATTGGTTCACTTAAAAACCCCCCGCCCCCCCCTTTCCCCATTATTAAACAAACCAAAAAAACCCCCCAAAAAAAAGGGGAACGGGCCCCAAAACAAAAGAATCCCCTCCCCCCGAAAAAACCCCAAACCTTTTGGGGAAAGCCACCGGGAAAGAGAAATCCCCCCCCCCTTCATCCCAACCCTAAAAGGCCCCTGGGCAAAATGCCTTTAAACCCCGAGGGGCCGAATTTTCCCCCATCAAGGGAAAACAACTAAAATTAATGTGGAGGGAAGGGAGAAAAAGGGGGGTTTCCCCCAATGAAAAAAAAAAAAGGGGAATGGAAAGGAACCAGAAAGGGAAAAAGAAAAGGGGGGCCCAAAACCCAAAACAAAACAGAGGCCCCCCCAAGAACCCAAGAAAGGGGCAGAACCCGGGGAAAAAGAAGGGTCCCTGGAAGGGCTCAAATTCCCAAAAAGGGGGGCGGGGTGGGAAGGGCCCCCCCGGGGAGGAGAGGGGGGGGTAAATTTTAAGGGCCCCCGGGGCCGGAAAAAAGGGTTTGGAATTTTGGGGGGGAGGAAAAAAAGGGAAAAAGGGGGAAGGGGGGAAAAAATTTTAAAAGGGAAAAAGGGGAAAAAAAAGGGGAAAAAAAGGGTTTGATTTTTGTTTTTTTTTTAACGAGCTTGGAATTGGGCCCCCCCCCTTTTCTTTTTTTTTACCAAACCTTTCCCCCTTTGTTGTTTTTTTAAAATTTTCTAATTTCCCCCCGCACCATTGGGCCCCTCTTTCCCCCGGGCCCCCCGGTTTTTCCCCCTTTTCCCCTTTTTCTGGAAGGAAAAAAAAAAAAAAAAAAGTAGAAAAAAAAGAAATTAAAAAAGCCGAGAAGAAAAAAAAAAGAAAGAAACAAAAAAAGGTCCCCCCGTTAAAAAACAACTGGGACAGATCCTACTCAAAAAAAGATTTTTAAAAGCGGCCTTGCCTTTGCTCTCTCTCCCCTCCTCTCCCCAACTCCCTCCCTCCTTTTCCCAAAAAAACCTCCCCCCGCCCCCAAACCCCCTCCCTCTCTCTCATTTCCCCCCCCCAACCCTTCCCCCTGCCCTCAAAAACCCCCCCCCTCCTACTTTTTCCCCCCCCCAGCCCAAAACCCTCCCCTTTTCCTTTCCCCCTCCAGCGAACCCCTCGTTCACCAACAATCCTATATCCCCCCCAATCTCAACCCCTCAACCCCCCAAATACAACACGTTTCCCCCCAATCTACACTTTCCCCCCCTTTTAACCCACATTCTTTTCCGGAAAAATTTTAAAAGGCAAAAATTTTGGGTAAACCCCCGGAAAAAAAACTTGAGGCGCTAAGTTGGTTTTAAAAAACCCCCCGGGGATCAAAAAACCTTTTGCAAATAATTATTCTACTTTTAAACCGCCAAGGAAGAGAAAATAGAAAGTCAAAACAAAAATTTTTTGGGGAAAACAATTTTAAAATTAGGAAAAAATAAAACGGAACCCGAGTAACGAAAAATGATGCATGTATAAAGTAATATAAAAAGTTAAAAATTAAAAGGGAAAAATAAAGAGAGGCAAATTGAAAAATGTTATTATGTTTTAAAACCCCCAAAAATTTAACCAACATTTTTTATTTCCCCCCCGGCTACAGGGCTGTCTAACTGTGTAGGGGACAATAAAAACCGTGTCAGCAGTGTCAATTTTCTCTCTTCCCCCCTTTAAACCCCACCCCCACCCCCCACACAACCAAAAACCACACACCACCACCCACACACCCACACAAAACACACCGCACACCTCATTTAATAAGCCCCGAGACAAAACTTTAAGAAACCCTTTAGAGTTTTAAAAAAATTTAAAAATGAAAGAACCCTTCCCCCCCTAACCCCAGCCCTCCTCCTTTCCCCCTCCAAAATAAAATCAAAACCCCCCCCCCCCACCCCCTTCCACCCCCCCCCCACCCCCCCACCCCCCACCCAACCCCCACCCCCCCCACCTTACAAAAAAAGGGGGTTTTTAAGGGGTTTCCCGTAAAGGGCCCGTAAAAACCCCGTCCACTTTTTTACCACGGATGAGAGGAGGGGGACAAAGCTGAATTTCCTTCATCTCATTGAAATTACTAAGGGAGACAAATTTTTAACAAACACGCTGAAAAGGGGACCCACTCAGGAAAATTCCCGATTTTTTTTGTTGTTTTGTGTGTGTGTGTGTGGTGTAGTGTTTTTGTGTGTGTGTGAGTTGGTGTTTTTGTGGTAAATGGGGAAAGGGGTTTTTTGGGGGGGGGGGGGGGGTTTTGCGTTTCCCTTGGTTTATGGGTGTGGGGGGGTGAAAAGAAGAGAGGAGAGAGGAGAGAGAGAGGGGAGAGGAGAGAGAGAGAGAGAAAAGAAGAGGAAGAGGAGAAAACAGACAGACCGAGAGAAGAAAGAGAGAGAGAGAGAGAAGAGAAAAGGAAAAAGGAGAGAGGAGAGAAAAGAGAGAGAGACAGACCCAAAAACACACAGACAGCCAAAACAGACCAAAAACAGAACAGAGGGCAACCCGACAGACAGAAAGACAGAGGAAAGGGGGGAGAAAAGAGAGGAGAGAGGTTTTTTTGGTTTTTTGCGTGTGGTGTGTGGGGTTGTGGGTGTGGTGTGTGTGTGTGTGTGTGTGTGTGTTGTGTGGGGTTTTGAATTTTGTGTGGGGGTGTGTTTCGTGTGTTTTGTGTGCGGAAGGATCATAAGCCCGGCCCAAAAAGCGGAGAGTGGAAAAGTTGCGGGGTGATGTCTTACACCCAAAAATTTAAAACAAAGCCCCCTAAACAGTTACAACCCCAAAACCAAAGGGAAAAAGGGGAAGAAAAACCCCTCATAAGCCCCGAGCAAACTTTAAGACCTTCAGGTTTAAAAATAATATGAAAGTACCCTTTTTCCCTCAAACCCCCAGCCTCCCCCCCCCCCCCCCCCCCCCCCCCCCCCCCCCCCCCCCCCCCCCCCCCCCCCCCCCCCCCCCCCCCCCCCCCCCCCCCCCCCCCCCCCCCCCCCCCCCCCCCCCCCCCCCCCCCCCCCCCCCCCCCCCCCCCCCCCCCCCCCCCCCCCCCCCCCCCCCCCCCCCCCCCCCCCCCCCCCACCCCCCCCCCCAAAACCCACACCCCAAACAACCCCCCCAAACACCCACAACAAAAGCCAAAAACCCAAACCCACACACCAAAACAACACAAAAAAAACACGCCCCCCACCACACACACAAAAAACCCAAAACACACAAAAACACACACCACCACAAACACGGGGAAAAACAGAAGC
>CM060335.1:21055916-21058896 GCA_030674155.1 Stramonita haemastoma | reverse complement strand
GGGTGGTTTTTAAATTTTTTATTTTTGTGTATTTGGGTTGGTTGTTTTTTGGGGGGGGGGTTTGGGGGGGGGTTTTTTTTTTTTTTGTTTTTTTTTTTTTTTTTTGTCGTTTTGGTTGGGGTTTTTTTTTGGGGGGGTTTTTTTGGGGTTTTTTTTGGGGGGGGGGGGGGGTTTTTTTTTTTGTTTTTTTTTTTTTTTTTTCCCCCCCTTTTGGGGGGGCCCCCAAACCACTTTTTCGCCTTTAAAAAGGGGGGGGTTTGGCGCCCCCAAAGCGCTTCCCCCCCTCTTCCCCCCCACCCCCCGCTCTCCCCCCCCCCCCTCTCTTCTCTTTCTCCCCCCCCCAAAATTCCCTTCCCCCTTCTCCGTTCTTTTTTTTTCCCCCCCTTTTTCCCCCTTTTCCCCCCCCCCTTTAAAATTTTCTTTCTCTTTGTCTGTCTCTCTGTCTCTCTGTCTCTCTCCTTCCCCTCCCCCCTCTTCCCCTCTCTTCTCTCTCTTTTCTCTTCTCTCTCTCCTCTCTTCCTTCTCTGGGGGAACAGATGATTTTACAAAAATGCTTTTCACACGGGACTGGTGAAAAAAAGCACAAGAGTGCTTATTCCATTATCTCGTTTATTAAAAGATAAAAAAATAATCTCCCCCTCCCCTCTCTCTCTCTCTGCTCTCTCTCTCTCTCTGTCCCCTCCTCCCTCCTCTCTCCTCTCACTCTCCTTTTCTCTCTTTTCTTCCCTCTCCCTCCCCGTCCTCTCCTCTTCCTTTCTTCTCTCCTCTCTCTCTCTCTCTCTCTCTTCTTCCTCCTCCTCCCTCTCTCTCTCTCTCTTTCTCTTTCTATCCTTCCTCCCCGTCTCCTCTCCCTTTTCATTTCTTTTCCCCCCCTTTCCCTCCTCCCCTCCTCTCTCCCCCCCACCCCCCTCTCTCTCCCCCTCCCCCCTCTCCTCTCCCCCCCCCCCACTCATCATCATTTTTTTTGTGTTTTTCGGGCCCAAACTAAGCTCCCTTATGAAGCCATTCTGTGATTTAATGCCGGGAAACGGATAACGCTCTCCTGTTTTTCTAATCTTCGGAGGGACTGCGCAACATTTGCTTGCAAGCTTTTTGGAAAGGAGTAAGGGATTAAATCCCCCCTTCCCCTTCTTTTTTGTGGTCTCCACTTCCCCCAGCCCTCCCCAAACCTCCCCCCCCTTCCCTACCGCACTCCTACCCCCGCTCCTCCTCCTCCCCTCCTCTACCCCAACTTCTTACCAGTTTTTGTTTTATCTTATATCTTCTTCCCTGCATCGAAGTTTAGGAGGAAATGTTTTGTTGTTGTTGTTGTTTTAGGTTATTTATTTTATTTTATTTTATTTTATATTTTGTTTCACTTTTCCTTCATGCTATTAAAGGAAATGGGTTTGATGAAGGATAAGGAACTGTGTTTTAAGAATAGCATTCACGACTTCTTTTTGAAGTTTGTAGTGTCCGGGTTTTTTAAAGCTTTTTTTTGGTTTGGTTTTGTTTTTAGTTGGTGTGTTTCTCAGTCTCTGGCCATTTTTCTCGGTCTATAATTATTCATGTGAATGTCTCTGTCTCTATCTCTCCATGTCTCTATCTGTCTCTCTCTCTCTCTGTCTCTCTCTCTCTCTCTCTTGCTCTCTCAGAAAAAAAGGAGAAGAAAAATAAGAAAAATGATTGATTGAATGAATAAATTTTTAATGGGTAAAGATTTAGGCACAATAAAGGCGTTTTTACAATTTTGCCACAAAAGAAAACAAACCATTGCTAGTCAAAAACAAAGGAAAGGAAAAACAGCCGACAAAAAAAATCCCGAAGAAGACGAGGACGACGACGAAGACGAAGAAGAAGAAGAAGAAGAAGAAGAAGAAGAAGAAGAAGAAGAAGATTAGAAAAGAAGAAGAAGAAGATCAACAACAACAACAACAACAACAACAACAACAACAACAACAACAACAACACAAGAGGAGAACTCGGAGGAACAAGAAGAAGACGATGACGATGAGAAAGACATTGTTTCAGCAACATACTACTTTTCCCATATCGACGACAGTGCAGTGCAGTACATTAAATCAGAAGATCCTGAGGCTTTGAACAAGTGAACAAGAAGAGAGAGAGAGAGAGAGAGAGAGAGAGGAGAGAGAGAGAGAGAGAGAGAGGAGAGAGAGAGAGAAGAGAGGGACGGGGGGGAGGGAGGGAGAGAGAGAGAGACAGAGAGAGAGACAGAGAGGAGGAGGAGGAGGAGGGAGGGAGGGAGAGAGAGAGAGAGAGAGAGACAGAGAGAGACAGAGAGAGACAGAGAGAGAGAAAGAGAGAAGGAAATTTGAAAGGAAATACAAAATTATGGGGTGTACAGGGAACAGGAGAGGCAGAGGCACGAGACAAGGACTGGGCATGAAGGATGATAGAAGAAAAGGGAAGGAAGGAAGGAAGGAAGGAAGAAAGGAAGGAGTGAGTGCCAGAGGAGGAAGAAGAAATAGGGATTTGGTAAGAGAAAGAGAAGAAAGAAAGGGACAAAAGAAAATGATAGATTGATTTATGAATTGAAAAGTAAAGAAAAAAACACCAACAAAGTTTTCTTTTTTTTTAGGTCAAGGAGGAAAGGATGCCTTCAGGTACACAGAACAAAGAGGAAAATGGAGAAGGTGTGTGTGGGTGAAGAAAGAGAAAAAAGAAAGAAAAGAAAAGAGAGTAATAAGATAAGAACTGAAGAAAGTCCTGAAGACCTAAAAATTTAATCGTTCTGTGCACTTTCTCGGCTGATTTTTGTATTGGCGTTATTTTATTTTATTTTATTTTATTTTTACAAAAAAAACCCTGTGTTTAATAAACCGTGATAACTGATGTAAGTAGTGTAAGCTGCATGTAATATTAGACGTGTTGTTAACGATGGATGAGGGAAAAGAGACAAGAATGGGGAGGAAGAGGAAAAGGAAGAAGAAGAAGAACAAGAACAAGGAGAAGAAGAACAAGAACAAGGAGAAGAAGAAGA
>CM060335.1:21045916-21048416 GCA_030674155.1 Stramonita haemastoma | reverse complement strand
ACACACACGCACGCACACAGACACACACACTCGCACGCGCGCGCACACACACACACACACACACACACACACACAGATTCTCACTTTCTCTTTCTCTCTATTTCTCTCTCCCTCCCTAATACACACGCGCACACCCACACCCACGCTCCCACACACACTCGCACGCACACACACAAACACACACACACACACACACACACACACACACACACACACACACACACACACACACACACACACACACACACACACACACACACACACAGAAAGTGAGAGAGGAAGGGGATCGACAGAGAGAGAGAGAGAGAGAGAGAGAGAGAGAGAGAGAGAGGAGAGAGAGAGAGAGGAGGAGGGAGGGAGGGAGGGAGGGAGGGATCGACTGACAGACATACAGATAGACAGAGACAAACAGACAAAATCAAATCAAATCAAATCAAAATTTTATTTTCAGATGGTAACATTGAGTAAGCAATAAATTTGCTTTTTTTTCATCAAGCCACCTATCTAAAAAAAAAAAATCACGACCCAAACAAAAACAAAAACAAAAACAAAATAAACAGAGAGACAGACAGACAGACAGTTTTGGAGTAAGACAGACAGACAGACAGACAGACAGACAGACAGACAGACAGGCAGGCAGACAGACAGACAGACAGACAGACAGACAGACAGACAGACAGACTGACTGATTGACTGTCTGACTGACTGACAGAAAGGGAGGAAAAGTGGAGTTCTTCGACACCACGCAGGGTTTGATCATAAAGACAGCTGCTTCGCTATGAGACACTGTTTCAACCCGGAAGTGTGACACTAATGGAAACAGTATGATAGTGTCTTTCTTTCTTTCTTTCTTCGTTCCTTCCTTCCTTTTCTTTGTGTCTTTCTGTTGTTGTTGTTGTTTTTTATTCATTCTTTCTGTCTGTCTGTCTGTCTTTTTCATTGTTTTTTGTATTTTCGTTTTTTTCTTTCATTTTGTTCGTTGTTTCTGTCTTTCTTAAATCTTTCTTTTTTTCTTTTCTTTCTGTCTTTCTTTCTGTCTCTCTTTCTTTCTTTCTTTTGTTTCATTCTTTCTTTTCTTTTTTTTTCATCCTTTCCTTTTGTGTATTTCAGTCATATTTTTTCTTTTATCATTTCTTTATTTCTATCATTTTTCTTTTAATTCATTCTTTCTTTTTGTTCGTTGTTTCTGACTCTCCTTGATTTTTTCTTTTCTTTTCTTTCTTTCTTTCTTTCTTTCTTTCTTTCTTTCTTTCTTTCTTTTTTTCATTCTGTCTTTTCTTTCTTTCTTTCTTTGTTTTTGTCTTTATTTTTTCCCCTTTATTTTCTTTTGTTCATTCTGTCGTTTTTTTCTCTCGTTTTTTATTATTCGTTGTGGGGTTTTTTTCTTGTGTTTTTTTCTTTACCCTTTCTTTCCTTCTTTTTCCTCACCTATGTCTCTGGAGTTTATCAATCGGGAGATTTGGCGTATGTGACTGTCCACTATTAATTTAATATCAAGCGCGTTGGTGTTTTTTGTTGTGTGTGTTGTTGTTTTTTTACAAGACGTAGCGCTATATAAATTCCATTTATATATTATTATCATTGATGTTAGTAGTAGTAGTAGTAGTAGTAGTAGTAGTAGTAGTAGTAGTAGTAGTAGTAGTAGTAGTAGTAGTAGTAGTAGTAGTAGTAGCAGTTCTAGTAGTAGTAGCAGCAGTAGTAGTACTAGTAGCAGTAGAAGTAGTAGTAGTAGTAGCAGTAGTAGTAGTAGTAGTAGCAGCAGCAGCAGCAGCAGCAGCAGCAGCAGCAGCAGTAGTAGTAGTAGTAGTAGTAGTAGTAGTAGTAGTATTTAGTAGTAGTAGTAGTAGTAAGGCAGCCACATAGTTACTACGAGGATGATTGTTATATATATCACAACTTAAGTGTGCATGCGTCTTTGGAATTTTCCCGTCATCTATTCCTCCCGGAACGCAATGTCCTACTCTTTGGAAAAGCAGAACGGGGTTTGATGTGCGCGTAAGATGTTCTGCGTGCGTTCGTACGTTGGTTTATAGCCTCCTCCAATCCCATTTTTGGGAGTAGGGTCGGCACTGATGTTAACTCCCAGTTTGACGAAAAAATATAACTGAATGTCAAAGTCCTTCGGATGAGACTATGAACCAAGGCCCCGAGTGCGAACGCACGCAGAACATCTTATGCACATGTTCAAAATTCATCCCGCCTTTAGGAAGAGTAGGCCATTGTGTGCCAGTAGGAACGGGTGACAAGAAAAATAATGCACGCACTCAGGTTTTGGTGTTTAGACATCATCCCCGAAGTCGGAATGCGGCTACGTAAACATGGTTGGGGGAAATAAAAATGGACGCAAACTCATGCAAGAATCTTATCATCGCTGAATCTGGAAGCTGTGGCCGGGAAACCAAAACAAAAAAACAAAAAAAGAAAAAGGAAAAGAAATCCGAAGTGGAAATGATTTTAGCTCCATCAATTATTCCTGGCTTAAGGCAAGATTACATTGACA
>CM060335.1:21023289-21035789 GCA_030674155.1 Stramonita haemastoma | reverse complement strand
AAAATGAATACTAAATCATGTTGATTGTTATGAAGAAAACAATTACAACATTTTAGCACTGGTGGCTTGCTATGTGGCTCCTGAAGACTGCCCCTGTCTATACACTTGCAAAAGAGACAGCTCGGATGACACTCTTTGACATAATTAAAGATGTACGATTAAAGCGGAACATTTTCTGTCAGTCTCTGATGAGAGGCCTGGATCAGACATATATGATAATTATCCACAAACAAAACCTTTCTGTCACACAGCACAAAAACCCGAATATTATCAACAAAGAAAATATCCACACAACAAAAAACCTGATAATTATGAACAATCAAACAAAACCTTTCTGCCACACAACACAAAAACCCGATTAATATCAACATAATCTCAAAGCCACACAACACAGAAACCTGGTATTTATCAAACAAACAAACAAACAAAACCTTTCTGCCACAAAACATAGAAACCTGATAACTATCAAAAATTAAACAAAAACCTCTCTACCACACAACACAAAACCCCGATAATTATCAACAATCAAAAGTTCTCAACCACAACAACACACACACAACACACAAAAAAAAAACCCTACAAAACTTGCCCAGCACAAATTCTGCTTTCTTTACGACAATGGAAGTGTGCGATGTCAGAACGATTATCGGCATTCAGCGCATGCGCTGGGATTGTGCAGGAATCTCTGTCTGAGAAAACAGGGAGGTAATTACGGGACAGTTTAGCGTGGCAATCGGGCAGAGATGGGAGATAACAGGCAAATGTTATTGTTGTGCTCTGATGAATAGGGCAGAAAAAACTGATACTGATTGTAAGAGAAGAAGAAAAAAGAAACCACGGTTACAACGAATATTTGACACTGGTAATCTGCTATAATTTATTGCTTACACTATCTCTGTCTATTTATTTCCGATTCAGAAGGTTGAGCCTACCTTGTTTTAAAGAGGTTGGGTTCTGATTAGGATATTTTTATGGGGATTTTTTGCTTGGATTTATCTCTTTTTTTTTTGTTGGGGGGGGGGGGGGGGGGGGAGTTGTTGTTGATGTTGTTTTTTTGTGTTTCCTTTTTTTTTTGGGGGGGGGGGGGGGGGGGGGATGTTAAAGTTTCAGAGTGGCGCTTTCATCGTCTTGCTTTTATGATGTTATAACAATGTCTGCCTCTTCGCTGTATTTATTTTCAACAACGGAAAGAAAATAGGATAGAGAGAAGGAACGAAAGAAAGAAAGAAAGAAAGACAGATTTGATTTGATTTGATTTGATTTATTCTTTTATATCGAGGATAATGGGATAAGCACTCTTGTGCTTTTTTACATCCAGTCCCCGTGTGTATGCAGTTTTGTAAATGTCATCTGTTCCCATCTGTTCCCACCGGCACACGATGGCCCACTCTTACGAAAGCGGAACAGGATTTAACGTGTGTGCAAGATGCAAGAAAGAAAGAAAGAAAGAATGAATGAATGAATGGATGAATGAATGAATGAATGAATGACAGAAAGAAAGAAGCAAATAGAAAAGAGAGAGAGAGAAGAGAGAGAGGGGAGAGAGAGAGAGGAGAGAGAGAGAGAGAGAGAGAGAGAGAGAGAGAAGAGAGAGAGAGAGAGAGAGAGAGAGAGGAGAAAAAGACACAAGAAACAAAGAAAAATAAACAAAAGAAACACAAAAACACATAGTAAGATATAAAGATTAAGTTTTGTAAAGGAAAGAAAGGGGAAACTTGAGAGAGAGAGAGGCAGACAGACAAAGACTGAGAGAGAGAGGAGAGAGAGAGAGAGAGAGAGAGAGAGAGAGAGAGAGAGAGAGAGAGAGAGAGAGAGAGAGAGAGAGAGAGAGAGAGAGAGAGAGAGAGAGAAACCAGTAAAGAAAAGGAAAAAAAAACCTACGGAAATCAAATCCAAAGAGACACTGTAGACCAGAATATCAAGGCCATAAAAACAGAACAATTGCCATCGATTTTCCATACATTTCCCTAGATTAGAAGACATCTCCGATAACAGTCAACAAACAACTTCTTTCTGCCACACAAAACAGAAACGAAATAACAACAGAGACAATTATTCTGCCCCACCCACACCCACACCCACACACACACACACGCCTGGCCCTGCCCCAAAACTCTTTGCTTTACGACATAGGAGTCAGCCATGTCAGAACGATTTTGCGGCATTTAGCGCATGCGCTCGGATTGTGTGGACTCATCAAATGTCGGCGTAAACATGGCGGTGATTGCAGCAGGGACAGTTTAGTGAGGCAATGCGGCAGACGATGAGAGATAGCAGGTAATGCCGTGGTTCTGTTTTCCTCAATAAAACAGAAAAAGCTGATATTTGTGACTGTAAGGAAGACAACCAAAAATCTTATGCTAAAACGGGGTAACGAGCGTACTGAAAAGAAAACAAAAAATAAAATGATAATAAATCTTCTTCTCGTCAAACGTTCAGACAGTAACTCGTGTTGTTTGTCACAAGAGCGAAAAATTAATGTGAACATTGTGCTGCCGTTAGGCGCCTGACAAGTCAGACCCAGTGTATACGACTTCTGCATGGGAGAGAATTGATATCTTTCAGAACTTTCTGGGGAAGGGCAGGAGAGTGGACCAAGAATGTACAAAATAGACAAGAAGGACTGGCAGAAAGAAGACGGAACAGGCAAACACAAAGAGAGGGATAGAAAAGAGGGAATTCCAAGCACAGAATTTCCCATGTCCAGAAGGTGGGGATGCTACTTATACTGACAGGCCTCAGGCATGCCTACGGGGAAAGATGATGTCTGACATTGGTGAATCGCTACATTACCCAGTCTCTCTCTCTCTCTCTCTCTCTCTCTCTCTCTCTCTCTCTCTCTCTCTCTCTCTCTCTCTCTCTCTCTCTCTCCTCTCTCTCTCTCTCTCTCCATATATATATATATCATATATATATATATATATTATATATATATATATATATATATATATATATATATATATATATAGTCTATAGCTTTAGTAAATTATGACATAGTGTGTAGCTTCATTAAATAATGACACAGTCTGCAGCTTCAGTAAATAACGACAGTCTGTAGCTTCAGTAAATAATGACGTAGTCTGTAGCTTCAGTAAAATAATGACACGGTCTGTAGGTTTAGTAAAATAATGACAGTCTGTAGGTTTAGTAAATAATGACATGGTCTGTAGCTTCAGTAAATAATGACATGGTCTGTAGCTTCAGTAAATAATGACACGGTCTGTAGGTTTAGTAAAATAATGACAGTCTGTAGCTTTAGTAAATAATGGCAGTCTGTAGCTTTAGTAAATAATGACATGGTCTGTAGCTTCAGTAAATAATGACACAGTCTGCAGCTTCAGTAAATAATGACACAGTCTGCAGCTTCAGTAAATAATGACACAGTCTGCAGCTTCAGTAAATAATGACACAGTCTGCAGCTTCAGTAAATAATGACACGGTCTGTAGCTTCAGTAAATAATGACATAGTCTGTAGCTTCAGTAAATAACGACACAGTCTGCAGCTTCAGTAAATAATGACACAGTCTGCAGCTTCAGTAAATAATGACACAGTCTGCAGCTTCAGTAAATAATGACACGGTCTGTAGCTTCAGTAAATAACGACACAGTCTGCAGCTTCAGTGAATAATGACACGGTCTGTAACTGCAGTAAATAATGACACAGTCTGCAAGTTCGGAGAATAATGACATAGTCGGTAACTACAGTAAATGATGACACAGTCTGTAGCTTCATTAAGCTTAATGACTACCAGCACATGACTGTGCATTCATGTAGAACTGATGCCTACGCTAACATGGCCCTGATGGCGGTGAGGGTCTGGGGAAAGATGGAGCAGACACAGACGATATCAGGAGAGGTTATTAGTCTGGGCAAAACCTTCTTCTACTCCACAACAATAGAGTCCGCGGCCTCAGAGGAGTGTGAAGCATTCAGAGCATGAACAGCTATTTACAATCAATGCCTGGGTACACACACACCCTTCACCATAGTGTCTTCCTTAGAATATATACCATGAAGCAGAAATAAGAAAGAGAAAATAAATGATGTTATCCTTCTGACCATAGCATTCTTAGCTTCAATGTAGCTCTGACATAATGTATACTATAATTATGCATCTACATAAATTCAATGCCTTCGTAAGCATACCTCTGGCGAACACATCCTTCAAAGATGCCCGCACCTTAGGAAGATTGTATACGGAAATAACCCTAAAAACCAAGCAGTACGGCCCACGAGAGGAGCTAGAAAGGACATGCCATGATTTTTTCCCCAGACACATCTGACGAAGAAAAGCGAAGAAGAGAAGTAGAAGCATACCTCTGACCATAGTCAATGGCTGAGAAGTAGTGAAGTAGAAACAAACTACCAGGAGAGCCTAGTAATTGTCAGGAGGAAGCTCCCCTATGTTGCTTTACGACAATGTATGTAGTCTGCAACTTCAGTTGACTTCATGACTGTCAACGCATGCGCATCCACGTGGAACTCACGACTGCGTAAAGACACGGCTGGTCCTAGTAAAAGTCTGAGAAACATTGAAGCGGAAATTATGAATAGGAGATACCAGGCAGGGGGCGTTAGTTATTATTCTGGGTAAAGCCTCCGCCTGCTTTACGACAATGGAGTCTGCGACCTTAAGATACTGAGATAGGTTTTCGACATTCACAACAGGCGCATCCATGTGGATTTGATGCGTGAGGAAACACGCGAGCACCACTGATCATTGTTAAAGTTTTGAAGAGTGTAAAGCAGGGATAAGAGATATAAGACATCGTTATTATTTTGAACTTTGGAGTCGTGTGACTTCCGCCTGGCTTCTGACCTTTAGTACAAGTAAACGCATCCATTTTCATTCGATTCCTGTCTGAGAAACGGTAAATTATCATAAATGACAGATACCAGGAGACGATATCATTCTGGGCGAAGCATTTTTCTGCTTTCCGCCAATAATGTCTGTAACCTCAGAATAATGGATAACATTCCAAACAGGTCACTGTTAAATTGATACCTGTGTCAACACTCAGCTAGCACAGATCGTAATAACTGTTGTAGAAATGATGAAGCAGAAACAGAAGATCTATAACAGAGTCAGTGATTGCTCTGGCCACAGACTCTGTCCCGTCACTGTGTATTACAACTATCAGTAATGCAACCTCGGAGAGGTTAAGGACTTTCAAAACAAGCACATCCATGTTACCTTTCTGCCTGTGTAAACTCGGATACTACAGACCATAGGAAAAGTACGTCTCCACCCTACCTTTAAACCCCCCTCCCCCCCCCCCCCTTCTCTCTACTTTAACTTCCCCTTCGTTTTAAAGGCCCCTGTCCCCTCCCCCCCCCCTTCTTTAAAGACCCACTTCCCCCCTACTTTAATCCCCCTAACCATTCCTACTTTCCTGGTCGAATATCACTGACATTGACCCACACATTGAAATGAAGACAACACAACGCGCATCTATGTAGAGCTAATGCCTGTGTAAACACACCAGTGGTCACTGTAGAGACCTGAGAAATAGAGCAGTAGAACCAAGAAGCAGAAGAGGATATTATTCAGAGAGCAGAAGCCGTTATTACTATTCAGACTGAGGAAGCAGAAACAGGAGATATCAGAAGCCGTTATTTAATTCAAAGTTAAGAAGCAGAAACAGGAGATAGCAGAAGACATTATTTAATTCAAAGTTAAGAAGCAGAAATAGGAGAGAGCAAAAGCCGTTATTTAATTCAAAGTTAAGAAGCAGAGACAGGAGATAACAGAAAACACTTATTATTCAAACCAGAGCTCCCCAATTCTGCAGATTATTGACATTATAGTTTATAACTTCAGTGTGGGGTGTGACAGTCAGCACATGCACGTTTATGTGTAATCGAAACATGTGTATGCACACCTTTGATGAGAAAAAGAGTAGAGAAATATTGTATAGATCTACCACTTTACGTCACGGCTGATTTCTCTGCCTGAAATTCGGGCTGCTCTACCTGGGGGGAGCGCGTCGCCAAAAGAGCAGGGCCACCCAGTTTGTTGTTCTTTTTCTGTCTGCAAATTTATCTGGTTTCCTATCAGAGTGGCTTTTTTCGACAAAATTTTGCTAGGGATAACTCTCTTGTTGCCGTGGGTTCTTTCACATGCACAAAATAAGTACTGCACACATGATCTGGGTTTATCGTCTCATCCAAAAGACTAGCATCCAGACCACTACTCACAGTTAAGTGGATGTGGGAAAAGTTTGGGGCACAAACAGGGGATCGAACCACCACACACTTAAACCCTGGACTTTTTGCTTTCTAGGCAGGTGCGTTAGTAACATCTAACCCACCCCACCCATCCACCTACTAGTGAAATAAAATGGGGAAAACCAGAGAACATCATTACTCTGGGTGAAACTTCATTCCGCTCTTCGACAATCCAGTCTGTAATACGATTTACCTCACTGAATTTACAGATCTATGTGAGTCCATGAGTAATTGATACCTGCGTAAACACATCAAAGAATGTAGTGAATACCTGAGAAAGCTATGAATCAGAAACAAAGAGATACGAGGAAAACAGTTTTATTCTATAAGAAGAAATCAAACCAAACCTAACTTTACCCCAATACACTCTGTAATACGATTTACCTCATTGAATTTTATGTGACTCCACGAGTAACCGACACTTGTGTAAACACATCAATGAATGTAGTTTTTTTAATGGCGGAGAAAACTACGAAGCAGAAAACAACAAGAAATACCCAGGAAATACAGTATCGTCCTGGAAGGAGAAATCAACCAGTCCTACTTTACGACAGTACGGTCTGTAATACCATTTACCGCATTGAATTTATAGATCTAGGCGGGTCCACGAGTAAGAAATCGATACCTGTGTAAACACATCAATGACCGTAGTAAATGCCTGGGAAGCTACGAAGCAGGAACGTAAGATACAAGGAAAACAGTCTCATTGTGGAAGAAGAAATCAACCAGCCTTACTTCATGTCACTACAGGCTGTATATAACTTCAGTGTGGTCGATGACTGTCAGCTCATGGGCATTCATGTGAAATCTATGGCTGGCTGTGTAAGGGGAGGGGGGGGGGATATCGCCTGGTGGTCAGAGTAATGCGCTCGTGATCTGCTGACCTGGGTTCGAATCTCGCCCAGGAGGATTTTTTACTCTTAAGTTAACATCAGCGCCGATTCTACTCCCCCCAAAATCTTTCCGATAAGACTTTAAACTGAGGCCTCGTGTGCGAACGCATGCAGAACCTCTTGCGCACATGTTAAATCCTGTTCCGCTTTTCGTAAGAGTAGGCCATCGTGTGCCGGTGGGAACATATGACAAGATTTACAAAACTGCATATACACGGGGACTGGATGTAAAAAAAGCATATGAGTGTTTTTTCCATTATCCTCGATGTAAAAGAATAAAACTAATAAAAATAAATTCAGCACACTCGGGCAGAATCTGAACACTGGACAAGCTTCAGCTGACATACACGAAACCAGAATCCATGTTTCTTTAGAATTGCAGTATCTCAGAAACTGTGACAGTCTGAGAGGCTGCTGAAAGGAGGACATGTTCAAAACTTGTGCTACATCATTATTGGACGGAAGGAGGAGGGAGGAGAAAAAGTAACAAAAAAATAATACCTGGTAGAAATGGTGCAATATCTTTCTGGTTCAGTGGAGGAAGGGGGGAAAGAAAATGACAACCGTGAAGAAACGAAATCTGGAATTTGGCACTTAACCACAGATTTCTATTTAAAAAAAAGTACTAGATAAAAAAAAAAGTCATGTATAACAGCGAAAATGGGCGTTTAAACTTACCCGCCTCTATAAACAGAAAGGCATCATATTTTTATATCTATTTTTTCATACTTTCTTTTCATCCATTTCCTCACACCCTCACCTAAATCTCCGTCTAACTTTCTCCAATCCACCAGTGTACCGTCACGTTCCGCTAAATCCCCCAAACCCCCCCTGTAACGAATCGATCCACGCCTTGCATGCCCCCAAAGAGGCACTGAACCAAAGATGTCTAAAGACCTTCTCAAGGCCTTCCACCACCGCTGCTTCAACGATGATAAAAGGGGGTTCTATTTTGGAGCGATTTACAACGTAGCCCAACACAGCGAATGGGGGGATACAGGATCAATGCCTGTGTACTGAAGACACGCAGATAGACATGTATGTATGTAGCTCTCTCTCTACATGGCTGCTGGTGGTGGTGGTGGTTTCATAAAAGGCTGTGAGGCGGGGTAAAAGAGAAATGATGGGAGAGAGAGAGAGAGAGAGAGAGAGAGAGAGAGAGAGAGAGAGAGAGAGAGAGAGAGAGAGAGAGAGAGAGAGAGATCAGACACTGAGACAGCAGCCTCCGCGTTCTTATATAGGGGAGGAAATGGGACGAAGCGAAAAATGATGATGGTGCTTTGTATTGTGTGTGTGTGTGTATGTGTGTGAGTGTGTGTGTGAGTGGTGTGTGTGTGTGTGTGTGTGTGTGTGTGGTGTGTGTGTGTGTGTGTGTGTGTGTGTGTGTGTTGGGGGGGGGGGTTGTTGTGTGTGTGTGTGGTGTTGTTGTTGTTGTTGTTGTGTGTGTGTGGTTGTGTTGTTGTTGTTGTGTTTGTGGGGGGGAGGGGGGAGGGGGGGGCGCACGCGCGCACTTTCATTAAAGACGTGCAACTGACAGAAATAACGAAAAGGATGTGATAATGATGATGATAGAAAAATAATGAACGAAGTAACTTCGTTCAGGATTCTTAAATCTAAATTATATCAAAGACCCTATGCAATACAGCATCATATCTTAAATCTGTCTTTATAATTACATTCACAGACTGTACACAATCCCGTTTTGTTCTTCTTCTTCCTCAAAAGTTCAGACGGCAACTATTGTTATCTGACATATGAACGAAAATGCGTTGCACTGCCGTTAAGCGCATGACAAGTCAGGCCCAGCGCATCCGACGAGAAAGAAAATCTTTTAAGTCTTTCTGGAAAAAAAATGCAGGAGAATGGACCAAGAAGGCGGAAAATAGACAAGAACGAGGTGACAAGAAAAAAAAAGGCAGAAACAAAGAGAGGGATAGAAATGTCTCTGCTACAATGTTTCTGCGTCAGGTCTGTTTTGGTCGACCCACTTTCCGCTTTCCATGTGGATTCCAGTCAAGGGCCTGCCTGGTGACATTTGAAGCAGATATCCCTAAGACTGAATTTTTTCTTGATTGCATGTAGTTTGTCCATAGCCCCGAAAATTTGACCACGAAATCTACACGACTGCTTTTACCCGAGCAAGACAAAATCTAACATAATCCTTGCAGTTAAACTCAACAAAATCTGATTCCGTCATGATTGTGTCAAACTTAAAAACGATGCTTAGCATAGCCGATCTTTGTCAGTTACTAATGTAAATGATATGACAGACTACATAATAAAAAGAAATAATCTGCTTAAAAAAGAGGGGGATAGAAAAGAGGGAACTCCCAGCACAAAACTTTCAGAAAGTGAGGATCCTATATATACTGACACGCTCCCGGCATCCCCACGGGGAAATCCCTTTTTTTTCAAAACTATCCCTTCCTTCCTCCCCTCCCTCCCTCCACAGTGCTCCTCTAAAGTTGTCAAATCTTTCACAATCAAGCATCAAACCCCATTCAAAGCTCTCAATTAAAAAAAACACACACACACATTTCCCATGCCACACGAAAACGGAAATTTAGAAGCATTGTCAATCTCTGTCATGGTTTACAACAATGGAGTCCACCGGGTCAGAAAGATTATATAAATGCCAATCACCATACCCCCCCCCCCCCCCCCCCCCATAAACTTCCACTCCAATCGATTTTTCTCTTTAATTACACCAGCCATGAAAAGAGGGGAAAAAACAAGATCTTAAGAGGCAGTGTGATTATAAAGATTGGGAAGATAACATATCCATGGCTTTATTGTGCAGAAAAGGATTATGACTGGGGCGAACATAGAGTTTGGGTGTTTTTTTCTTTTTCACTATTTTTCTCCCGAATAGCTTAACTAAAAACGGATCTTAACTCCCTCCTGCCAGCGCAAAATAATCGAAATGAGCTACAAAATAATTATTTGCTCACGTCCATAGATCAGGAATGAATCGGTGTATGTCGTTCTGTTTTATGAGATACACCTACCAAGTTGACACACACACGCGCGTGTATACATACATGCATACAAACACACATACATACATACATACATACATACATACATACATACATACATACATACAAACACACATACATACATACATACATACACACACACACACACACACACACACACACACACACACACACACACACACACACACACACACGTATGTATATATGTATGTATGTATGTATGTATGTATGTATGTATGTATGTATGTATGTATGTATGTATGTATGTATGTATGTATATATATATATATATATATATATATATATATATATATATATATCCGGAATTTCACGTAGATAAATCTGCCGTGACTTAAAGTGGTATACAATACAACACAACACAACACAACACAATAGAATAATAAAACAAAATTAAAAAGCAAACACACGCAAGTGTGAATTACGACAAAAAAGCAAACAGAAATGTTGAAATGAAACAAGTAAGCAGACAAATAACAGTCAGAAAAATCAAACAGAAAAATACACATTGAAAAAATTGTATGTATAAACAAATTTTTTTTTTAAAAACAGAAGAAAGCAACCTTGATAAATGCCAACTCCTTTCCCAGTATTCCAAAAAGAAAAAGAAAAGAAATGCTGACAAAAGCATAATTAGAATCAGCAAGACTTTTCTCTACTCAGAAAACAAACACCTAAGAACACGCAGAACACACGTTAAATCCTGCTCCGCTTTTCGTAAGAGTAGGCCATTGTGTGCCGTTTGGAACAGATGTCAAGATTTACAAAACTGCATACACACGGAGACTGGATGTAAAACAAAACCCCACATGACTGCTTATTCCATTATCCTCTAAAAAAAAAAAGATAAAAATATAAAATAATAAATAAATAGATAAATAAATAAATAAATAAAAGTTTCATCGACCTCCACAAATAGACAAGAGCCTTCCATTCACTCCTCCATCCCCACTACCCCTTCACCCAATCTCTTGTACTTTTTTTTCTATCGGAATCCTTCACATTCAAGCGATCCCATTCCTGTAAATTATCCACAAACACGTTGCCCCTGTCCCACAACGTGAAACCCCCGCAGGCCTTTTCAAGCTCCAGTCTGTTTTACGACAATGGAGTTTGCGGCATCGGAACGATTTACGACATTCAGTGCAGGCGCATGGACACAGAATCGATGTCTGTGTTGATCAGCTTCTCGGGAAAGTCTGAGAGGAAATGCAGCCGAGATTGCAAAATGCTATCGTTCTGAGCTGGTTGTAAAAGCTCTAAGCACTAGTGACACAAAAACACAAGTATGTATTTAAGGGGACGGGATAGCTCAGAAGTCGTCAGAGCACTCCCTTTCCCCAAGCCAATGTTAAAGCAGCATCGAGCGTGGTTACCAAGTGGATGGGTGACTGTGCACTTTGGCTTCAGTACAGTCCCCAAGTTCACCCAGTTGTAAATGGTTACCTGCCCTCTTTAGGGTCAGGGAAGGTAAAGCAGCGAGGGAGAGGAGATGGGCGCCCTCCCTCAATATGCTGGCCCCTAGAGAAGCTGAGGTGTCTGACGCGTCGCTCCTCTACAACCACACAGGTTATGGGGCACCTTTACTTTTATCTTTACTATGTATATTAAACTAGTTTAGGAATCTGGGAAGTTCTGGGAATCACTGTGAGATTGAAATTGCACACTACATGAGAAGTTTGCAGTGTATGACTGTTTTCCGAGTACCTCGCCACATAGGCAGCCACACTCCGACTTCAGAGGATTTTTTTATACTTTAAAGGAGAGTGCAGGTTGGTGTGTTAAGAGCTTGTCATGGCTGAAGGCAATCTGAACACAACATTTTACAACACTAACAACATTATAGTGTGTAGGCCTTGGCAATTAGCCGACATCAATAACTGACACAGCTTTTGGCCTGGGCCAAGGAAAATGACATGATCCGGCAGGTAAAACCCCCAACACACCCCCAGGAATGAACCACTCATCACAGGCGCGAACCTAGTGCCCTCAATTACTGTCACGTTACGGGGTTCGACACTCTAACCACTCGGCTTTAGGTCCAATCCCCGGGTTGAGTAACTATAACCATAAATATGCCGGATAACAATTGAGATCTGAACAATAAATTTCAGCTCTGGGTGCACAGGTATTGATCCTATAGCCACTGCCGGTACAGCTGACAGAGAGATGTAGGACAGAAAAACGGGATGATTGTGATCATGATAATCTGTCATGGTTGATGATAATCGTGATGATCATGGGCCCTGATCAGGGGAAGGTAGGATGAATCTATTATTAAGCGGTGTGCGAACGCTTGCTTTTGGTAGTTTGAATAGATCTTTATTTAGAAAACGTGAATAATATATACATACAAATTAA
>CM060335.1:21018289-21020789 GCA_030674155.1 Stramonita haemastoma | reverse complement strand
GATGATGATGATGATGAACGAAAGCAATACAAGGAAAACACATGAGAACAGTCTTTGGATTTCAGAGGGAGAAAGAAAAAAAAAATCAAAACAACAATGCAACGATCATGATAACATATGACTCCTGCTACCCCTAACAGCTACTGCTACCACCACCACCATCACCACCATTCTCACCACCACCACCACCACCACCACCACCGCCACCACCACCACCAACGTGGCCACCATTCTCACCACCATCACCACCACAGCCATACCAATTACCACCGCCATCACCACCATCATCAACACTACCGCCATTAACACAGCTTTCACCACCACAGCCCCAACCCCCACCGTTATCCCCCGCTCCTCACCTCCCCCCCACCTACGGCAAACCTCACGACCACCACACTGCAACCATCACAATCACCACCGCAATTACAGACACCATCATCATCATCGCCACTACCACTGCATCTACTACCACCATCATCCCATGATTATATATGTTGGGTTGTTGTTGTTGTTGTTGTTTTGTTTTTTTGCCTTCCTCGGTTAAAGCTCTGAGGTTCATCGATGGTGAGATTTTGCGTACGCGACCGTTTTCTGCCTACCATGAAGGCAGCTAGCCGCATACCGACTTCAGAGACACATCCTGGGTATGTTCGTGCTCCTGTAACCCACTCAACGCTGACAGGGATTGCATGCGGGATCTTTAACGTGCACATCTGATCTTCTGCATGTGCATGTAGGTGAAGAAAATCAAGGCACTGGCAGGTCTGCACTTAAAGTTGACCTCCCAAAGATCGAAAAAATCCCCACCCTTAATTACACCTGACGCTACCGAGATTCATTGAAATGAAACGGTCTTAACCAGTCGGCTATAGTCGTATAAAGACGGTCTGTCTGGTTTGAGATCATGAAGTTGTTGGTTTACTTTTTGGTTGCCTATCTTCTGTGACGTTCCTGTCCTGATGTTGCCACGCCGCTCATTCCAATCTCCCCGCCACAGTCATACCCAGATTCCTTAATATGTAGTATCCTCAGGACCAAAAGTCCACCGGGAGCCCATCACTATCAGGTTGGCCTAGGGCCACCAGCCAACGGAGCCCTGCTAACACCACCTACTAAGTCCCCTACTAACGACAGTATGAGGTCGGTCACGGAGTCAGACTAAGTGAATTACCCACCCGAAGTGGCGACCACCACAACGTCCCTCCAACGACCATCCCCCGTAAACCTCCAACCCCAAAGGCTTTGGCACAAACTCACCACAGGAACAGAAGTGTATGGGAAAACCGAATCTGAGGTCACCATGAGACAAAAGCAACTGGAGCCACCGAATCAGAGACATTTTCGTTATTGCATGATGATCAATGATAATGAGGATGACATAATGCTGCTGCTGTAGTAGTGCATGTGGTTTGAGACTACATGATAGGGTTGCACACTACGCTTACTCTCATAATTTATACCGGCGTCAACCGGACCCGAGAGATACAGACACCTGCAGTGTTGGTCAAGAAACTTGTGCAACACTCTCAAACTCGCATCAGAAAAGTGGATGAAGCTCACACTCTGTGGTCCAAGTCTTCCCAACAAGCCCACAGCACACTCACTCTGGGCAGGAGCTGGCTAGAGCTCCAAAGAAAAAAACCCTTATGACTCTTAATGGGATTCGAACCAAGGACCTTCCAGTCCTTAAAAACCAAGAAGCTAACCACTGAGCGAACCAAGGTGGCTGGTGAGATAAAAAAAAAGTATTTGTAATTGTATCCCAAACATGTTCTCGACCTCACATCCTCGTCCAATTGTTTTAGATGAAGCAAAACACTGAGAACCAACCTACCAACAAACAACCTAACAAAAGTAGCCAGCCAGCCAACACCACACAACCAACCAAAAAAAGCAATCACGAAACAAGCCAAAACTACTAACGCTTGACAGTATGCGTAGCATAGATAGATCTGTCAATGTCTATTCTTCTGCCTCTGTCTCTTTCTTACTCCCTCCCCCTCCCTCTCTCTTTCTCTCACACACACATATACCCATTCTCACTCTCTTTCTTTCTGTCTGTCTCTGTCTCCCTCTCTCTCTCTCTCTCTCAGCCTCTCTCTGTGCCCTCTCTCACTCACCACTCACTCACTCAAAATCTCTCTCTCTCTCTCTCTCTCTCTCTCTCTCTCTCTCTCTCTCTCTCTCTCTCTCTCTCTCTCTCTCCCCCCCCCCCCCCCCCGTCCAACAACCTGACTCTCCTCTTTTCTGACAGTGACATAGTGCTTCAAGTAATCCAAGGTACAGAACATCCACTGGCTTGCAACAGACTTCACGTTCAGCCCATACCATACTTTTTTATACCACTTTATGTCACAGCAAATTTCTATGTGTGAAATTCGGGCTGCTCTCCCCGGGGAGAGCGCGTCGCCACAAGGGCAGTGCCTACCCATTACTATTTTTTTTTCCTGTTTACAACTGTATTTGTTTCCCTATCAGAGTGGCTTTTTTCTACAGAATT
>CM060335.1:21013289-21015789 GCA_030674155.1 Stramonita haemastoma | reverse complement strand
AAAAAAAAATCTGCAAAAAACCCCACACCCAACAACAAAACCACACCAACAGAAAGCTGGATGCGAAAACATTTCATCCAGGTTAAAAAAAAAACACAAAAAACAATCAAAAAGTTCGACAATGGCTTGCGTAATTCAAAACGACACCCACACCCAACCTGAAATTTCACAACTGCTATTCATCACAACACAGGGTTCATTTTCGGTGACAAATAAGTCTTGCTCTGACTGAATGGCAATTAAGTTTTCTGATTCTGATTCCCCACCCCTTACCCCCCATCCTCACATTTCAACCTTGTAGATAAACTTGTCTTCTGACTGACAGACGCTATGTAGCCCCCCAAAAGCCCTTGTGCGACAATGTTCTACTTTACGGCTTTGGAAGCGTTTTGGACGACAACAGAATGCTTTTTGGGGGCCAGGAGCGCATGCGCATCGGCGTGGAACACAAGGACGTGCTACGACTGCCGAAAAGCGTGTCTGGTTTCAAAGGATTTCACGGCACTGGAGACAGGGTTTGTTTATCACCCGAATGCCAATGAGATGGGTGATAGCCTTGGTGGGGTTGTGTGTGTAATTGCAAACCGCTGCTTAAATGGTGGCTGAAAGGGCGCACCTTCAAAGACGGAATAAACAATCTGACGATCGTAAACAACATCGACAAAGAAAACAGAAAGTACAGGCAACTCCTCCCCCCCCCAAAAAAAAAAAAAAAAGAAAAAAGAAAGAAACCAAACCAAAACAAACAGAAAAACAAAACAAATCAAACCACCCGTGTCTCTAGATGAAGAAAACAATGTCCACGTATTTATCACACTTAGCTCAAGAAACGAAAACTGTCCATCAAATCTGCATCATATCAGCTATTACTAAGAAGCTGAAGGTGCATTAGTAGTTGAAGTAGTAGAATAACGAAAGTAATCCGTATAGTAGTGGTTATTATTGTGCTGGTGGTGGTGCTGGTGAGAATTCGTGTAACCAAAAGAAGAAGACAAAAAAGAAGAAGAAGAAGACAAAAAAAGAAGAAGAAGAAGAAAAGAGAAGAAGAAGAAGAAGAAGAAGAAGAAGAAGAAGAAGAAGAAGAACAAGAAGAAGAACAACAACAACAACAAGAAGAACAAGAACAAGAAAAGAACAACAAGAAGAAGAAGGAAAGGAAGAACAAGAAGGACGAAGAAGAAGAAGAAGAAGAAGAAAAGAAGAAGAAGAAGAAGAAGAAGAAGAAGAAGAACAAGAACAAGAACAAGAAGAAGAAGAAGAAGAAGCATGTTGAAAAACAAAAAGAAACAAAAGGACACGAGCAGACCAAAAAAAAAAAAAAAAAAACCAAAGAAATAAAACTAATTCAAATTGTGCTTTTTTCTGTAATGACTAAAATTTATTAATACGCAGTTTGAAAGAATGCCACAATCCTTTGCTCTACACACACACACCACACACCACCACCACAACAACACAAACCCCCCCCCCCCCCCCTGCACACACACACACACACACACACACACACACACACACACACACACACACACACACACACACACACACACACACACACACACACACATACGAAAGAAACCAGAGAACATAGAACAGTCTTCATTCCAAATGGAAGACCCACCAATACGCTATGAAGACAAATGTAATCCTCCCAAAACTGCCCCTCCCTCTCCCCACGCACACTTAATGACACAGGAGCCATTCTCTTCAAACTAAGCCCATCCCTCTCCAACCTCCTCCAATCGCCCTGGTCGGACAACCTCAAACCTATCGATTTTCAATATCCCTATGTCACACGAAGGCCAAGAGATGGGGCTCGGGTAAAGGGGGGGGGGGTGGGGGGGAGGGGGGGGGAGGAAGGGGGGGGGGGTGGAAGGGTAGGATGTGTGGAATAGCCATGAGGTTGTTTTTGTTTGTTTTAGCTTGGAGTTCATGATCGGATGTTAACTGAGGGAATGAGTTGGATTGTCTGCTCAGGAAGGTGGATTGATTGATTGATTGACTGATTTATTTGTTTATTTATTCTTTTATATCGAGGATAAATTAATAATGGAATAAGCACTCATGTGGTTTTTTACATCCAGTCCCCGTGTGTATGCAGATTTGTAAATCTTGTCACTGGTTCCCATTGGCACACAATGGCCTACTCTTACGAAAAGTGGAACAGGATTTAACGTGTGCGCAAGATGTTCTGCGTCCGTTCGCACACGGTGCCTCAGTTTATAATCTCATCCGAAGGACTGGTGGTCTAGAGGTAACGTACCTGCCTAGAAAGTGAAAAAAAATCTGGGTCAGAAGTATGCAATGGTTCGATCCCCGTTTTGGGTTCAAAAACTCTACCTCTATCGATTATACCATGAGTGGCTTCGCACACTCGGGCATGTACTTGTACACTCACACACACACCACACACACACACACACACACACACACTGCACACACAAACACACACACACACACGCACACACATACACACACACAGCGCACGACACACACACCACAC
>CM060335.1:21003289-21005789 GCA_030674155.1 Stramonita haemastoma | reverse complement strand
ACAGAGAGAGAGAGATAGGAGAGAGAAGAGAGAGAGAGACAGAGAGAGAGAGAGAGAATGTAGAGAGAGAGCAAGAGAGAGAGAGAAGAGAGAAGAAGAGAGAGAGAGAGAGAGAGCAGGAGAGCGAGAGAGAGCCGAAAAGCATTACATGACTAAAAACCCAAGACATATATGTCAACAACAATACAACAACAACAACAAAAGCCCGACAACAATAAAAAATTAAGATAACATGACAAAGTACCTCAATCATGTCCTTCCGTAAGGCCAATTAAACCAGGCCATGCTGAACTCGACAGGTATTTTTATTCCACTTAAATGTACCATCCCAATCTTACAAAAAACCATGAAAAAGATAATGACCACTTCAATGTACCAAAAAACAAAAGTAGGTATAGCAAAAAAAAAAAAAGCCATATATGGGCAAACAGTAACTGCAGAATGGACATCCTGTGACCATCCCTTCGATGAGACTATAAACCGAGCCATGTGCGAACCCACACAGAATATCTTGCGCACACTTTAAATCATGTTGTCGCTTTTCGTAAGAGTAGGCCATGTGTGCAGTGAAACAGTGACAAGATTTACAAAACTGCATGCACATGGGACTGATGTAAAAAAGCACACGAGTGCTTATTCCATTATCTCGATATAAAAGACTAAAGAAAATAAATAAATCTCAGTGCAATGTTTACGTATGACTACCTGATCGCCAGAAGAAAATGACACCGGTAAAAAAAAAAAAGTATGAAAGAGAGAAGGATTCTCTGTAAGATTTGCTTGAGGAAACTAGGATGGCTGAAAGGCAGGAAATAAGCAAGAGAGATGAAGAACGGCAAGGAAGAAGACAAACAGAGAGAGAGAGAGAAGACGAGAGAAGAAGAAGAGAGAGAGAAGAAGAGAGAGAGAGAGAAGAGAGAGAGGAGAGAGAGAGAGAGAGAGACAGACAGACAGACAGACAGACGACAGAGACAGATAGACAGACAGACAGAGACAGACAGACAGACAGAGAGAAAGAGGGGAGATAGGGGGTGGAGGAGAAAGAAGAGACACAGAGAGAGATAAGGACAAATTTATATTACATAATTTCCAGAAGATGGGGATGCTATTTACACTGAAAGACCCCACAACAGGGCAAACTTATATCACATCACATCATTAACAGAAGGTGCAGACTCTATTTTACACTTAAAAGAGACCCCCCAAGCATCCCTACATAGATAATAATAAAAACAAAAACCCAACAACAAAAGATACAGCTTAAGACAAAGAGAAGTGCACCATCGATGACAAAACAAAGTCTTGTTGCGAGGACAAAGCCACAGACAAATGAAATCCCACAGAAAACGTTCAGTGGCCTTAACTTAAAGAGGCTAGCTCTCTGACAAGGGGAACTTAGACACACTGACATCCAATCATTAACACTGCCTCATCAAAATGTGAAATGTCACAACTAACGTTGATAGAGAGAGCGAGAGGAGTGAAAGAGAGGGAGAGAGGGTGGATAGTGAAAGAGAGGAGAGGAGAGAGAGACAGACAGAGAGAGTGAGACAGTCAGAAAGAGAGAGAGCTCAGATACAAAGAGACAGATGGGAGGATGGATGGGAGAGAAAGACAGAGAGAGGAGGGGGGTGAAGGAGGAGAGAGGGGGAAAGAGAGGGAAAGAGAGGGAGAGAGAGCGAAAGAAAAAGAAGAGAAGGGGGGGGGGCGTAAGGAATTGAAAGGAAAGGGGAGAGGAGGGGGGAAGAGGAGAGAGAGAGAGAAGAGAGAGAGAGAGAGAGAGAGAGAGAGAGAAGATTTGATTTGATTTATTATTTTATATCGAGCATAATGGAATAAGCATTCTTGTGCTTTTTTACATCCAGTCCCCGTGTGTATGTATTTTGTAAATGTCATCTATTCCCACCGGCACACGATGGCCTACTCTTACGAACAGCGGAGCAGGATTTAACGTGTGCGCAAGATGTTCTGAGAGAGAGAGAGAGAGAGAGAGAGAGAGAGAGAGAGAGAGAGAGAGAGAGAGAGAGAGAGAGAGAGAGAGAGAGAGAGAGAAGAGAGAGAGAGAGAGAGAGAGAGAGAGAGAAAAGGTCACAGAGACAGATTAAAAGACAGACTGGGACAGATCCACACATCACGAAAGATGAAAGATCGTGCCAGCATATGCTCTCTCTCTCTCTCTCTCTCTCTCTCTCTCTCTCTCTCTCTCTCTCTCTCTCTCCTCTCTCTCTCTCTCTCTCTCTTTCTTTCACTTTCTTTTTGATTGTATGCCATATTCAGATAAACGCAGAAACTGTGAGGCGCTAAGTGTGTTTAAAGGCATTGCTGATATGAATTCTGTTGCAAATAATTATTCTATCTGTCAGCAGTGAAGAGAAAATAAAAAGTCTAGCTAAATTTATTGGAGAAGCAATGACTATTAGGAAAAAGATAACGGAACAGAGTAACTGTAGAATGTGCAGTAGTATATGTAAGTATAATATGTAGTATATGTAAGTGCGAA
>CM060335.1:20990789-20998289 GCA_030674155.1 Stramonita haemastoma | reverse complement strand
AAAACCGAAAAGATCAATGGAGTGAAGAAACTTATAGGGGCAACTAGTTATATGTTTCTGTCTCTGTCTTTTAGTATGTCTGTCTTTCTGTCTGTATGTCAGGTATGTTATGGTCTGGTCCTCGTCCTGTCCTCTCCTCTTCTCTCCTCTCTTCTTCTCTCCTCTCTTCTTCTCTCCTCTCTTCTTCTCTCCTCTCTTCTCCCCTCCTGTCCTCTCCTCTCCTGTCCTCTCCTGATCTCTTCCTCCATCTCCTCCTCATCCTCCTATTCCTTATTTCTCTTCTTCTCATCTTTAATTTTTCATAGAATGTGAGCATACAAAAGTTGTTATTTTTTTGGAAAAATATGGCCCTAATGTTTAAAACATCCTCTAATGTACTAGTTTTTTTTTCTTTCTTTCTTTGTTTCGTTTCTGTTTGCAAAACTCGCCCTCTGTGTGTTAATGCAAATGAACATGACAGGGATGCATCTTCTGGTTGTTGGTTTTTTTTTTTGTTTGTTTTTACCTTGGACGCTTTTGAAGTTTCAATACGACGAAGAAAGTGTTGAAACAAACACAAAAACAAGATAACGAAAACAAAACAACAACAACCTTGCTGTCCCTTTCAAACGTCTTTCTTTCTGACCACTTCCATTCATACTGACCCCGTTCATTCTGGTCCAGTCCACCTCCCCCCCCCCACCACCCACCCACACACACACACACACACACACACACACACACACACACACACACACACACACACACACACACACACACACACACACACACACACACACACACTCACACACACTCACACCCTTCCTTCCCTCCATGCCATCCCATCAAACAAATGTCCATCAGTTTCAGATTTTAATGTGGTCAGTCAGATTTCTGTGAGCCTCGAAAACATCGATGAATGAAGAGAGTAAAGGAACAGGATGAATAGAGAGCATGATTATAGACATTTCTTTTACATTTCATTATCTGTCTTTTTCTATCTGCCTCTAGTTCTCTCTGTCTGTCTGTCTGTCTGTCTGTCTGTCTGTCTGTCTGTCTGTCTGTCTATCTGCCTGCCTCCTTGCCTGTCTGTCTGTTTGTGTGTGTGTGTGTGGGGGGGGGGGTCTGCCTGTCTGTCTGTCTGTCTGTCTCTTATCTCTCACTCTCTGTCTATCTCTCAGTGATTCTTTTTCTCTCTGCCTCTTATTTCTCTTGTCTTTGTCAGTCTGATTGTATTATATCCTCTCTGTGTCTCTATCTCTGTCTTTGTCTGTGTGTCTCTCTGTGTGTGTGAGTGTCTCTCTCTCTCTCTCTCTCCTCTCTCTCTCTCTCTCTCTCTCTCTCTCTCTCTCTCTCTCTCTCTCTCTCTCTCTCTCCTTTTCTTTGACCTTCTTTGAAATGCATGAATGAAAATGGTGTAGGAATTTTGTTGTTTCAAAAAAGAACTTTTTTTTTAAGATGTTTCTCTCGTCTTATTTCGTTAACCAAAAATTCTAAGTGTGCTCTTGCTTTCTCTGTGTTCAAATAAATAGAGAGATTCATTTTCTTTTAAAAGCAAAGCAATTTTTAAAACGCATATTTTGAAAGATTAGGTTGGCAAACTTTTTGTCAAATAGACCGTTAATATGAGTGCGATTGTATGTATGTATGTATGTATGTATATATATATATATATATATATATATATAAATATATATATATATATATATATTATATATATATAATAGTTTATATGGGGTGGGGGGTTGAGCGCAGCGCATGTTTATGTGTGTGTCTACGCACGCATGTGCGCGTAAGTCTGTGTGTATTTGATTCACACCGACACACACAGACACGCATACACACACACACACACACACACACAACACACACACACACACACACACACACACACACACACACACACACACACACAACACACACAACACAACACAACACAACACAACACAAACAACACACACAACACAATCTTCCATTATAATCATCATCCTCGTGTCCATTCCCCCATGTTTTTTTTTTATCCTTTCCTTCTTCTCTACCTCCCCACCCCTACCCCATCTCTATAGCTATCAACAAACCTCTGCACCCCTGCCCCAACCACCCCGCCCTCCCCTACCCCCACCTCCCCACCACCATCATTCACATCCCCGCCCTACCCTTGCACCTTTCCAGACCCCCCTCCTGCCCCCCCTCCCCCCACCCCTTCTCTCTCCATTACATTCTTCTCTTTCAATGTCTTATCTCTTCAGCTTTTTTTCGAATTCAGCCCACCTAACCCATTCATTCGGGTTCTGCCCACCCCTTTTTCTTTCCATCCATCCATCCATCCATCATCCATCCATCCATCCATCATCCATCCATCCATCCATCCATCCATCCATCCATCCATCCATCCATCCATCCATCCATTCCTCCCTCTCTCCCTCCCTCCTTCCATCCATGCCATGACATCCAATGTCCATCAGCTTCAGTTCCGTGGGGTTGGCATTCTGTGACTGTTAAGGATTGATGAGCGATGAAGTAAAGGGTATGTATAATAGGGGGGTTGGGTCACAAGGGGTTAGGGAGAATGAAGTTTTAAAGGTTCTTTCAGTGTCTGTCTTTTTGTATGTCTGTGCAGAGTAAAGTCTGTCTGTGTGTCTTTCTCCTCCTCCTCCTTCTTCTCTTCTCTTCTTCTTCTTCTTTTTCTTTTTCTTCTTCTTCTCTCTCTTCTTCTTCTTCTTCTTCTTCTTCTTCTTCTTCTCTCTTCTCTCTCTCTCTCTCTCTCTCTCTCTCCTCTCTCTCTCTCTCTCTCTCTCTCTCTCTCTCTCTCTCTCTCTCCCTCTCTCTCTCTCTCTCTCTCCCCCTCATTATCCTCGATATAAAAGAATCAATCAATCAATCAATCAATCAATCAATCAATCAATCAATCAATCAATCAATCAATAAAATCTCTCTCTCCTTTTCTTCTCTCCTTCGTATTCTTCTTCGTCTTCTTGCTTTTTCAATGAACCGAGGTCTCGTGTGCGAACGTAAGCAGAACATTTTGCGCACACGTTAAAACTCGTTTCGCTTTTTGGAAGAGTAGGCCATTATGACAAAATTGACTGCATACACACGGGAATTGAATGTTAAAAAACAAAAAAGCATATGAGTGCTTATTCCATTATCCTCAATACAAAAGAATAAAAAATAAAATAAATGCTCTCCTGCACCACCCTCTTTTTCCAAATCCACCACCCAACCCATTCTGTTCCCTTCCCAACCACCCAACCACCCCTACACCCTTTTATATATATTTCTCTCTTCTCTCCATCCCTATCCATTCTTTTTCCTTCCTTCCATTCCTCCATACCGTGCCACGCCATGCCATGCCATGACGTGCCATGCCATGCCATGCCATGCCATGCCATGCCGTGCCATGCCATGCCATGCCGTGCCGTGCCATGCCATGCCAAGCCATGCCAAGCTATGCCATGCCATGCCATGCCATCAAATGGCCGTCAGGTCCAGTTTCTAGTGTTGCAGAATCCTGTGACCCACAGAATCGATGGGTGATGGAGCGAAGGGGTGGAGGAAATAATGGGGATGTTATACTCCACCACTCTGTCTGTCCGGGCTAGCTGCGAGCGAGCTAGCTGTGTGTTACTGTTACTGTTAGTCCTCGAGTAGGGTTTTGGTGTGTTGTTTTTTTTCGCTGTCTGTGAGAGATTGTTGTTCATCTGCTTGTGGTGTGTGTGTGTGGGTGGGTGGTGGGTGATGTTGTGTGTGTGTGGGGGGTGGGTGGGGGGGGTGATGTTGTGTGTGGGGAGTGGGGTGGATTGTTGTGTGTTGTGTGTTGTGTTTGTGTGTGTGTGTTTAGGGGGGAGGTTTTGTGTGTGTGTGTGCGTGTGTGTGTGTGTGTGTGTGTTTAGGGGGGGAGGTTGGTGTGTGTGTGTGTGTTGCGTGTATGTGTGTGTATGTGTGTGCGTGTTCGTGCGTGCGTGTGTGTATGTGTGTGCGTGTTCGTTCGTGCGTGCGTGTGTGTGGTGTGTGTGTGTGCGCGCGCGCGCGTGCGTTCGCGTGTGTGTGTGTGTGTGTCCGTCTCTATGTGTGTGTGTCTGTGTGTCTATCTGCTCTCTCTCTCTCTCTCTCTCTCTCCTCTCTCTCTCTCTCTCTCTCTCTCTCTCTCTCTCTCTCTCTGCCTCTATCTGTCTCTGTCTCTCTCTCTGTCTCTCTCTCTGTCTCTCTCTCTTTCTCTCTCTCTCTCTCTGCCTCTATCGTCTCTGTCTCTCTCTCTCTCTCTCAAATGTTTTCTTTCTTTGATTCTTTGTTCAGACTCTGCTTCGCTTTGATTTTCTCTCTTCAACGTTTTGCAGACAAATGCTTTTGAAACTTTGTTTAGGCATAAAAAAAACGACCCATAGCCCCAAAAGCATTTCTTTCTCAGCAGCTAACGCTTCTTCTTGTTACTTTGCACATTTCTTCATAGCGTGTGTGCTGGCGTTTGAAGCTCTACTTACACTTTAGCCAGACAGCGCGAAAAAAGAGAGAAACAGGAGTTAGGCATACAACAAGCAACAGCAAAATGCAGATAAAATTCTTCGCTTTTAAAGGATCAATTTGACAAGTGTGTGTGTGTGTGTGTGTGTGTGTGTGTGTGTGTGTGTATGTGTGCGTGCGCGTGTGCGTGCTTGCGCGCGCGCGCGCGTGCATGAGTGTGTGTGTGTAACCCTCAACCACCCACGCACCCCCACCCCCTTCATTAACACACACACACACACACACACACTCACGCAAGCACACACACACACACACACCACACACACAACACACACCACCACACACACACACCACACATACACACACCACACACACACCACACCCACACACACCCACAACCACCCCCCACACACCACCCCCCCCCCCCCCCCCCCCCACACACACACACACACACAAAAACCCAACTAAGAAAGCACTTGGGGGCCAATTTGCACCAAAGAGAGAGAGAGGATGGACACAGCTCAGCCTAATATTGATGATGCCCAGCTAGGGACAGACAGACAGGGTCCAGGGCTAGCTGACTATACTGTCATCACGCATACAGGCTCACTAGGCTACCTGTAGTGTAGCTCTCCCTGCATACTCATGCTGCATCGCACACACGCACACGTCTGCACACGCACGCACGCACGAGTGCGCACGCACACACACACACATATTATACATAGATACACACACATATATATACACACGTTAACACACGCGCACGCACACACACACACACACACACGCTAACACACGCGCGCGATCACACACACACACACACACACACACACACACACACACACACCACACACACACACACACACACACACACAACGGGTGTTCGATTCCCGTTTGAGGGGATTTTTCCCCTGGAGTTAACATCAGTTAACATAAGTACCAACTCCACTCTCCCCAAAAGGCTTTCGGATGAGACTGTAAACTGAGGCCCAGTGTGGACGCACGCGGAACATCTTGCGCACACGTTAAATCCTGTTCCGCGTTTCCTAGAGTAGGCCATTTTGTGCCGGTGGGAACAGATCACATTTTACAAACTGGATACACACGGGGACTGGATGTAGAAAAAGCATATGAGCGCTTATTTTATTATCCTCGAAGTAAAAGAATAAAAAGAAATAATAATAAAGCGCACACACACACATACACACTCTCCCCTCATCCATCTACTCCACTCCTCCTCCTCTCTCTCTCTCTCTCTCTCTCTCACAACACACACCACATCTCACTCACTCACTCACACCACACACACACACACACATACTCACTCACTCACTCACTACTCACACACACACACACACACACACTGACTCACTCACTCACATACACACACATGAACAAACACACACACGTACACACACATACATTACACACACACAAACACACACACACACACACACAACACACACACACACACACACACACACACACACACACACACACACACAGACAAGAGACAGATCAGACACAACTAAATAATAGTCTACGCAAATCTACGCTGTTTTCACGCTGCATTGAGCACTACTGGTACTCTCAAGACAATTGCAGAATGGAAGAAGAATGACATAACGATGATGACAGGAAAAATGCGAGTAATAATAATAATTATTATTATTATCTAATACAATAAGTGAGTGCATCTGTTGCGCTAATGTTATACGTCATCATGTTTTTGTATCCCACTTCATTAATAATAGCGTCAGCTGCGTTGCTCTATATTCTTGTGTGTGGTGAGTGTGTGTGTGTGTGTGTGTGTGTGTGTGTGGTGTGTGTGTGTGTGTTGTTGTGTGTGTGTGTGTGGTGTGTGTGTGTGTTGTGTGTGTGTTGTTGTGTATATGTGTGTGTGCGTGCGCGCGCGTGCGTGCTGCATGAATGAACGACTGTCTGTGTGCATGAATGAATGAATGTTTGCGTGTACGTGTGTTGTGTGTGTGTGTGTGTGTGTGTGTGTGTGTGTGTGTGTGTGTGTGTGGTGTGTGTGTGCGTGCGTGGTGCATTAGTGCGTGCGTGCGTGCATAAATGAATGAATGAATGAATGATGAATGAATGAATGAATGAAGGTGCATGCATGTGTATGTGAATAGGTGTGTGAATATATGGATTTGTGTGTGTATGTGAGACTGCGTGTGCGTGCGTGCGTGCATGCATGTGTGTGTGTTGTGCGTGCGTGCGTGCGTGCGTGCGTGCGTGCGTGCGTGCGTGCGTGCGTGCGTGCGTGCGATGCGTGCGTGCGTGCTGCGTGCGTCGTGTGTGTGTGTGTGTGTGTGTGTGTGTCTTTGTGCTCGCGTCCGTGCGTGTGTGTGTGTGTGTGTGTGCATACGTGCGTGCGATCGCATGCGCCTTTCTCAGTCAGATTCGAGTCTGCCTGTGACTTTCTGCTTGTGTAACCACTTTTTGCATCGATGCATGGAGTGTGTCTGAGTGTGTGCCTCCTGTTCGGTCCTCCCTCCAGATTACATAAAGTCAGGGTGGCCCATAATAGAAAACACACCAAAGACAGAAACGGTAGTTTGAGTAATAGAAAACAGAAGAATAAATAAATAACGATAAGTAATTGGAGAATAAGAGAGAAATCTGCGTGCAATCACTATATATATATATCATATAATTATATAATATATTCACACACGACAAACACACTCACACACACACACACACACACACACACACACACACACACACACACACCACCACCACACGACACCACCACGTACAGAGGGAAGAGGGAGAGGAGTGTGAGTGAGGAAGTGAGTGAGTGAGTGAGTGAGTGAGTGAGTGAATGGGGTGATGTGAGTGAGTGAGTGAGTGATCGGTAGCGAGCGTGTGTGTGCGTGGTGCGTGATGTGTGGTGCGTGTGTGTGTGAAGCATTCAGTGTCTGTAACCCAGCACAACTTCGTGTGTGTGTATGCATGTATAAGTGCATGCATGCATACTGGGCTCACACAGGTGCACACACATGTGAATATGCATATGAGTGCATGTCTGCGTATATCTGAGCG
>CM060335.1:20957805-20965305 GCA_030674155.1 Stramonita haemastoma | reverse complement strand
CCTTTTCCAATTTTTTTGTTGTTGGTCAAATTTTCGAAGTCCGTCAAACCATAATGGTTCTGTTCATTTCTGTGTCATCTCCAGAAAATTTTGAGTTATCATGAAAGAAAATAGATTCAATAATAAAAAAAGACAGGCAATTTAATGGTGGGTGTTTGCTTAGCACCCTGGTTAATCAGGGTGTGTTGGTCAGTCAAGCTACAGTTGATGTTTATTGATGGGGGTAAAGGATAGACTGGTGGTTGGAGCGTTGTGTGTTGGAGGAGGAGGAGAAGGAGGAGGAAGATGAGGAGGAGGAGGAGGAGGAGGAGGAGAAGAAGAAGGAGGAGAAGAAGAAGAAGAAGAAGAAAAGAAGAAGAAGAAGAAGAAGAAGAAGAAGAAGAAGAAGAAGAAGAAGAAGAAGAAGAAGAGGAGGAGGAGGAGGAGGAAGGAAGAGGAGGAGGAGGAGGAGGAGATGAAGAAGAAGAAGAAGAAGAAGAAGAGGAAGAAGAAGAAGAAGAAGAAGAAGAAGAAGAAGAAGAAGAAGAAGAAGAAGAAGAAGAAGAAGCCAATTTAATCATGTTGTTTATAGCCCCACCGACCACACTGGCCATCTCGGGGCTGTTACCTCGTCAAATTTTAAAACTCCTATTACGACTTTGCGACTATATAGAGATTAAAAGCCAACTTGAAGAAGAAGAAGAAGAAGAAGAAGAAGAAGAAGAAAAGAGAAGAAGAAGAAGAAGAAGAAGAAGAAGAAGAAAAAGAAGAAGAAGGAGGAGGAGGAGGAGGAGGAGGAGGAGGAGGAGGAGGAGGAGGAGGAGAATTGTATTTCGTAAACCCTGTAAGTTTAGTTTTTTCTATTTTCCTTTTTCCCTCTCTCTTTTCTGTTTGTGCATGTTCCCTCGCGCACACCTCAGTGAGAGAGAGAGAGAGACAGAGACACAGAGAGAGAGAGATGCGCGCATGTGTGTATGTTTGTGTGTGTGGTTGGGGGAAGGGGTGTATGGTAGGTAGGAACAATGCCTTGTAGAGTTTGAGAAGAAAAATAATGTAACGACTATCGAGAATGGCCACGATAGATCCTAGAGCAGCGGTGGTTGAACTGGTAAGTATTGTTAGAAGCTCAAGGTACTTAGTTTAGTTACCATTTCTGCATTTTTTTCCTAACATAGTCAGCCTGCTTAACATTCCGCACACCCCCAAAAAAACCCACACTAGGCTATCTCATTGACATGGACATCAAGGGAAAGATTTTGTCCTCTTTTCTTCACAAAGTTTAAACTAATGTGAAACGCTCTGATGCTGCTTTACAAACCCTTGGTATGAGCAAAATGCAAAACGACAAGAGAATAAGCTGGAAAAAAAAACCTTTAAACACGAAAAAAAACCCCTCGATATTGATTTTTTTAAAAGAATGTTAGCCTGTGGCAAACTTTAATTTCCGTTTGCAGGAAGACTTTGATCTCCTGTGTGCAGTGTTTATGTGAAAGGGCCCACGGTAGCAGAAGAGCTGTGCAAGATAAATTATAATGGAACAACCCTCTTGGAAAGGCGAACGAATCCCCGAGCAAACAGCTGAAAAAGGATAACGCTGAACCATATGATAGCTCGTTGGTCTGTAGGTAACACACCCGGTCTAGAATGCGAGAGGTCGTGAGTTCGATTCCCGTTTGACCCTGAACTTTTTCTCCATCGTCTAGACCTTGCGTGGCGGCCTAGGTTCTAGTCTTTCGGATGAAATAATAAATCCAAGTTCTGTGTGCAACAGCACGTTTGGGGCGCAAAAAGGACCACATGGTAGTGAGAGGGTTTGTCCTGGCGAAGTTTCGGTGGAAATAAGGTTGTTTCAGAGGGAGAGAAATGTTATATTTGTAGACAGGACTTCTTGTTTATGGGTGGCGTTGCCGAATGTTACACAGAGAAATCTGCCGTGACTAAAAGTAACAAACAGTACGTTACAATACAATAATTTATTATACAATACAACAAATCTCATCACAAGACAGTGGTATTCAACACAATACAACACAACAAAACTCAATACAATACACTACAGCGAGTATTTAGCGCACGTAAAAGAACCCACGGCAAGAAGTAAGATCATTATAAATGTTTACATGCAGAAACCCGCTTTGATATCATCAATAGTTTCATCAGTCTTAGACTTTTGTTTTGAAATTTTCACTTTTTCTTTATTTTTTTGTCTGTCATATGGGCGCCGTGAAGCGCCTGACACGTCAGGCCCAGCGCATCCGACATCGGCATGGGAGAAAATTGTTGTCTTTAAAGTCTCTGGTGGAAAAAAGGCAGACGAAAGTGACTGGAATAAAAAGAACAAGGATAGCAAAGAGGAAGTTCCTAGCACTGATTTTCCAGAAAGTGGGGATGCTGTTCATACTCACAGGCCCCTGGCATCCCCATGAGGGATTGTCACTGCCCAGCTGTTGAGACCAAGAATATCTTAAGTCCAAAAATGTGTTTTTAAAACAATGAGTAAGCATCTGTCACTCTCGGAAGACTATGGAGTCGCACTCCAGGCTCTAGAGCGCAAAGCTTGGGTAAGTAAGTACGGAGGGCAAGCTGTTACCCATGCAGCACACCCCACCCCTCCCTTCTCTCCACGTCGCTGGAATGGTCCATTGGGAAAGCAATCGCCGATACGAAGGGTTCCAGTGCCGCCGCAGGACCAGCGAACAATGCTGTTGTATTTATCATGAAACATTTGATGCAAAATAGACTGAATACGATATTAGAAAACACACACACACGCACGCACGCACGCACGCACGCACGCACGCACGCACGCACGCACACATACACACACACACTAGCTGATTGCCCGTACAGTTCCTATCAAACATAATTATGTGTTTGTACTCCCATCTGTCTGTAAATGTTTTCCTCCTTACTTTCAATGCAGTAATTTAGTCCATGACATAATTGTTGTTATCAAAGTAAAATAAGCCAATAGAAAACTCAATGCTTTCCACGTCAGACAAACAGCTTTCAGTGTATTCTACGGGAATCTTCAAAGAAGGGGGGTGGGGGTAGCCTGGTGGTCAGAGTGATGCACGCGTGATCTGCTGACCTAGGTTTGAATCTTGTTTAGGAGGATTTTTCGTCTGGGGTTAACATCAGTGCGGACTCCACCCCCCCCCCCCCCCCAAAAAAAAGTCCTTCCGATGAGACCAAAACCAAGGTCCTGTGTGCGCGAACGCACACAGAATATCTTGCGCATACGTATAAAACCCGTTCCGCTTTTCAGAAGAGTAGGTGATTGTGTGACGGTGGGAAGGGATGTCAAAATTGACAAAACTGCAGACATACGGGGACTTGATGTAAATAAAAGCACACGGGTGCTCATTCCATTATTCTTGAAACAAAAGATTAAGAAAAGAAATAAATAAGAGGACAAGTATTGGCAGAAAACTATCAATAAAAAAAAAACACACACAAAAATCAGAGAAGAAAGGACGCAGGTATTTGGATGCAATTAACCCCCGGCACAATAGCACCTTTGCCAGCGAGTAATCAAACTTTCCCGCGTCAACAATAGAAAGCAAAACGCGCGCGATGATTGGCTGCTATTGACTGCGTCGTTCCCTGTGATTGGAGAAACTACGACACACGACTGGGCCAATAGAAGCTCGCGTTATTAGGGCAAAAAAGAAGACACACAAACCAAAGTGCTGGCACGTGCAGAAATTGTGTTTTTGGTCTTGGATTGGCAGGAAGCTGATTCTGGGGTGTTGACTGGAACATGACGTAGGCAGATTTGGATTCCTTTCTCTGTCGTCTGGACGTGTTTACCCAGCAAATTATGTGTCATAACAGTTACAGGATACAAAAAAAAATAAAAAATGAAGCCCTTGAGAATTCTTTGGGCCACCATTTCTCTGTCTCTGTCTCTGTCTGTCTGTCTGTCTGTCTGTCTGTCTGTCTGTCTGTCTGTCTGTCTGTCTGTCTGTCTGTCTGTCTGTCTGTCTCTCTCTCTCTCTCTCTCTCTCTCTCTCTCTCTCTCTCTCTCTCTCTCTCTCTCTCTCTCTCTCTCTCTCTCTCTCTCTCTCTCTCTCTCTCTCTCTCTCTCTCTCTCTCTCTCTCTCTCTCTCTTTCTCTCCCTATTGTTTTGGGAATAGATTTGATTGTTGTGACATTTTTTTATATCTTGATGAAGGCTGTATTCTTATTTCATATTTTCAATTTTATTACGCAAGTTGACTGTTATTGAGTTTCAGTAAATGTTATTTCAATGTTTTGAGTTTAGCAACTATGTGTACCTTAATCATAATGCGTAGTTATTAATTTTTTATGAATATATATGCTATTCACAAAGATTGATCATAATATTATGTATAAACTATATATATCTTACTTAGAATATGTAGATGTTCATTCTTTCGGCTAAACTTGTGTTTCACTAGTTAGTAATCTCTCTCTCTCCCTCTCTCTCTCTCTCTCCTCTCTCTCTCTCTCTCTCTCTTCTCTCTCTCTCTCTCTCTCTCTCCTCTCTCTCTCTCTCTCTCTCTCTCTCTGTCTCTCTCTCTCTCTGTGAATGTGTCACCTATTGTCTAAACATTTTTACCATCCATATTGAAAAAATGTTTTATTCATATTTTGTACTATTTTAACAAGCATGTGTGTCACTTGTAATTGATTTTGTGTAAACTTTTAAATTAATGATCCTTTTAGGTAAGCTGAATAACTATGTCCATCATGATTATGATATGATTATGAAGGTGATTTTTATGGACATGATCATAAGATTAATTGTGGTACTAGAATATATATGTCCCAAAATATGTGCCTTACAGCGGATTGATTCCTCTTGTGTTCCGTTACAGGATTTTACTTAAAATTCAAGGCATATAATCATTTCCTTCAGAATGAAGTTTATTGATGACATGCGCGCGAACCTGAGTGTGTGTGTGTGTGTGTGTGTGTGTGTGTGTGTGTGTGTGTGTGTGTGTGTGTGTGTGTGTGTGTAGTGGATATTAGTTATTTTTTTCTTCTCCCCTTTTATCAAAATGTTACGATTTATCTTATTTACATTGTTGATAGATGGTGGTGGATTAATGTTTTCAGTTGTAGACCTCATTATATTCTCTTGTTTGCTCTTTAACTAGTAACACTTTTTATTGTTAAATCATGATTTGATTCTTATTTCGTATTTTCGTTTCTGAATGAGTGCATTTTTTAATTATTACCTTATTATTGTATTTTTGTCTTTAATTCTTGTCTGTTGTTTGATACTTCGCGTGGTTTCTTGCTCGTGGTATTTGGATCATTATTATTGTTGTTGTTGTTTAGTTAGAGGAATGATTTTTTTTATCTTGACCTTATCCCTGATAAGGGCGGGGACTGGAGGTAAAAAAGCACAGAGTGCTTATTCTTTATCCTCGAAATAAAAGAGTATGCCTTGCCTTGCCTTGCCTCTCTCTCTGTATATATCTATCCCTCTCTCACTCTGTATGTCTGCCTCTGTCTCTTTCTGTCTCTATGTCTCTGCCCCTGCCTCTGTCTGTCTGTCTGTCTGTCTGTCTGTCTGTCTGTCTGTCTGTCTGTCTGTCTGTCTGTCTGTCTGTCTGTCTGTCTGTCTGTCTGTCTGTCTTCTCTCTCTCTCTCTCTCTCTCTCTCTCTCTCTCTCTCTCTCTCTCTCTCTCTCTCTCTCTCTCTCTCTCTCTCTCTTTCTCTCTCTGTCTCGATCAATCGATCGATCTCATCAACGTTTATATTTTCTGCTTTTGTTTTCCAAAGTAAAGAATCCTAAATTGAAGAATTATCAAGAAATAACACAAACCAGTAAAAGAACGCTTTTCTAATCAGTGATATCACGCACATTTAATAAAAACAACAACAACAGCAAGTAAATGGGGGAAAATTCCATAAAAACGAATAACAGCTCACCATCAGACAGTTGACCCCTTCCGAAAAGCCATTTTAGACGGAGGTAATTAAACTGTCCCAAAGCAAAGATTGAGAAGTAAAACACTCGCTGAAAGGCAGCCTTCTGATTAAGACAAGACACCACCAAGTCACTCCGAAGTCGGATGCGCTGGGCCTAACTTGTCAGGCGCCTGACGGCAGCGCCAACACATTTTCGCTCATATGACAGACATCAGTAGTTGCTGTCTGACTGCTCTGAGAACGAGAAGAAGAAGACAAATACAGCAAACAAGAACTAGATGAAAGAAGAAGAAGAAGAAGAAGAAGAAGAAGAAGAAGAAGAAGAAGAAGAAGAAGAAGAAGAAGAACAAGAAGAAAACAAAGAAGAAGAAGAAGAAGAAGAAGAAGAAGAAGAAGAAGAAGAAGAAGAAGAAGAAGAAGAACTAGAAGAACAAGAAGAACAAAAACAAGAAGAAGAAGACAAAGAAGAAGAATAAAATAAAGAAGAAGAAGATAAAGAAGAAGAAGATAAAGAAGAAGAAGAAAACAAAGAAGAAGTAGAAAAAAAATTAAAGAAGAAGAAGAAGAAGAAGAAAAAAGAAGAAGAAGAAGAATTAAAATAAGTAAAGAGGAATACAAAGAAGAAAAAGACACCATGAAGGGTCAAAAGAAAAAAAAAAACACTGCATCCTGACTCCTCTGTGTGTGTGTGGGGGGGGGGGGGGGGGGCGTGTGTGTGCATATGTGTGTGTGTGTGTGTGTGTGTGTGTGTGTGTGTGTGTGGAGAGTGAGTATCTGAGTGAGTGAGTGAGTGTCCGTGAGGGCTAACTAGCTAGCATTACAAGGATGGAGTGGATTAGACTGAAGCTTGCCCGTGAGGACATCGCGTGTCCTGGTCTTCCACTGGTCTGGAACTGATGGACTCCAAGGCGCTGACAGGACTGAGGCAGCTGATCCTGATGATCTGTGTCTGGTGTCAGGGATGTCTGATCTGCTGTACTCTATCTACTCTTCTCCTCTCAGCTCTGTTCTGCTCTGTTCTGCTCTTCTCTAATCAGTTCTGCTCTGCTCACCTATGATCCTCTTTGCTGGTAGCGTGGAGTCGAGAGGTGACTGTACTGGTGTGCTTTGTTGGTGTTAGTGTTAAGCTTTTTTCTTCTTCTTCTTCTCAAGGGTACCGGTGCATCAGCTGATATTAGTTTTTAAAATTTTTGGAGAGAGAGGATGAGTGTGAGAGAGAGGGGTGGGGGGAGAGAGAGAGGGGGGGGAGAGAGACGGGAGAGAGAGAGAGAGAGAGAGAGAGAGAGAGAGAGAGAGAGAGAGAGAGAGAGAGAGAGAGAGAGAGAGAGAGAGGAGGGGGTGTGGAAGGGAGAAAGAGAGAGACGAAGAGAGAAAAAGAGCGATTGAGAGATCTTACCACTGGTGAACATCGAAGCTGTACCGAAGAAGGGGGAAAATAATAATATGCAGATGCAAGTCTATTATGTTTAAAGCATAAATAGTATCCAATAGATTCATTCATCCCCGAAGTCAGACTGCGGCTACATGAATATATATAAAAAAAAGTTCGCATACCCGAAAATCTTACCATTGGTATACACCCACAGCTCGAACTGAGGAACAAAAAAAGAAAGA
>CM060335.1:20950305-20952805 GCA_030674155.1 Stramonita haemastoma | reverse complement strand
AAAGTGGCAGCAGATTAGCTTTTGTTGAAATCTATGTGTCTGGCAAGACGGCAGAGATAGCTTACTACGTCCGTTTTAATTTTTTTATATGTTTTTGTGTTTTTTTTAATCTGGATGGAAAACTAACATGGAAAAATAAATGTGTGTTATACAACTTGTTTCTTGTCCTCCTTTTCCTATCGCTAATCGGGCTGGTTTGATTCAAGTGGTGTCATTTCTTCTATTCCTCGGCTACAGCTCCCAGGTTGACCAATGGTGAAAATTTTGCTTACACGACCGTATTTTATAAACCATGAAGGTAGCTGCATTCCGACTTCAAGGATTGATCTACACTAGGTATGTTCGTGTTTCCGTAACTCACCGAACGCTGACATGAATTACGGGATATTTGACTCGCATATTAATTTGATCTTTCTGTATGTGGATGTACACGAAGGGAAGTAAGATACTGGCAGCTCTGCACTAGAAGTTGACCTGGGAGATCGTAAAAACGCCCGCACTTAATCCACCAGACGTCGCCGAGATTCAAACCTATGGAGCCATGGGATTGAAGTCGAACGGTCTGGACCACTTGGCTGTAGCGTCCATCAAATGGTGTATAGCGATATGAATGCCGTTTTGTTGTTGTTGTTGTTGTTGTTGTTGTTGTTGTTGTTGTTGTTATTGTTGTTTGTATGTCTGCGTGGGGATTACTTGTTGGAGACAGAAAATCATCTGGGAATATGGAACCTTTCTGAAAAGATGGCTTGCTGCTTTTCATGTGTGTAAACATGCTGAGGTGGTGTACAGGCTAGCTCTGTAATTGTGTACAGCTTTTACGGTCAAAGATATCTTGTCATCTGAAGTCGTCGTCTCGTAGCTGGCTATTCTCCATACTACAGATCACCTTGGCTCTTTGGTATTTTGCTGTTGTGTTTTCTTTCTGTTTTCTTATCTCAGCTCAATAACTAAAAGATTGGTAGTCCCATTTATAAGAGTAGGTTAAATTGTTTGAGTTCAAGTTCAATTTCTCTATCTCTGCACGCACACACACACACACACACACACACACACACACACACACACACACACACACACACACACACACACACACACACACACACACACACACACACACAACACACACACAGATAGATATATGTTATATATATGTATGTATGTATATGTATATATATATATATATATATATATATATATATATATATATATATATGCATGCATACACACATTCTGCATATATGCATAGACACATTCTTTGTGTTTATGTGTGTATCTCCTTTGGTATATATATATATATATATATATATATATATATATATATATATATATATATATATATATATATATGAATGATATAAGAAAACCAAGTACCGGAGATATACCAGTAATACCAACAAACCAAACCAGCAACACAAACACTACACATCCACACAGTACAGTACAGCCACCTCTCCTCTCCACTCTACCACCATCCTCATCAGCAGAGCAGTGACCAGTGATCCCAGACTCGAATCCTCACATCAGGGTCAGCTGCCTCAGTCCTGTCACCATCTTTCTCGGAATCTGGAATCAGTTCCAGACCAGTGGAAAGAAGAAAGGAAGGAAGGAAGGAAGACCACGACACGCCATTTCTGCACGCCACAGCTCTAGCTCTGCAGTCCTCTTCATCCTCTTCATCCTCTTCCTGCTGTTTCTGCTCTTCCTCTTCTTCCTCCTCTTCTTGCTCTTCCTGCTCTTCCTCCTCTTCCTATTCTTCATCCTCTTCATCCTCTTCCTGCTCTTTCTGCTCTTCCTCTTCTTCCTGCTCTTCCTGCTCTTCATCCTCTTCCTGCTCTTTCTGCTCTTCCTCTTCTTCTTCCTCTTCTTGCTCTTCCTGCTCTTCCTCCTTCATCTTCCTGCTCTTCCTCCTTCATCTTCCTACACTTCCTCCTCTTCCTGCTCTTCAATCCTCTTCCTGCTCTTTCTGCTCTTCCTTCTCTTCCTCCTCTTCCTGCTCTTCCTTCTCTTCCTGCTCTTTCTGCTCTTCCTGCTCTTCCTCCCCTTTCTGCTCTTCCTGCTCTTCCTCCTTCTGATCCATCCATCCGTCCATCCATCCCACACGCCCAGTGACACTCACACTCGTAATTCCCCGTGTTGCTGTGTCTTTTAACCAATCGCAGTTGGTGTCTTAATCAATAGCAGCCAATCAGCAACAGTTTTACTTCTATTTTTCTTCATGTGGGCGACTAGACTTTGAATACCTCTTTGGCCAAAGTCGTTCTTTTGTGAAAGGGGTGGATTGCCTTTTTAAAAGCTTTTGTTTTTGTTGTTCTTCAGTGTTTCATGTTCCTTTCTTTTTTCGTTGGAAAAAAGTGAGAAGACGTTTTGAAATGCGCGCGAAGTTAAATGCTTGGTTGTGCTTTCATTTTGATTTTTTTTTTAAATGGTGGGAGCATTTCTTAAAGTTTCGTTTTGTGTAGTTGTGTTCTGTGTTGATAAAATATGTCGTTTGAAAGTGGGA
>CM060335.1:20942805-20945305 GCA_030674155.1 Stramonita haemastoma | reverse complement strand
CATCCTGCCAGAACAAGCTGTATTGCTATAACTGGGCGATCCCCTGCGTGTGGTTATTTTTTTCTTGTTTTTCATTTCCTCCAGTCACAGCCAGTGTGACAGTCAATAGCAGCCAATCAAGGAGAGCGGTGCTTTTTTTCAAAAACAACAAAATCCTAACGGTTTTGATCACCTCTGAAACTGACAGGAATTAATTGCTTTAGAATGAGCATTTTTGTCGGTGTTTTTTTTTTTTTTTTTTTTTGGTTTAAACTCTGTGCTTGTTCTTTCGCAAACAGCGGAAAATGACTTTGATCAATGGCAAAAATATTGATCCTTTTATAGATTTTCTTTTAATTGGAAGCTTGTTTGATTCTCAACTCTCTCTCTGTCTCTGTCTCTCTATGTCGGTCTCTGTCTTTATCTCTGTCTGTCTTTATCTCTGTCTGTCTTTATCTCTATGTTTCTCTATGTTTCTCTCTGTCCTCTGTCTTTTTCTACCCCTCTCTCTGTCTCTCTCTCTTTCCGGGCGCGCGTTTGCGTGCGTGCGTGTGTGCGTGCGTGCGCGCGCGTGTGTGTGTGTGTGTCTGTCTGTCTGTCTCTGTCTCTGTCTCTGTCTGTCTGTCTGTGTCTGTCTGTGTCTGAGTCTGTGTGTCTGTGTGCTCGCGCGCGCGTGTTTGTGTCTATCGGTCTGTCTCTCCGTCCCCGTATACATGCCTGTCTCTGCATCTGTGTAATAAAGGAAGAAAAAAAAAGAGAGGGGGTGGGTGGGAGTGGGAGGGGTATTCAAATGAAGAAAGAAAAAACCCTGGAGTACCCGATTCTTTTCATAACTTCTAAGCTTAAAGTAAAAAGGTAAAGGTGTCTCATAACCTAGGCGGTCGTAGGGGAGCGAGGCATCACAGACCGCAGCTTCTCCAGGGGCCAGCATATTGAGGGAGGCGCCCATCTCCTCCCCCTCGCTGCTTTACCTTCCCTGACCCGAAAGAGGGCAGGTACCCATTTTACAGCTGGGTGAACTGGGGGGACTGTACTGAAGCCAAGGCGCGCGAACGGTCACCCATCCAACTGGTAACCGCGCTCGACGCTGCTTAACTTGACTGGGGGAAAGCGAGCGCTCTGACCACAGAGCATTCCCGCCCCCCAAGCCTCTAAGCTTGGGCACAGCAATACTGTAAAACTTGCGGTTGTTCCTCCCACTATGTACACCACCTTTCCTTGCATTGATAAATATAGTCAGTAAACGCTCGCTCTCTGTGAACCACCCGGCCTTCTTCACTGATGATTGATTATCAGTTTTTACCAATCGCCTTTTCTCTGTGTGTGTGTTGACTCTGCCGGCCATTGACACCATTCCAAACTTCAGTATATATAGTCACTGTCAACAGCGTCCATTCCCGCAACAACAACTTGTCAGATGATAATTATGGTGGTCCCTATGGTACCCGTGTTGTTCCTATGGGGTACTCGAGCCCCTTTTTGACGTTGTCAGCAAACATCATGTGGATCATCACGATTTTGATGACGACGTGTGAATCATCACGAGTTTGTTGATGACGCGAGTCGTCACGAGTTTGCTGATGACGTGAGTCGTCACAATTTTGCTGATGATGAGAATCATCACTGTTTTGCTGATGATGTGAGTTATCACGGGTTTGCTGATGACGCGAGTTGTCACGCTTTTGCTGATGACGTGAATTATCACGATTTTGCTGTTGTCATTAATCGTCACGAATTTTCTGTATGCGCATAATTAACTTGGCCACTTTTTGTCGTTATCAGCAAACATTTTGAGAACTATCCTGCTTTTGCTGATAACAGTCAACTGAACTAAGAAAGTTATCTGTGCCATGTTGATTCTGCCATTGATGCATTTCAAAACTGTATAACGAATAGCAAACTATGGATGAACCAGAAGAAACCTCGAAGGACAGCAAAAATCTGAAGCAATTAAAGTCTAAATCACAGTGGACATTAAGCAAAACACAACTCTTTGTTTTCTTCTATCTGTCTGTCTGTCTGTCTGTCTGTCTGTCTGTCTGTCTGTCTGTCTCTCTGTCTCTCTGTCTCTGTTTCACTCTCTGTCTCTGTCTCTCTCTATCTCTCTCTCTCTGTAGGGGGGGGGGGGGGAGGCGTAATTCTCTGAATCAGAGAAAGAAAAGCCTCTGGTTTCAGACATAGGGGACGAGTGCAGTGTCAATAAAAGTGTATTTTCTGATCTTCTTGGTAATGAGTTAAGTTTTGATTTGAAGTTAAACGTGGAGACTTTTGATGAGTTTTCTTTTCATCAGTGTTCCTGTCATTTTCTTTCTTTTTGTGTTGGAGGGGAGATGTGACGTGTAATTATACCGGCAATTATCTCATTGATTAGAGGGGTGTTTAATAATATATGCTAGGATTCTGGGTCAGTTGGGTTTTTTTTTCGATTCGTGTATCTGTATTCGGTATTGATTACCGCTATATGCTTATTTATTTATTTATCTATTTATTTATTTATTCGTTTATTTATTTATCTGTTTAT
>CM060335.1:20934001-20942705 GCA_030674155.1 Stramonita haemastoma | reverse complement strand
TATCTCGGGATCATAAACAATTCCAGAGGTAAGATTAGGAGGGAAATCAGTTAACAAAAAGAAGCAAAAAAAAGAAAAAAAAAAGAGATCGCAAGGGAAAAAAAAAGGGTGTGAAAGGTGTATTTTTAAAGTACTTACCGAAGATACAAAAGGAATTCAAGGGAAAAAGAGTTAGGGGGAAACGGGGTTTAAACCCAAGGAAAGAAAAAAAAAGAAAATACGATTAACTAAGGTAAAAAAAACCACGGTGCTGAAAGGGTGTAGTTCGGATATTGTTTCTCGGGGGGGGCCCTAGGCCAAAAGCTTTGATTATTGATGTCGCGCTTTGCAAAGCCAAAAACTAAAATTATTTTTTTTATTTTTCTTTTTTTCTTTCATTTATTTTATTTGTTTTATTTCATTTTTTTAAATGTTTTTTGTTTTTTAAAAGGAGGGAGGGAGGGTGGGGGGATGAGAGAGGGGAAAGAAAAAAGACAAACACAGAAAAACAAAAAAAAAAAAAAAAAAAACCAAAAAAGACAAAAAAGAAAAAGGAGAGAAGAGAGAAGAGAGGAAGAGAAGAAGAAAAGAAGAAGAAAAAGGGGAAGAAGAGAAGAAAAAGAGGAAGAAGAAAAAGGGAAAGAAAGAAGAGAGAGAGGGGAAAAGGGAAGGGGGGGAGGGGGAGAGGGAGGGGGGAGAGAGAGAGAGAGGGGGAGAGGAAAAGGAGAGAGAGAGAGAGAAAAGGAAGGAAAAGGAAAGAACCAGTGAAAAAAATTTATCAACCCCTTTTGCGATCTTTTCTGTGATACGGTCCCCCAAAAAGGCAAGAGATTTAGAAAAATTGGCCCCCGCGCATGTATTCATTTTCATTCTTTTTTTTTTTTTTCCACTTTAATCAGGCAATTTTTGCATGAAACGGGTGCTCCCCCAGGGAGAGTGCGTCGCCCCCAAGAGCACCCTCCATTTTTTTTTTCCCTTTTTTTTCTGCAACTGTATTGTTTCCCCACGAGTGGTTTTTTCTAAAAAAAAAAGTTTCCAGGGGAAAATTTTGTTGCCGCGGGGTTTTTTTCGTCGCTAGTAAATATGTGTAACACACGGGACCTCGGTTTATCGCCTCATCCGAAAGACCAGCACCCAGACCATCACTCATAGTCTAATGGTTGGGGGGTGGGGTGGGGGGGGGGAGTTTCAGGTCCATTTGGGTTCAAACCACCGCATATTTGATCTAAACTTTTTGCTTTTTTAGACAGGCGCGTTACCTCCAGACAAAATGATTCGTACCATGTCTGTGTGTTCACGTATCTATTTTGTCTCGAAGTCTTTTATCTGTCTTCTTCTTTTCTTCTATGTCACTGAAAGCAGTGATTGATTGAGAAACCACCAAGAGTTATCAAGTCAAAGACAATCACAAGAAAACTTCTACAACATTTTCCACGTCAATCCAACTTTTTTTTTTTTTTTTTTTTTTTTTATTTACTGCATTCACGTGTAGCCTTCAAAGGACAATGATTGAAGGAAATCTAAACAATCCAAAGAAAAAAGAAAGAAAATATGAAAAAAACATCTGAAGGCAATTGACCCCTTACACAATAACATCTTAGCCAAGGAGTAATCAAACTTTTCCGCGCCAACAATAGAAAGCAAAACACACGCTGATTGGCTGCTATTGACCGCGTCGTCGCCGGTGATTGGAGAAACGATGACATGCGGCTGTGCCAATAAAAGCTCGCGTTATGAAGAGGAAAGGAAGAAGGAAAAAAAACCCAGCTAGTGCATGCAGAAGTTGTGTGATCTTGTCTTCGATTGGCTCAAAGTTGATTCGTCGTTGTTGACAAAACAGGAGACTCGCAGATCCCTGATTCTCTTTCTCCTCATCAGTTTTGACATGTTTATCTTGCAGATATTGTTCTATGTCAGCCACAGACAACACACTCACACATGCGCGCGCACGCACGCACGCGCACGCACACACAGACACATTCCCGCACGCACACTCACACACACACACACGCATACATGCGCACACACGCATACATGCGCACACACACATACCACACACACACGCGCACACACACACACACACACACACACACACACACACACACACACACACACACACACACACACACACAAGATGAAGTCGATGAGAATTATTCTAACTAGTATTTTTTTTAAAGAAAATCGATGGCCGCATGCTGAAATCGCTGGTCCATAAATGCAGGGGTCTTTTGTTTTTCAAGAACACGTGCATATTTTTTTTCTTGATGCTGGGTTTCAGTGTGTGTGTGTTGTGTGTGTGTGTGTGTGTGTGTGTGTGTGTGTGTGTGTGTGTGTGTGTGTGTGTGTGTGTGTGTGTGTGAGAGAGAGAGTGTGTGTGTGTGTGTGTGTGTGCGCACGCGCATGTGTGTGTGTGCGCACAATCGCACTGTTCTGGAGGGTAACATGCTTTTATCCATAGTTTTCTTTCTTTCTTTGTCGCTGATATTTTGTTGTTGTGTTATTTTTTTCGGAGGGGGGGGGGGGATTGTTTTGTACTGTTTGCTTTGATATCAGGCTACAAATGTCGTTGTTTGATGTGGCACTTTTTTTTCTCATGCCATTGCTTTGTTGCGTTCAATGCCACGTTTAAAGGCAGTTTGTCTAACGATCGTTAAAAGTTCTTGCAGAACAACTACAATATTCAGTACCAGAAGGGGTAGACGATTTTAGTGAAATGGATCCAATGTACACGCGAAAGGTCTTAGAATTATTCCATCGCTATTTGATCCCCTACCAGGCACTAGCAGAAAGACGTAAACATGGTGTCACACATTATATAATGCGAGGTTACACTTTGAACAATGCTTTAGGTGAAAATGGTTTTGTTTCGGATGAGACGATAAAGCGAGGCCCTGTGTATACGACGTGTTTAGTGCATGTTAACTCCTACACGGCAACAAGAGAGTTGTCCCTGGCAAAATTAGGTAGAAAAATGCCACTCTGATAAAGAAACAAATGCAGTTACAGACAGGAAAAGAAAAAACATGGGTGGCGCTGATCTTGTGGCGATGCACTGTTGTTGTTGTCTTCAATTTTACGTCTGTTCACTCTTAGTGATATTAGACAATGGAAAAAACAAAAACAAAAAAACAAAAAAAAGCCCGAATTTCACACAGAGAAATCTGCGTGACTTAAAGTGGTGGACAATAGAATAGAATAGAATACAATACAATAGATTACAATAGAATACAATACAATAGAATACAATAAAAAAATTAATAGAATAGAATAGTATACAATACAACAAACAGATAACTAAACCAATTTCCCTACTTCGTTCCGGGTTATCAAACACAACTACTTTTGTTCTCTCTCATGGTTTCACATTGAAGTTCCTCTCTCTCTCTCTCTCTCTCCCTCTCTCTCTCTCTCTCTCTCTCTCTCTCTTCTCTCTCTCTCGTCTTTAAAACCAACCACGATCAAGCATGTTCCCCATTTTTTGTTCTATTTGTTGTTGTTGTTTTTTCTCTATTACGTTTGCAAGTCGATCTGAAATGGGTCTTCATCTGCCTCCTCCTCCTCCTCCTCTTTCTTCTCCTCCTCCTCTTGGGCTAATGAAGCTATAGTAAGTCAGCTGGGGCTTCTTAATTAATTAACGTGGCTAGTATAGCCTAGTTCTCGCTTGATGACTCAGCTATCAGACTTACTCTGATGTTCTTAGGCATAGACCTGTATATACTAGTAGCAGAGCCACCAAGGTTAAAAGGGGAAGGGGGCGAGAGGGTTGCAAAGGAGAGTGGGCTATTAGCCAAAAAGGTAGCAAAACGGAATCCAAGTTTTAAATGGTTGGGGGGGGGGGGGGGGGGGGGGGGTGGGGGAGGGGGGAGGTGGTGGAGGACAGTGGGCTTGCCAAGTGGTAGCAGAAGGGATTTCAAGGTTAAAGGGGTGGGGAAAATGGTGGGTTAGCCTAGAGGTCAGAGAAGGGAACTCCTCTTATTATGATGATAACTGAGCTCATGGGTTCGATTCTTTGCTTGTGTATATAGACTAGATCTCTGTGTGTACGTGTGGTGTGTGTGTGTTGTGTGTGTGTGTGTGTGTGTGTGTGTGTGTGTGTGTGTGTGTGTGTGTGTGTGTGTGTGTGTGTGTGTGTGTGTGTTTTGTGTATGTGTATATATATGTTTATGTATGTTTGTGTGTGTGCGTGCGTGCGTGAGTACTGTGCGAGCGTAGGCGTGTGCGTGCGCTCGCGCGCGCGTTCGCACGCACCTTTTCTTTCTCTAGATCAAAGAGAATGACAAAGGCACATAAAAGAAGAAAACATTCCCGAGAGAAATTGACCCAGCCTTCAGTTCATCATCAACTCAATCCCAATATATTTACATGCACCCCCAAGAACACAACAGAAAAGCTGATGAAGAATAAACACATCAAAGCCTTTCCTCTTCACCTACATGTTCAATCGGCAGGTACCAAAAAAAAAAAAAAAAGTAAAAAAAAAAAATAGCGTTAACACACAAATTCCCCATGTCTTATTAAAAGAAATTTAGCACTTTTTTATCTCCTTATACTTGCTCGGTTTCTACTTTAAAAGAATTAATTTTAATTCAGCTTGTAAGCATGAACGCTATGAGGTGGGGTAGGTGGTTACGGATTTCTGTTTGGGTTTTTTTTTGGTCGTTACTGGGATCAAAATTGCCGTTATGTACATAAACTTGGAGCAGGATGCAAGATTTCTAGTCTATTTCTCTGATCACAATATTTGCCATGAAAAATTATGTTTGCCTGTTGTCAAGTTTTCTTTCTTTTTTTTATTTGTTTTATTCCTATTGTTCCTGAGTTTTCCTTCTTATTCGTCGAACGCTAAGACAGCAACTGTAGTTGTTGTCTGTAATATTTATGCACCAAAATGCGTTGCGCTGCCGTTAAGCACCTGACAAGTCAGGCCCAGCACATCCAATATTGGCATGGGAGAGAATCGTTATAAGGCTGGAGAAGGGACCAAGAAGGCAGAAAATAATCAAGATGGAGGAGGTGACAAGAAGAAAAGGCACAAGGCAGAAACAAAGAGAGGGGTAAAAAAAAGGAATTCCTGGCACAGAATTTCCAGAAGGTGGGGATGCTATTTATACTGACAGGGCCCCCCGACGTCCCCAGAGAAGAATATTGAGTTCAGTTTCTCATGCATGTCATTTCTTAATTATTTGATACAGTCTCCTTTTATTTTATTTATCTATTCATTTATTTATTTATTTATTCGTTTATATCATTTTATGTCACAGCAGATTTCTCTGCGTGTAATTCCGGCTGCTCTCCTCGGGGAGAGCGCGTCGCCACAAGTGTAGCGCCTACCCATTTTTTTTTTTTTCTCTGTCTGCAACTCTATTTGTTTCCCTATCGCAGTGGCTTTTTTCTACAGAATTTTTCCAGGGACAATCCTCTTGTTGCCGTGGGTTCTTCTACGCGCGCTAAATAATGATGTGTAACACAGGAAACCTCGGTTTATCGTCTCATCCGAAAGACTAGCGCCCAGACCACCACTCATGGTCTAATGGATGGGGGGGAAAGTTTTAGGCCCAAACGGGAATCGAACCACCGACCTGGACTTGTCGCTTTCTAGTCAGGCGCGTTACCTCTAGACCAACCGATCCGCCTTCTAACCAAACACAAATGATCCATGATTAGTTTACGTTGTGAGCATAAAAGAAGAACATTGATTCGTGCAGAAATCGCGGGAGCTCTGTTTATTGATCAGATCCCGGATAGTTTCCTGCAAGTCTGAATGCATAGGAAGGGAGGCATCTGTATGTAGTCTGATGAGTTTTCTTGCCAAGGAATGGTTCCTTTATTCAGCAGAATAATTACATTGGTGGTCAAAGAATACAAGAGAATGATAGTATGTTATGTATGGTGTGTGTATGTGTGTGTGTGTGTGTGTGTGTGTGTGTGTGTGTGTGTGTGTGTTGTGTGTGTGTGTGTGTGCGTGCGTGTGTGGTGCGTGTGTGCGGGGTGGGTGGGGGGTGGGTGCTCGCGCGTGCGTGTGTGTGCATGCACGCAAGTAACAGCCTGTCTCTACCTGCACTAGATTCCTTCCTTCATTCTTGCTCTGTTCCCCTCTTTCTTAAATAACGTGGACTGGATATAAAAAAGCACATGAGTGCTTATTCTATCGTCCTTGATATAAAAGAATATATAAATAAATAAACAGATAAATAAATAAACGAATAAATAAATAGATAAATAAATAAATAAGCATATAGCGGTAATCAATACCAAACACAGATACACGAATCGAAAAATAAACAACTGACCCAGAATCCTGGCATATAATTATTAAACACCCCTCTAATCAATGAGATAATTGCCAGTATAATTACACGTCACATCTCCCCCCAACACAAAAAGAAGGACAAATGACAGGAACACCGATGAACAGAAAACTCATCAAAAGCCTCCACGTTTAACTTCAAATCAAAACTTAACTCATTACCAAGAAAATCAGAAAATACACTTTTATTGACACTGCACTCGTCCCCTATATCTGACACCAGAAGCCTTTCTTTCTCTGCTTCAGAGAATTACCCCCCCCCCCCCCCCCCACACACACACACACAAACACACACACGCGCGCGCGCGCGCAAACACACACACACACACGTAGAGGAAGAGAGAGAGAGAGAGAGAGAGAGAGAGAAGAGAGAGAGAGAGAGAGAGAAGAGAGAAGAGAGAGAGAGAGGAGAGAGAGAGAGAGAGAGAGAGAGAGAGAGAGAGAGAGAGGGGGGGGGGAAGAAGAGAGAGAGAGGGGGGGGGGAAGGAGAGAGAGAGAGAGAGAGAGAGAGAGAGAGAGAGGAGAGAGAGAGAGAGAGAGAGAGAGAGACAGACAGACAGACAGACAGACAGACAGACAGACAGACAGACAGACAGACAGACAGACAGACAGACAGACAGACAGACAGACAGACAGATAAACAGACAGACAGAAGAAAACAAAGAGTTTTGTTTTGTTTAATGTCCACTGTGATTTAGAATTTACTTTTAAATTATCATTGCTTCAGATTTTTGCTGTCCTTAAAGCAGTTTCTTCTGGTTCATCCATCGTTTAATATTCGCTATGCAGTTTTGAATTGCATCGATGGCAGAATCAACATGACATAGATAAGTTTCCTAGTTCAGTTGACTGTTATCAGCAAAAGCAGGATAGTTCTCAAAATGTTCGCTGATAAACGTCAAAAATGGGCTGAGCATACCATGGGAATACAGCAAACACGTGAGGACTTACGTCATCAGAAAAATCGTGATAATTCACGTCATCAGCAAAATCGTGATGACTAACGTCATCACAAAATTCGTGATGACTCGCGTCATCAGCAAACTCGTGATGACTTACGTCATCAGCAAAATCGTGATAATTCACGTCATCAGCAAAATCGTGATGATTCTCAACATCAGCAAAATTGTGACGACTCACGTCATCAGCAAACTCGTGAGGACTCACATCATCAGCATACTCGTGACGACTCGCGTCATCAGCGAACTCGTGACGATTCACGTCGTCATCAAAATCGTGATGATCCACATGATGTTTGCTGACAACGTGAAAAAGGGGCTCGAGTACCCCATAGGAACAAAACGGGTACCAGCGCAGAAACCTAGGGACCACCATAATTATTATCTGACAAGTTGTTGTTGCGGGAATGGACGCTGTTGACAGTGACTATATATACTGAAGTTTGGAATGGTGTCAATGGCCGGCAGAGTCAACACACACAGAGAAAAAGGTGATTGGTAAAAACTGATAATCAATCATCAGTGAAGAAGGCCTGGGGGTTCACAGAGAGCGAGCGTTTACTGACTATATATATCAATGCAAGGAAAGGTGGTGTACATAGTGGGAGGAACAACAGCAAGTTTTACAGTATTACTGTGCCCAAGCTTAGAAGCTTGGGGGCGGGAATGCTCAGTGGTCAGAGCGCTCGCTTTCTCCCAGCCAAGTTAAGCAGCGTCGAGCGTGGTTACCAGTTGGATGGGTGACCGTTTGCGCGCCTTGGCTTCAGTGCAGTTCTGGTCCCTCAGTTCACCCAGCTGTAAATGGGTACCTGCCCTCTTTAGGGTCAGGGAAGGTAAAGCAGCGAGGGGGAGGAGATGGGCGCCTCCCTCAATATGCTGGCCCGTAGAGAAGCTGCGGTCTGTGATACCTCGTTTCCCTACGACCGCCTAGGTTATGAGACACCTTTACCTTTTTACTTTAAGCTTAGAAGTTATGAAAAGAATCGGGTACTCCAGGGTTTTTCTTTCTTCATTTGAAATACCCCTCCCACTCCCACTCACCCCCTCTCTTTTTTTTTCTTCCTTTATTACACAGATGCAGAGACAGGCATGTATACGGGGACGGAGAGACAGACCGATAGACACAAACACGCGCACGCGAGCACACAGACACACAGACTCAGACACAGACAGACAGACAGACAGACAGACAGACACAGACAGACAGACAGACAGACACACACCCACACCACACACACACACACACACACACACACACCACACACACACACACACACACACACACACACACCGCGCGCGCGCGCACGCGCGCGCGCGCGCGCACGCACACACGCACGCAAACGCGCGCGCGGAAAGAGAGAGAGAGACAGAGAGGGGGATAGAAAAAGACAGAGAGACAGAGAGAAACATAGAGAAACATAGACAGAGAGAGACAGGGAGACAGACAGAGACCGACATA
>CM060335.1:20911501-20926501 GCA_030674155.1 Stramonita haemastoma | reverse complement strand
ATATTTCCAGATGATTTTCTGTCTCCAACAAGTAATCCCCACGCAGACATACAAACAACAACAACAACAACAAAAACGGCAGTCATATCGCTATACACCATTTGATGGATGCTACAGCCAAGTGGTCCAGACCGCTCGACTTCAATCCCATGGCTCCATGAAGTCGTAGGTTTGAATCTCGGCGACGTCTGGTGGATGAAGTGCGGGCGTTTTTACGATCTCCCAGGTCAAAGTCTAGTGCAGACCTGCCAGTATCTTACTTCCCTTCGTGTATATCCACATGCAGAAAGATCAAATTAATATGCGAGTCAAATATCCCGTAATTCATGTCAGCGTTCGGTGAGTTACGGAAACACGAACATACCCAATGTAGATCAATCCTTGAAGTCGGAATGCAGCTACCTTCATGGTTTATGAATACGGTCGTGTAAGCAAAAAATTTCACCATTGGTCAACCTGGGAGCTGTGGCCGAGGAATAGAAGAAATGACACCACTTGAATCAAACCAGCCCGATCAGCGATAGGAAAACGAGGACAAGAAACAAGTTTTATACCACACATTTATTTTCCCATGTTAGTTTTCCATCCAGATTAAAAAAAACACAAAAACATATAAAAAATTAAAACGGACGTAGTAAGCTATCTCTGCCGTCTTGCCAGACACATAGATTTCAACAAAGCTAATCTGCTGCCACTTTACAAAAGACAAACTATACAAAATAAAACCCTATTGAAATCGAGAAGTGTTTTTTAAACATTCATTTTATTAGTTACCATAATTCCTCTCTGTCTGTCAGTCGGTCTGTTCTTTTTATTCTTTGTCCCCCACCCCATCTCCTCTCTCTCTCTCTCTCTCTCTCTCTCTCTCTCTCTCTCTCTCTCTCTCTCTCTCTCTCTCTCTCTCTCTTGAAACTATTAGCTGTGGTTGTTAAGGATAGTCCCTTCCCAGGGAAAGGGCCGGATGAAAGAAAGTATGTCAATACTTATCTGTAAACCTAGGGAATAAAGATGATCTCTCTCTCTTCTCTCTCTCTCTCTCTCTCTCTCTCTCTCTCTCCTCTCTCTCTCTCTCTCTCTCTCTCTCTCTCTCTCATTTTCTCTCTCTCTCTCTCATTTTCTCTCATTTTCTCTCTCTCTCATTCTCTCTCTCTCATTCTCTCTCTCTCTCTCTCTCTCTCTCTCTCTCTCTCTCTCTCTCTCTCTCTCTCTCTCTCTCTCTCTCTCACGAGAGTCACACCAAATTCAAGCACAATAATTGATCACATCTACGTATCAAATCCCAAAAACATCATAGAAACATGTGTCCCTGTCTATAACTGCAGCGATCACTACCCAGTCTGTACTACATGGTCAAAAAAAGGAGCAAAAATTCCCAAACCTGGACATAAAACCATAACATATCTTTCTTTTGCAAAATTTAATGAACAGCTTTTCCTTCTTGATCTAAGTAACTCTATGCTCTCAGAAACATTAAACATTACTGATCCAGACAGGGCCATTGAATTCTGGATAAAAACCTTCACTGAAATCTACAACAAACATGCTCCACTTAAAACCATAAGGGTCAAACATGTCCCCAAACCGCCTTGGATTACAAAAGAACTAGAAGAAGCATGTTATCTTAGAGATTTATTAAAAAAACATAAATATCATGAAGAGTCAAATAGATTACGAAACGCCATAAACTCACAGAAACGTCAAGAAAAAAAGAAATATTTCCAAGATTTACTGTCTTCCAAACAAAACTCAAAAATTATTTGGAGGGCCATAAATCAAATAACAAATAAACAATCATCTTCCAAATCAAATGTAATCAAAGATGTTACTGCTGAACAACTCAACAATCATTTCATAAACGTCTCTACTAACGTTGTTAACAATGATGATTCAAAATCCAATAACCTCAACACATTAAGACAATACTGCCAAGACAAGCATATTCCGTCAAAACTTCACATACCATTCATTTCAGTTTTTGAGGTCTATAATTATTTAATTCACCTCAAACAATCAAGGACACGAGGTCTTGATGGAATAGACAGCAGAATTCTGAAACTGTCAGCTCCAGTTATCACAGACACCCTAACATATGTATATAACCAATGTCTTGAAAAGAACTATTTCCCCAATGCCTTCAAAACTGCTAAAGTAATCCCCATCCACAAATCTGGTGACACTTCAGATCCCTCAAATTATAGGCCAATCTCTATTATATCCCTCCTTTCAAAACCCCTGGAAAAACATATAAATAAACACTTAGTCCGTCATATAGACACTAACGACCTTCTTCACCCTAATCAATCAGGATTCAGACAAAATCACTCATGTCATACTGCACTGACTAGTCTCATAGACAATTGGCTATCAAACATTAATGAAAACAAATTTTGTGGAGTATTATTTGTAGATTTCAAAAAAGCATTTGATACAATTGACCACACACTCCTCATCAGAAAGCTAGAACTGTACAATCTATCATCAGATAGTCTAGAACTACTTGCTTCTTATCTTAAAAACAGACAACAGTGTGTCTCAACAACTACATCCACATCCAATCTAAAACCCATTCATTATGGAGTACCACAGGGATCTATACTAGGACCTATTCTCTTTTCCTTATACATAAATGACCTTCCTCTACTTATTAAATCTAAATGTGAACTATTTGCTGATGATACAACCATACATACAAGCCATAACGACATTGACTCTCTTGCAACCATATTACAACAAAGCTGCAATGATCTTGTCAAATGGACAGAACTGAACCATATGTCTATTCACCCCCAAAAAACAAAGTGCATGCTTATCACCACCAGACAAAAGCGACAAAATTTACCTCATAAACAGTTTCCAATCCATATAAGAAAGGAAGCAATTGAACAAACCTCTCATCACAAAGTTCTAGGAGTAACAATCGATGAAAATCTCAGCTGGTTCTACCACATATCTCATCTATGCAAATATTTGTCCCAAAGAGTATACCAGTTGACTAAAATTAAACATTTCCTTGACCACAATTCAAGGAAATTATTCTTCCAAGCTTACATACAATCCTCAATAGACTATGCCTCAACCCTATGGGATTCTGCCAGTGCAAACACTATGAAACCGTTACTAAGTCTGTATAAACGTGCTCTCAAACTTATCCTCCTGAAGAAAACAACTTTATTTGAAGTGGATTATACCCAGTTAAATATTCTCCCCCTACAACAAAGACTAAAATATAACAAAGACATTTTTATGTTTAAGATAATGGCAGGAGCTGTCCCACATCCTTAAGAGATAAGTTCGCAATGAATCATTCCAGAAATACTGAAAAGCCAAGTGTCCCAATCCCAAGAATAGACTTGTTTAAATCTAGTTTACTATACTCAGGCCCTGTGCTGTGGAACTCCCTTCCCGATTCAATTAAAGAGCATCAATCATTGACAACCTTCAAAATTCACCTTCTAATCCACTTGATGCACCAAAAATAATAAACCAATTATATCCCCTTCTCCTTCTCCCCCTTCTCCTCCTCCCTCCCTCTGTGTGCGCGCGCGCGCGCGTGTGTGTGTGTGTGTGTGTGTGTGTGTGTGTGTGTGGTGAGAGAGAGAGAGAGAGAGAGAGAGAGAGAGAGAGAGAGAGAGAGAGAGAGAGAGAGGTGTGTGTGTGTGAGAGAGTGTGTGTGTGTGTGTGTGTGTGTGTGTGTGTGTGTGTGTGTGTGTGTGTGTGTGTGTGTGTGTGTGTGTGTGTGTGTGAGTTGGGTTTTTTGTTGTTGTTGTCTTCTCCCCTTTAATCAAAACTTATGTTTTATGAGACTATTTTGATGCTAGATGGTGGTGGATTGATGTTTTCAGTCATTAGCCTCATCATATTCTCTGTTTGCTCTTTAATTATTGCGCCCTTTTGTGTGTGTGTGTGTGTGTGTGTGTGTGTGTGTGTGTGTGTGTGTGTGTGTGTGTGTGTGTGTGTGTGTGTATGTGTGTGTGAGTGTGTGTGTGTGAGTTGGGTTTGTTGTTGTTGTTCTTTCCCCCCTTTTATCAAACTTATGTTGTATGGGACTATTTTGATGACAGATGGTGGTGGATTGATGTTTTCAGTCATTCAACCTCATCATGTTCTCATGTTTGCTCTTTAATCATTGCGCCTTTTTTTTTTTTTTTTTTTTTTTTGTTGTGTGTGTGTGTGTGTGTGTGTGTGTTTTGTTTTTGTTTGTTTATTTGTTTTTTTTTTGTTTGTTTTGTTTTTGTTTTATCATCCAAATCAAAATAATCATTGATTCTTACTCCATATTTTGCTTCTGAATGAGTGCCTTTTTATAACATTACCTTAATATTGTATCTCTGTGGTATTCCTTACCTGTTGTTATTGTTCTTTCTCCCCTTTATCAAAATCTTGTTTTATGGGACTTATTTGATGTTAGATGGTGGTAGATTGATGCTTTCAGTCATTTAACCTCATCATATTTTCATGTTTACTCTTAATTATTGCGCCTTTTCTTTGTTTTGTTTTGTTTTTGTTTTTTCTTTGTTTTTCTTGCTTTCTTTATTCAACTCAAAATCATCATTGATTCTTACTTCTCATTTTCGTTTCTGAATCAGTGACTTTATAACATTACCTTAATATTGTATCTCTGTGTTAATTCTTGCCTGTTGTTTGATACTTGGTATGGTTCCTTACTTTTGGTATTTGGATCATTATAATTGTTGATTTTATTTATATTTTTATTGGCAGTATCTCTCCCCCCCCTCCAATAAGGATATTAGTTTAAAAAAAAAATTTCCCCCCTTTTATCCAAATGTATGATTTATGTCACATGTATAATTTTTGACAGATGGTGGTGGATTGATGTTTTCAGTTGTTTATTCTCTTCTCTTGTTTGCTCTTTACCTATTAACACTTTTCTATTCTTTCATTATCAAAATCTTTTATTGTGACTTCTGATTTTTGTCTTCTGATCGAGTGCATTTTTATTACCTTATCATATATAGTGTCCTTATTCTTGTATGTTGTCTGGTTTGCATAAAGCTTTATTGTTTAGTATTTTTTCAACTTGATGTATCCCTGAAAAGGGCGGGGACTGGATGTAAAAAAGCACACAAGTGCTTATCTATTATCCTCGAATAAAATATTTTGCCTTGCCTTGCCTTGCCTTGCCTTGTCTCTCTCTCTCTCTCTCTCTCTCTCTCTCTCTCTCTCTCTCTCTCTCTCTCTCTCTCTCTCTCTCTCTCTCTCGGGCCTCGAGACTGAGCAGTGTTGACACAGGATGCTTCTTGTGTCGCTGTCACATTATTATAAAGTTATAAAGGAATTCTTTGATCAATAAGTCTGGAAATCTGCATACAGGTAGATATAATTGTGGAGTAACTTGTGCATAAATTATGGAATTGCCGATGGGATGGTTCTTTGGTTATTTGCAGCTATAATTTATGTTCTTCAAATCTGTTGCAACTTTTTGTATGCAAGCTATTTTTAACCTTATCAGGCAGTGGGGACTGCTGTCAAACCAGGCAAAGGCGCATGAATTTTGTTTTTCGTTTTTTGGCTTTTTCGTGCATCATCGTTCAGGTGTTGGGTTCAAGAGTTCAGGATCAAAAGTTCCAGTGACTACCTGCTTTTGTTTGTGAATTGCTATAACTTACCTAGTCTATATTATACTCCGCCCTCTTTGACTTTGCAAAAAATTTGACATGAATCCTAGATCTGAAGAACCAACTCTCTTCCAGTTGTTTGAATGGAGATTTTCACAACTGACAAACAGTTTCCAATTACACTCTTCAAACATGAACAGAACATTGGAAGAGAAATTTCGTTGTCAGGAGGAACATTTCCGACATTTAACAAAGGAACTGGCTGATGTGAAGAAAGGCTTACAAAAGAATGCTGAAGATGTCCGCGAGCTTCAAGACGACAGGGAGGCCATTGTGGAACGTTTAGACCAGCTGGAACACAAAGTAGACATTGTGGAAGCACAAAATATCAGATGCAATCTAAGATTCTTTGGTGTTGATGAAATCAGAAGAGGGACAGAACTGACTAGTGAAGCACTGATTGCAGAAGTCTTGAACTTTCACTCCTCTAGTCACGAACTTTGGCAGACATCAGACATCAGAAGTGCCTACAGAATAGGCAGCCCACATCAGGATAACTCTCCACGTCCACTCTTGGTCCAGTTTTGTCGATGGGGGGACAAGCTTGCCATCCTAAGAGACCAGGAGCTGCGTGAGAGACTTCGACAAAGCAACATCAGAGTGACCTCAGACCTTACAGCTCATCAGAAGACCATGGTAGACTTTCACAGAGACCAAGGCAGAGTAGCATACTTCTTCAATGGAAAGTTGCATGTTAAAGAGAAGCCACCCACACAGCCAGGGTACAGACATCATCGCCAAAATCCTTCCAATCATCAAAATCCAGATACACGCCATAAGCAATCTGGAAGAAATGGAAACAATAGGTGGGATCCTGGTGAGAGCAGAGACAGATAACAATCATGTGCAAAAGAGGATGATGAACAACGCTCATTTTTATCATGAAAATGCCAGTCAGGATCATAGAGCACGGGAACATCTGGGTCATCAGCGGTGGAGGGAAGGCCAGATCTATGCTAGGTACAGATCTAGGGGTCATGCTGCATCCCCTGCTGCTGGAGGGCAAAAAGGGAGATGGGCAAGACAGAACATGCCTACTTCTCCCCCTCCCCCTGTTGCTGAGGGACTGCGGAGCAGACGAGGAAGAGAAGACTCTCCCACTGCTGCTGAGGGACTGCGGAGCAGACGACCAAGAGGAGACTCTCCCACCACTGCTGAGGGACTGCGGAGCAGACGAGAAGACTCTCCCACCACTGCTGAGGGACTGCGGAGCAGACGAGAAGACTCCCCCACCACTGCTGAGGGACTGCGGAGCAGACGAGAAGACTCTCCCACCACTGCTGAGGGACTGCGGAGCAGACGAGAAGACTCTCCCACCACTGCTGAGGGACTGCGGAGCAGACAAGGAAGAGAAGACTCTCCCACCACTGCTGAGGGACTGCGGAGCAGACGAGAAGACTCTCCCACCACTGCTGAGGGACTGTGGAGCAGACGAGAAGACTCTCCCACCACTGCTGAGGGACTACGGGGCAGACAGGAAAGACAGGACACTCCCCAATACCAGCAGTCACATAGCGGTGACTGGTCTGTGGCCGGTACGTACAGCCATCAGTTCATACCTGTTGCCCCAGGTATGGGGTCGTACAGTCAGGCAGTGCAGAAAATGCATGCACCAGGAAGAAAGTCAGAAAAGTTTCAGAGACCCAGTCACAAAGCCCTAGCAAATTCTAGGCAGCCAAGTCATACACTGAGAAAGAATCCCAAAAGCAGGCACACTGTCAAGCAAAACAGTAAATATTCAGAAATTGCTGATGTTGTTAACGACACACACAGTGTTCTCAGGGACCGTTCACTGACTTATGATAATGAAAAAGATGACGCAAAACATGACAATAAAGACAGTCATAACAAAAGAAGGTACAGTGCAAAGGATAATACAGATGCCAGGAATTTTGATAAAAAAGATAAATGGGAACGAATGATTGAATCAGATATGTCCATGACTACAGGTCAGGTTGAGAAAACTCCTAATTTTTCTAGAAAGAGAGAGGAAAATGAGTCAACTAGTAAGGACACAAATGTTGATACAGACACTGAATTGTCTGATACAGGAGACAGACAGAGACCAAAGGAAAAGTCTACTGATGAACTAAGGGATGTGGATAGCAGTCGTGAGAGGTCAGACAGACAACAGGGTAGAAGTGAGATTAGGGACTTAAACATAGGGGATAAATATGGGACTCCTGATTTTGTTCAGTCTGAGATAGAGTCAGATAAAGAGGGAAATGAAACAGCAGCACTTCCCACTAATACTGACAATGCCATTTCTCAAAAAGAACAACCTCCTGCTAAAGGTAAGCAGTCTCAACATCCCGACATTAAGAAAAGTGGCAAAAGGAACACAGGCAGAAATAGGGTTACCAGTCAAGACAGTATTGTCCACAGTTTTCAACGTATGTTGTCAAATGAGCGCATTCAGGGTGCTCAAGACAGGGGACGCACCAGAACTCGTATTCAACGAGGCTCCCCTCCTAAATAGGACATCAGCCGGGCCAATGACATTAGTAGATTAGAAAGGGGAAAAGTCAGGTATGATGACTCGTACAAAGTAAGCATGTCAGAACATGTATATCACTCAGTAAGCAAAGCAAAAAGTACTAGAACTAAATTTTTAAACTTTAATGTTAATGGTTTATTTTCAAAACTAGACAACATTGACTTTATTCAGTACTTAACATCTCATGACTTTATTTGCCTATACAGAAACATTTGTAGCTACAGAATTTGAATCAGCTCTTTTCAGTGATTATGTCATTTTCAATTCTAAAGCAAAGAAGCTATCTAAGCAAGGCAGGTATTCTGGTGGTGTTATTGTTTTAATTAAAAAGAAATTTGCAAGTTTAGTTTCACAAGTTGAATACAACTTAGACAATACAGTAATAGTGAGTATTGATAGAAAGCTATTTGAAACAGATTTAGATATCTTTTGGATTTGCACTTATGTACCACCTCATGATTCTGCTGCATGGAAATGTAAAGAAAATGGTTATGGCTTAGAAATGCTGGAACAATGTTTTCTGGACCTACACGTATCTTACAAGTTTCATACCTTACTATGTGGAGACTTAAATGCAAGAACAGCTTCTGAAAATAGCATGTGTATCAATGTAGATAACATGGAAGTCTATGAGGAAAATGATGAAAAGTCCCCTTTTCTGAGAAAATCTCAGGATGATTCCAAAAATATGTTTGGGGATCAGCTGTTAGAGTTGTGTAATGCTTTTGATTTAGTTATTTTGAATGGTCTAAGTGAGCATGAATGTGATGGAAGTTATACTTTTATATCTAGTGCAGGATCTAGTACTGTTGATTACTTTGTCATTTCATATAATTTGCTCATGATGTCACATGATATATCATTCAGTGTTGAAGATTCGACTGAATCTGATCATTTACCTGTGGTTTTTACTCTTTTATCATCCATTATTAGCTGTGTTGGGAAAAAAAAGGAAATTAAAAAGTTTTGTTTAAAAAAGCATGTATGGAATACAGAAAAAGAACATGAGTTCTTGAACAAACTAAATGATACCTCTGTAAAAGGTAGATTGCAAGATGCAGAAAGTGTTATAGAACAAGATGTGGATGGTGCATTGGATATTTTTGTGCATTGTTTTTAACTGCTAGTAGTTGTATGTTGAAGAAAGTATATCCCAATGCACCAAAGAAATCTTCCATGTGGTTTGATAATGAATGCCATCAAGCCAAAATTAAAAGTCGACAGACATTAAGAACTTTTAGGAAGTCTAGAAAAACTGAAGATAGGTTAATGCATGTAGAAGCAAAAAAGAGTTACAAGGCAATACTTAAAATAAAGAAAAGAAAGTTTAGACATGACCAAGTATTACAGTTAACGTCAAATATTACAGATTCTTCTAAATTTTGGAAACAACTATCTGAAATGGGCTGTGGGAAGCAGAGATCAATTAATACTAATAATATATCTATAAGTGAGTGGTATGATCATTTTAAAAAGGTGTTTTCTATTGATGATAGTATGTCAGGAAATATGCAAAATGGTGGGATTGGCTTGACTGAGGAAGAGGATCATGTATTAAATTCTGAAATAACTGAAGTGGAAGTGGCTAATGCTGTTAACAAATTAAAATTTGGCAAAGCTTGCGGAATGGATGGCGTTACCACAGAAATGTTGAAGATTGGTAGTACAATTACAGTTCCTTTTTTACATAAATTGTTCAATTCACTATTTTCAAAAGGCATTTACCCAAATGAATGGGCTAAAGCCATTGTTATACCAATCTACAAGAAAGGTGACACTGAAAATGTTGACAACATAGAGGGGTTTCTCTGCTGAGCACAATTTCCAAATGCTACAGCACAATACTAAACAAGAGGCTTTATACATGGTTGGAAGACAATGAAATGATCTCAGAAGGTCAGGCTGGTTTTCGTAAAAAATATTCAACAACTGATCATATTTTTTGTTTACACTCTATTATCCAAAAATGCTTTTCTCAGCGGAGTAAAAAATTGTATGTTGCTTTTGTTGATTTCAGAAAAGCTTTTGATTCAGTAAGACATGACAAGCTATTACAATTGTTTAGAGACCAAGGTGTTAGAGGAAAATTTTTCTGTTCCCTTCGTGCAATGTACAGTAGTTTGATATCTTGTGTTAGATCCAATAACGAATATTCAGATTTTTTTGACTGCCCTTTAGGGGTTCGACAAGGGTGTGTCTTGAGTCCTACTTTGTTTGGAATGTTTATTAATCAACTAGCAACTCATATGTCTGAGAAGGGAAAACATGGTGTACAACTGATACCAGGTGCTGTAGAGTTGTTCATTTTGCTTTTTGCAGATGATGTTGTTTTGTTGTCTTCTACTCCTGTAGGCCTGCAAAATCAGTTGAATATTCTCCATAAGTGTTGTGTGGATATGAAATTAAAACATTAATACAGATAAAACCAAAGTTATGGTCTTTAGGAAAGGAGGGGTTTTGGGTAAGAATGAGGAATGGTTTTTAGGAGATAAAAAAGTTAGAAGTTGTAAATAAATATTGTTATTTGGGGTATGTTTTTACGACAAAACTTTGTCATAGGCTGGGTACAGAACATTTGTGTGTAAAAGGGAAAAAAGCACTAATAAGTTTAATTAGAGCATTTAAAAAAAACAAAGATATTTCTTACCAGGTTTATTTTAAAGTTTTTGATGTAAAAATTAAGCCAATATTGCTATATGCATCTGAAGTATGGGGAGTAAATCGCTTAGAACATGTAGAAAAAATACATTTGATGGCTTGTAAACGTTTTCTGGGAGTTCCTGTTAAAACACCAAATAAAATGGTGTATGGGGAAGTTGCCAGATATCCTTTATTCATAAACTCATATATTTGTGCAGTTAGATATTGGTTAAAATTACTACAAATGAGTAATCAGAGGTTGCCAAGACAGGCCTACGAAATGCAATTAATTCTAGATCAGAAAGGTAAAAAATGTTGGGTAGCAAGTGTAAGGGAATTGTTGTGCAATTCAGGGTTTAATATTGTTTGGCTACAACAGGGTGTTGGTGATATTCAGGGATTCCTTAGTGCATTCAAGCAAAGATTAATTGATATGTTTATTCAGGAGTGATCAGGTGTCATGAGAGAGAGTAATAGGTATGCAACATATAGATCTTTTAAGACTGTTTTTGAAAAAGAATTGTATCTTCATAGTATTGATATTTATTGTTTCAGAGTTGCACTGTCACAGGCCAGAATGAATGTTCTTCCTTTAAATAATAATCTCAACCGATACAGCAACAACAATCAAGATAAAAACTGTTCTTTGTGCAAAAACGTTATTGAAGATGAATACCATCTAATATATATTTGTCCATTATATACAGATTTACGAACCAGTTACCTGAAAGATCTTCTTCATGTGCCTATGCCTTTTCTTCTTCAGGCACGTAGTAGATGTCGTTCAGTGCAGCTAGCAACATTTTTATTTCGTGCTATTCGAAGAAGACAGACAGTGGCAGAACTTATGTAAAGTAAATAGATCTAGATCTAATAGTGAAAAAGATGCGTTGTATCAAGTGTGTACCGTTGCTTTATGATGAGACTTTGAACAAATTCGTTATATGCACATACATCCACTCCCCCATCTCCCACTTCGTTTTGAATTGTGGCCCAAGGCTGATGTTCAATAAAAACATTTTCATTTCATTTCATTCTCTCTCTCTCTCTCTCTCTCTCTCTCTCTCTCTCTCTCTCTCTCTCCTCTCTCTCTCTCTCTCTCATTCTCTCTCTCTCTGTCTCTCTCTTTCTCTCTCTCTCTGTCTGTCTCTCTGTCTTTCTGTCTGTCTGTCTGTCTCTGTCTCTCTGTCTCTCTGTCTCTCTGTCTCTCTGTCTCTCTGTCTCTCTCTCTCTCTCTCTCTCTCTCTCTCTCCTCGATTGTATGAATGGTAGAAAAACAACAACGTTATTTCGGAATGTCAAGCAGGTTTTCGTCAAAAGTATTCCACAATTGATCACATATTTACATTGTATGCCACTATTCAGAAATATATGTCTAAAAAAGGAAGAAAATTGTACGTTGCCTTTGTAGATTTCAAAAAGGCTTTTGACTCAGTTGAACATGATAGGTTATTACGTTATATCAAGGGCCAAGGTGTAAAAGGTAAGTTTTTTGCATCACTTAGAGCTATGTACGAATCATTATCAGCATGCATACGAGCAAATTTTGAGTTAACTGATATGTTTCAAACACCAGTGGGAGTAAGACAGGGTTGTGTTCTAAGCCCCACATTGTTTTCTATGTTTATTAATCAGCTAGCAAATCTTATGACTGATAAAGGTAAGCATGGGGCTCAGATGTTTCCAGATATTTTTGAGTTGTTTATTTTGTTATTTGCTGATGACGTGGCATTAATGTCAACTACACCTTCAGGCTTACAAAATCAATTAAGGGTTTTAGAAACTTGCTGTGAAAATATGAAATTAAATGTAAACATAGACAAAACTAAGATTATGGTATTTAGAAAAGGGGGATACTTAGGAAAACATGAAAAATGTTTTTTTCATAATAAAAAATTAGATGTAGTGAACAATTATTGTTATTTGGGATTTAACTTTACACCTATGATTAGCGCAAAGAGAGGTACATCGCATTTAGTTACTAAAGGCAAAAAAGCAGTTATACAGCTTAACAAAGTTTTCCAGAGGTGTAAGGAAATGACAGTTAAGTCATTCTTTAAAATTTTTTATACTAAAATCCAACCAATATTGTTATATTCAGCTGAAATTTGGGGGCTGCATAGGTTAGAACATCTAGAAAAAGTACATTTAATTGCTTGTAAAAGGTTTTTAGGTGTGCCTACCAGGACACCAAATAAAATGGTTTACGGAGATCTTGGCAGGTACCCACTGTATGTAAATACATATGTTGCATGCATAAGATATTGGTTTAAACTACTACACATGAATTCTGAAAGATTACCATATAAAGCTTATCATATGTTGTTAGAATTAGATTTTTAAAAAAAGGTAAACAATGTTGGGTCTCTAAAATCAGGGAAATATTATGTATTACTGGGTATAATATCGTTTGGTTAAACCAAGGTGTAGGAGACATACAAATGTTCTTGCGTGCTTTTAAACAAAGACTTGTAGATTGGTTTGCTCAGGAATGGGCAGGCACCATTAGAGACCGTGAGCGATATGATGGTTATAGAAACTTTAAAACTATTTTTGAAAAAGAAAAGTATATAACCGTAATGGATACATATTGTTTTCGAGTTGCTGTTACGCAAGTTCGATTTAATGCTCTACCATTGAACAATAATACACAGCGGTATAATAGTTTAAACGAAGTTAAGCAATGCCCTGTTTGTAAAGATCAAATAGAAAATGAAGAACACTTTATACTGAATTGTCCTATTTATGAAGACTTAAGAAATAAGTTTCTAAAAGATTCCAAAAGACTTCCTTTCTATGTACTACTTAAAGCCACTGTACCTACTGATAGATACAATTTATCACGTTTTATCTTTCATGCAACCAATAGAAGAAATAGGATAACTTTTTAGAAATTGATATTTGTATTGATGAATAATACATGTAAAACAGTGTCGTGTATGATACGTGTGAATTGTTCCGTGATTAACGGTTAAGATATGGCTTATATAAATTTCTTGCTTTATAAGTACTCATATATTATTTCATATACATATACGTTGATAGTAATATGTTTATAACACCTATGTCATATGCACACACTCTATGCCCACCACTTTTTTGTATTGTGGCCTAAGGCCGATGTACATTAAACAATTTCAGTGTTCAGTGTTCAGTGTCTCTCTCTCTCTCTCTATCTCTATCTTTCTCTCTCTCATTTTTTTTTATCAATCTGTCGACTATAGTTTTTCGTTTTCTCTCACTTCATTTTAGTTTTCACCTTCCAAGACGACCTGTGTGTTAGTATTCACAAGTATACGGCCGACGGAAAAAAATGTATTAATACTTGAATAATAACACACGGAAAAACAACTTTTCAGAAAAAAAAGAATGAAGTATATCACTAATCAGACAAATTCGTCACGTAAAGATTCTATCAATCAACAGTGATCTAGCATTTATTCATAATTATAGCACACGAATAGTTATGCATGAATATTGTTGTTCTGGGAATCTTTGTGAGATTGAAATTGCACACTGAATGCGAAGTTTGCGTGTATGATTGTTTTCAAGTAGCTCGCCATGTAGGCAGCCATACTCCGACTTCTGAAGATTTTTTTAAAACAGTACTTCAGGTTATGTTAAGAGCTTGTCATGGCTGAAGGCAATCTCAACACAACATTTTTACAACATAACAACATTATACTGTAGGCCTTGGCAATGGTCTGACATCAATAACTGACATAGCTTTTGGCCCGGGCCATATGTGCATGAATAAAAAAAAAATGACCTAATGACCAAGTAACGAATCAGTTGACTGCAACTGGGACCCATTTAAAAGCAAGGACGAAACAAAAGAATTAAAAATAAAGATCCAATAATTCAGTCTGGTCAACATGTCTGTCATCCCATCAGATCAAAGAAACTGTTGCCGCAATCACATCACAAAATATGAGACAATGCCCACCACCACCACCACAACCACAACCACCACCACCACCACCACCACCACCACCACCACCACCACCCTGTCATCTCTCCCAAACAGATCAATATCAGTGTCACACATCTCTGACAGAAATGTGATAATTTCTTCTTTTCCTTTTCTTTTTTTTTTGTAAAAAGTTGCATTGAAACGGAACAAAGAATGTGAAGGCCTTCTGTTCAAAACTTCATAGAATCCTGACAACAAACTATCCAACATTGGATCTTGTGTGCTGAAAATACTAGAAATACAGGTTTGAGAAT
>CM060335.1:20891501-20906501 GCA_030674155.1 Stramonita haemastoma | reverse complement strand
GTGGCATTTTCCTCTGTTTACTTGTTGTTTTTTTAATTAAATGCGCGTGATATCACTGATTAGAAAAGCGCTCTTTTACTGGTTTGTGTTATTTCTTGATAATTCTTCAATTTAGGATTTTTCGCTTTGGAAAACAAAAGCAGAAAATATAAACGTTGATGAGATCGATCGATTGATCGAGACAGAGAAGAGAGAGAGAGAGAGAGAGAGAGAGAGAGAGAGAGAGAGAGAGAGAGAGAGAGAGAGAGAGAGAGAGAGAACTCGAAATCGAACTCGAAAGGTTTATTCATGAAAAAAGGCCATTGGCCCATACATGAAGGGGGTTGCCGAATAACGATAACGAAAATTGCTTTAAGCTGACACACGACGCTACTCCAAGCCATGGAAACCACAGCATTGATTAGTAATGTACATAGAGACACGAAACACTTTACTGTCCGGATATGTTACGGCATTCTGAGCCTTTCTTTCGTCCAGTCTTTGTCACACTACACACCCTTAGGTCTAGGCTAGCCAAGAAACCGTTGTAGTAGTTCTCTAAGTGTCACTAAGTCCCTTGAAGCACTCGATAGGGTCTCCGTGTGTAGTGTGTTCTGGATTCGCTTCCCATTCCGCAAACTGGCGAGTTTGACACGTTCCTCTTTTAACATGTTTTTCTCTTGCTGTTTGACAAACCAGTACACACATACTGGCTCAGTGTCTGGTTGGCATGCGTACTGGATCACAATGTCGTCTGACTCGCACGTCACAATATCTTCACCGTCTGAATTATGTAGCACAGATTTTCTAAAGTGTGTATTTCTTTGTCTGTCTCTTAGCCTTTTCTGTACGGGTCTATCAGTTAGAGTAGCCAGGTACTGTTTGACATTTCCTGTGTCGAATGCACCAACAATATTATCATCCTTCACCTCAGGCTGCAAAACACACATATCAGCACAGTCACTACAATCAGACATACAGGGAAGTTCTAAATCAACCGATGATGGCAACTTAACTGATGTTTTTGTGTTGATGTCCTGTGTGTGTGTTGTTGGTAGGTCTATTCCATGTGTATCTACACATGCTGTATTCCCCTGTTCTACTCCACTGTCAGGCAGACTCGAGGCACTGAGGACACAGTCACTTTCACACACAACACTTGCCTGCTTCTGTTTATGCTTTCGAGAACGCTCTACATCTCGTCGTCTTTGAGAAAACGATTTCTTCCTGTAGTACTGTGCTTGTGTGCTGCGATTCACTGTTGGATCGCCATGTTGGTTGACACTGCTGTGTCCACTGGTTTCAGTCGCAAGACAAAACCACGCTGTCCCCTTCTCCTGCCACTTTCCAGCTGGAAACTGCATTGTCAGTCAGCAGGGCGCCTAAGGTCCTCTCCACAGCCGCTGGAAGTCCAGTGACTGGCATTTTTTAATGAATTTCTAGTTTTACTGCTGCTCACAGAAAATGTACGCCCTGTCCGCTTCACTTCTCGTGACCGCCCCCCCGAGAGAGAGAGAGAGAGAGTGAGAGAGAGAGAGAGAGAGAGAGAGAGAGAGAGAGAGAGAGAGAGAGAGAGAGAGAGAGAGAGAGACAGACAGACAGACAGACAGACAGACAGACAGACAGACAGACAGAGACAGACAGAGACAGAGGCAGGGGCAGGGGCAGAGACATAGAGACAGAAAGAGACAGAGGCAGACATACAGAGTGAGAGAGGGATAGATATATACAGAGAGAGAGGCAAGGCAAGGCAAGGCATACTCTTTTATTTCGAGGATAAAGAATAAGCACTCTGTGCTTTTTTACCTCCAGTCCCCGCCCTTATCAGGGATAAGGTCAAGATAAAAAAAAATCATTCCTCTAACTAAACAACAACAACAATAATAATGATCCAAATACCACAAGCAAGAAACCACGCGAAGTATCAAACAACAGACAAGAATTAAAGACAAAAATACAATAATAAGGTAATAATTAAAAAATGCACTCATTCAGAAACGAAAATACGAAATAAGAATCAAATCATGATTTAACAATAAAAAGTGTTACTAGTTAAAGAGCAAACACGAGAATATAATGAGGTCTACAACTGAAAACATTAATCCATCACCATCTATCAACAATGTAAATAAGATAAATCGTAACATTTTGATAAAAGGGGAGAAGAAAAAAATAACTAATATCCACTACACACACACACACACACACACACACACACACACACACACACACACACACACACACACACACACACACACACACACTCAGGTTCGCGCGCATGTCATCAATAAACTTCATTCTGAAGGAAATGATTATATGCTCTGAATTTTAAGTAAAATCCTGTAACGGAACACAAGAGGAATCAATCCGCTGTAAGGCACATATTTTGGGACATATATATTCTAGTACCACAATTAATCTTATGATCATGTCCATAAAAATCACGTTCATAATCATATCATAATCATGATGGACATAGTTATTCAGCTTACCTAAAAGGATCATTAATTTAAAAGTTTACACATAATCAATTACAAGTGACACACATGCTTGTTAAAATAGTACAAAATATGAATAAAACATTTTTTCAATATGGATGGTAAAAATGTTTAGACAATAGGTGACACATTCACAGAGAGAGAGAGAGAGAGAGAGAGAGAGAGAGAGAGAGAGAGAGAGAGAGAGAGAGAGAGAGAGAGACAGAGAGAGAGAGACAGAGAGAGACAGACAGAGAGAGACAGAGAGACAGAGAGACAGAGAGACAGAGAGACACAGAGAGAGAGAGACAGAGAGAGAGAGAGAGAGAGAGAGAGAGAGATTACTAACTAGTGAAACACAAGTTTAGCCGAAAGAATGAACATCTACATATTCTAAGTAAGATATATATAGTTTATACATAATATTATGATCAATCTTTGTGAATAGCATACATATTCATAAAAAATTAATAACTACGCATTATGATTAAGGTACACATAGTTGCTAAACTCAAAACATTGAAATAACATTTACTGAAACTCAGTAACAGTCAACTTGCGTAATAAAATTGAAAATATGAAATAAGCATCAAGATATAAAAAATGTCACAACAATCAAATCTATTCCCAAAACAATAGGGAGAGAGAGAGAGAGAGAGAGAGAGAGAGAGAGAGAGAGAGAGAGAGAGAGAGAGAGAGAGAGAGACAGACAGACAGACAGACAGACAGACAGACAGACAGACAGACAGACAGAGACAGAGACAGAGACACAGAGACACACAGAGACACACAGAGACACACAGAGACACAGAGAGAGACACACAGAGAGACAGACAGAGACAGACAGAGAGACAGACAGAGACAGAGACAGAGAAATGGTGGCCCAAAGAATTCTCAAGGGCTTCATTTTTTTTTTTTTTGGTATCCTGTAACTGTTATGACACATAATTTGCTGGGTAAACACGTCCAGACGACAGAGAAAGGAATCCAAATCTGCCTACGTCATGTTCCAGTCAACACCCCAGAATCAGCTTCCTGCCAATCCAAGACCAAAAACACAATTTCTGCACGTGCCAGCACTTTGGTTTGTGTGTCTTCTTTTTGCCCTAATAACGCGAGCTTCTATTGGCCCAGTCGTGTGTCGTAGTTTCTCCAATCACAGGCGACGACGCAGTCAATAGCAGCCAATCATCGCGCGCGTTTTGCTTTCTATTGTTGACGCGGGAAAGTTTGATTACTCCCTGGCAAAGGTGCTATTGTGCCGGGGTTAATTGCATCCAAATACCTGCGTCCTTTCTTCTCTGATTTTTGTGTTGTTGTTTTTTTATTGATAGTTTTCTGCCAATACTTGTCCTTTTTTCTTTCTTTTTTCTTATTCTTTTGTTTCAAGAATAATGGAATGAGCACCCGTGTGCTTTTATTAACATCCAGTCTCCGTGCATATGCAGTTTTGTCAATTTTGACATCCCTTCCCACCGTCACACAATCACCTACTCTTCTGAAAAGCGGAACGGGTTTTATACATATGCGCAAGATATTCTGTGTGCGTTCGCGCACACGGGACCTTGGTTTATGGTCTCATCCAAAGGATCTTTTTTTGGGGGGAGAGGGGGGGGGGGGGGGGGGGGGGGGGGAGTCGGCACTGATGTTAACTCCAGAGGAAAAATCCTCCTAAACGAGATTCGAACCCGGGTCAGCAGATCACGCGCGCATCATTCTGACCACCAGGCTATCCCGCCCGCCCGCCCCCCCTTCTTTGAAGATTCCCGTAGAATACACTGAAAGCTGTTTGTCTGACGTGGAAAGCATTGGGTTTTCTATTGGCTTATTTTACTTTGATAACAACAATTATGTCATGGGCTAAATTACTGCATTGAAAGTAAGGAGGAAAACATTTACAGACAGATAGGAGTACAAACACATACTTATGTTTGATAGGAACTGTACGGGCAATCAGCTAGTATGTGTGTGTGTGTGTGTGTGTGTGTGTGTGTGTGTGTGGTGTGTGTGTGTGTGTGTGTGTGTGTGTGTGTGTGTGTGTGTGTGTGTGTGTGTGTGTGTTCTAATATCGTATTCAGTCTATTTTGCATCAAATGTTTCATGATAAATACAACACCATTGCTCGCTGCTCCTGCGGCGGCACTGGAACCCTTCGTATCGGCGATTGCTTTCCCAATGGACCATTCCAGCGACGTGGAGAGAAGGGAGGGGTGGGGGTGTGCTGCATGGGTAACAGCTTGCCCTCCGCACTTACTTACCCAAGCTTTGCGCTCTAGAGCCTAGAGTGCGACTCCATAGTCTTCCGAGACTGACGGATGCCTACTCATTGTTTTAAAAACACATTTCCGGACCTAAAACATTCTTGGTCTAAACAGCTGGGCAGTGACAATCCCTCATGGGGATGCCAGGGGCCTATGAGTATGAACAGCATCCCCACTTTCTGGAAAATCAGTGCTAGGAACTTCCTCTTTGCTATCCTTGTTTCTTTTTTTTTTTTTTTTTTTTTTTTACTCCAGTCACCGTCTTCTGCCTTTTTTTCCACCAGAGACTTTATAAGATAACATTTCTCTCCCATGCCGATGTCGGATGCGCTGGGCCTGACGTGTCAGGCGCTTCACGGCGCCCATATGACAGACAAAAAAAATGAAGAAAAAGTGAAAATTTCCCCAAAAAAGTCTAAAACAAAGCGGGTTTCTGCATGTAAACGTTTATAATTATCTGACTTCTTGCCGTGGGTTCTGTTACGTGCGCTAAATACTCTCTGTAGTGTGATGTATTGAGTTTTGTTGTGTTGTATTGTGTTGAATACCACTGTATTGTGATAAGTTTTGTTGTACTGTATTATAAATTATTGTATTGTAACGTACTGTTTGTTACTTTTTAGTCACGGCAGATTTCTCTGTGTAACATTCGGCAACGCCACCCATAAACAAGAAGTCCTGTCTACACTATAACATTTCTGTCCCTCTGAGAGAACTTTATTTCCACCGAATTTTTGCCAGGACAACCCCTCTCACAACCACTTTGTGGTCCTTTTTTGTGCCCCAAACGTGTTGTTGCACGCAGAACTTGGATTTATTATCTCATCCAAAAGACTAGAACCTAGACCACCACACGCAAGGTCTAGAGGATGGAGGAAAAGCTCGGGAATCGGACGGGAATCGAACTCACGCCCTCTCGCATTCTAGACCGGGTGTGTTACCTTTAGACCAACGAGCTATCATATGGTTCAGCGTTACCCTTTTTCAGCTGTTTGCTGGGGGATTCGTCGCCTTTCCAAGAGGGTTGTTCCATTATAATTTATCTTGCACAGCTCTTCTGCTACGGTGGGCCCTTTCACATAAATACTGCACACAGGAGATCAAAGTCTTCCTGCGAACGGAAATTAAAGTTTGCCACAGGCTAACATTCTTTTTAAAAAAAATCAATACCAGGGTTGTTTTTTCTTGTTTAAAGGTGGTTTTTTTTTCCAGGTTATTCTCTTGTCGTTTTGCATTTTGCTCATACCACGGTTTGGAAAGCAGCATCAGAGCGTTTCATTATTACTTTAAACTTTGTGAAGAAAAGAGGACAAAATCTTTCACTTGATGTTCAAATCAATGAGATAGCCTAGTGGGGGGGGGGGGGGGGGGGGGGGGGGGTTGGGTTGTCGTGCGGAATGTTAGCAGGCTTTGGTTAGATGATGGAAAATTAATGCAGCATTGATAGCGAAAACTACCTCGAGATTTAAACAATACTTAATGAGTTCAACCACGCTGCTCTAGGATCTATATCGTGGCCATTCTCGCTAGTCGTTACATTATTTTTTTTCTCAAACTCTGCAAGCATTGTTTCTACCTACCATACACCCCTTCCCCCAACCACACACACAAAATACACACATGCGCGCATCTCTCTCTCTCTCTCTCTCTCTCTCTCTCTCTACTCTCTCTCTTCTCTCTCTCTCTCTCTCTCTCTCTCACTGAGGTGGTGCGCGAGGGGAACATGCACAAACAGAAAAGAGAGAGGGAAAAAAAGGGAAAAAAACAAAAAACTAAAACTTACAGGGTTTTCCGAAATACAATTCTCCTCTTCCTACCTCTCCTCCTCCTCATTTCTTCTTCTTCTTCTTCTTCTTTCTTCTTCTTCTTCTTCTTCTTCATTCTTCTTCTTCTTTCTTCTTCAAGTTGGCATTTTAATCTCTATATAGTCGCACAGTCGTAATAGGAGTTTTAAATATTGACGAGGTGGTAACAGCCTGAGATGGCCAGTGTGGTCGGGTGGGGCTTATAAACAACATGATTAAATTGGCTTCTTCTTCTTCTTTTTCTTCTTCTTCTTCTTCTTCTTCTTCTTCTTCTTCTTCTTCTTCCCTCAATCATCTCCTCCTCCTCCCCTCCTCTTCCTTCCTCCTCCTCCTTCTCCTCCTTCCCTCTTCTTTTCTTCTTCTTCTTTCTTTCTTCTTCTTCTTTTCTTCTTCTTCTTTTTCTTCTTCCATCTTCTTCTTCTTTCCCCCTCCTCCTCCTCCTACCTTCCTCCTCCTCCTCCTCCTCATCTTCCCTCCTCCTTTCCTTTTCTCCTCAACACACCAACGCTCCAACCACCAGTTCTATCCTTTACCCCCCATCCAATAAACATCAAAACTGTAGCTTTGACCAAAACCCAAAACACCCTGATTTAACCAGGGTTGTAAAAACAAACACCCACCATTAAATTTGCCTGTCTTTTTTATTATTGAAAACTTTTTTTTTTTCATGATAACTCAAAATTTTCTGGATGATGGGAAAAAGAAAAAGAAAAGAACCATTATTGGTTTGACGGACTTTGAAAATTTGTACCAACACAAAAAAATTGGAAAAGGAATCGATCAGGGATCACAGCGAATTCAAATTTCCACTTGACGTTGATATCGGACAATTTAATGGGACAGGAAAACATTTTTTTTGTTTTTTTTGCTTAGCCTGAAAGTTGAATGAGAGAGAATGAAAAAGATTTTTTAAAGCCTGCGGTGTTTTCTGGGTTAAAATGTCTGTCTGTCTGTCCATCTGTGTGGTGTGTGTTGTGTGTGTGTGGGGGTGTGTGTGTGTGTTGAGTTGTGTGTGTGTCTGGGGTTGGTTTTGTGTGTTCTGTGTGTGTGTATGTGTGTGTTTAGTGGTGTGTGTGTGTATGTGTGTTGTTGTGAGGTGTCTGTGTGTTGTTTTTGTCTGGGGTGTGTGTAGTTGGGGTGTGTTGTGTTTTGTGGTGTGTGTGTGTGTGTGTGTGTGTGTGTGTGTGTGTGTGTGTGTGTGTTGTGTGTGAGTGTCTGTTTTGCCTGTCTGTCTATCGGGTTGTATGACCCGTTTCCCTGTCTTTTTTTCTTGTTGTCTGTGTGTGGGTTTTTTTAGTGGCCACAACAATTGTTTTAAAATTTTTCACACACACCCTGCACAAACACACCCACACCACATACACACACACTTAAAGACACACACACCACACACACACACAACACACACACCACACAAAACACACACACCCCACACACACTTTCGCGAGCGCACGCGCGCTTTTTTTTGAGACTTCAAAGCCTTAATCAAAGCCCATTTTGAATTCACAATCTCTCAGAGACAGACACCACAGGAAAAGAAATGAAAAAATCAAAGACAATTTTCACAAGGCAATCAAGTCCCCCACAGAAAATCACAAAATAAAAGCTTTCTCCAATCCCCTTACACAAAAAAGAACACGGATTATTAACATTATTGTTTGTATTTGCTGTTGTTCTTTGGCTAGTGCTGCGAAGTTCACTAACGGGATTTGTGCACATGCGACTAAGTTTGCTGCACCTTAATGGTGAACTATTTGCTGTGCGACTAATTTTTTTCGGTTCACTAATCGTAACATTCATGCGCAAGCTACTGGATTTCCTCTAACAATAAGGTAGCCGCCCTTCCGATTTCGGGGATCGTGACTGTCTAAAGTCGACACCAGAGTGTGTGCTTGAAGAAAAATTGTCGTACATTCATACCGGCATGATTATGAATGACCTATTCTTCCCAAAGGCGGGACGGGTTTTATGGTGTGCGGAAAATGTTTTGGGTGCATTTGATCATCGGGGCCTGGGTTGATAGTCTCCCAAGAAGAGGGAGAAAGTATTGATGTTACTCCAAAAATGGTTCAAACCCGAATTCAATCTTGGGCGAAAGAAAGAAGAAGAAGAAGAAGAAGAAGAAGTGAAGAAGAAGAAGAAGAAGAAGAAGAAGAAGAAGAAGAAGAAAAAGAAAGAGAAAAGAAGAAGAAGAAAGAAGAAGGAAGAAGAAGAAGAGAAGAGAAGAAGAAGAAGAAGAAGAAGAAAGAAGAAGAAGAAGAAGTTGCTGTTGCTGCTGCTGCAGATGTTAATGATGAAAATGACAGCATCAATAGCCACAGTAATGCAACAAAGGTGACGAAACAGAAAAAAAAGCTATCATCATAATCATAAATATTACAAAAAACAAGCTAATTCATTCATAAAATCGTTATGAAAACAACGATAGCATGTGACTGATTACACAATAAAACTCAACCCCCCTCACACCACACACACAGACACAGACACCACACAGACACACACACGCACCCCCCCCCCCCCCCACACACCACACACATGAGTACACGTTTGTGAGAAAAAAAATATATACACACGTACATAATTATATACAGGCGACAGACACACAGACAGACACACAGACAGACAGACAGACAGACAGAGAATCTGAAACAGAAGGAGAGCACACACAGAGTAGCAATCACGCCTACAATCTTTTCAGCCGGTACAAACACAGTCACACAACTTTACGGATGCAACATGTGTGTTTAGATTGCCACTCTTGCATAGGTCTGAATCCATATACAGTGCTGATTCAGCACCGCTAGCAGAGCAGAGAGACGAACCATCCTGCATGCTTTCATCCACAAAGGATTTGGTCAATATGTCCTCCCTCCTGAATCACACACACACCACACACACTCACACACACACACACACGCACGCACGCACACACACACACGCACGCACGCACGCACGCACACACACAGAGACGTGCGCACGTGCACTCACAGAGCTCACACAAGCACAACACACACAGACACGTATACCACCACACCACACACACACACACACAACTCACACGCACGCACACCACATACACACACAAAACTCACACACACAACTCTCTCTCTCTTCTTCTCTCTCTCTCTCTCTCTCTCTCTCTCTCTCTCTCTCTCTCTCTCTCTAACACACACACACCACAAACACACACACACAATCATCCCCCCCTCACACACACACACACTCCCCACTCCTCCCCCACCCCCACACACCCAATCAAAAAAGTCCTCTACAATATTCACAAGTATACCGACTAAGACGACTAGTTCCAGGAAAAGAAGACTAAACCAAATAAGGAAGTTCCTGAACAAGGGCAATTAACTCTCACAGGAAATCCGCCATGACAAAAGTAGAGATAGTGAAAAATGGCCTCCACATAAAGGGGAGGAAATAAAACAAAATACTACTTTCCTGCCCATTGATTGTTTTTTCCTGAAGGTAGTTGGTTAGGAAATGAAGCCTTTAGAAAATGTGCGTGTGCGTTTGGTTCAATATTCAATTTCTTTGCCAGTGGTAATAGTGTTTCTTATATGTATGTGATTGTGTATGTATGTGTGTGTGTGCGTGCGTGCGTGCGTGCGTTGCGCGCGCGCGCGCGCGCGTGTGTGTGTGTGTGTGTGTGTGTGCGTTCGTGTGTGTGTGTATTTGTGGTTGTGGTGTGTGAGAATGAGTGTGTGTGACGCACACACACATTTGTCTAACATCACTTTTAAGATTAAGTAGACGTCAGATTGAAGACTAACCACACACACACACACACATGTGCGCACACACACACACATACACACACCACCTGACATAATCATTACGTCATTATCAAAAATACTGTACAATATTAACAAACATACTTTTTTTTACATACCACCAACAACAGACAAGGGGAAAAAAAGAAGACTAAAAACAAGAAGCAGAGAAAGTTCATTTTGAGGGCAATTTACTTTCACAGGAAATCTGCCATGAAAGAGGAGAAGAGCTATGGAAATCTCCCACACACAAAAGAAGAGGAGAGAGAGAGAGAGAAGGAAACACAGCTTTCCTGGCATTGATTTTGCCCTGCAGGTAGATTCTCTGGCCACACAAGAGAAAGCAGTGTGATCAAAGCTTCAGAAAATGTCGGGTAGTTTGGGGCTAGAAGTCAATTAAAATTTTTGATAGTGATCGTGCATTATGTATGTATGTGTGTGTGTGTGTGTGTGTGTGTGCGTGCGTGCGTGTGTGTGTGTGTGTGTGTGTGTGTGTGTGTGTGTGTGTGTGTGTGTGTGTGTGTGTGTGTGTGTGTGTGCCTGTGCGTGTGTGTGTGAATCTGTGTGTGCGCATGCACATGTGCATGAGCAAAGCACAACACACACATCCGTACATACATACATACATACATACATACATACATACATACATACATACATACATACATACATACATACATACATACATACATACATACATACATACGCATGCACGTACACACGCACGCACACCTCGTTTCCCCAAACCCCCAAACACACATACCAATTTTTAAAAAACCTATACAATATTTACAAGCATACTGAAAAAGACCATAGATGTAGGAAAATAAAACTAAACCAAATAAGGAAGTTCCATGAACAGGGCAATTAACTCTCTCAGGAAATCCGCCATGACAGAAGAAGAGCTCTTGAAAAAATCGCCTCCACATAAAGGACAGGAAATAAAACAATACACTACCAATAGACTTTTTCCTGAAGGTAGTTGGTTGGGAAAGGAAGCCTTTACAAAATGGTGCGTGCGTTCATTTCAAAAGCCAATTCTTTTGCCAGTGGTTACAGCGTCTCTTATCTGTATGTGATTGTATATGCATGTGTGTGCGACGCATGTGTGTGCGTGCAAACACACGCACACACACACACACACACAAACATACACACTCATATACACACTCGCACGCACGCACACACACACGCATTTGTTTAACATGCCATATTTGGGTTAAGTAGACGTCAGATTAAAGACACACACACACACACACACACACACACACACACACACACACACACAACACACACACACACACACACAACACCTGACATAATCATTAAGTACTTATCAAAAATACTGTACAATATTAACAAACATACATTTTTACAAACCACCAACAACAAACAAGGGAAAAAAGAAAAAAAGACCAAAAAAAACAAAAAGAAAAAAAGAGTTCATTTTCAGGGCAATTAACTTTCACAGGAAATCTGCCATGAAAGAAGAGAAGAGCTATTGAAATCTCCCACACACAAAAGAAGCAGAGAGAGAGAGAGAGAGAGAGAGAGAGAGAGAGAGAGAGAGAGAGAGAGAGAGAGAGAGAGAGGAGAGAGAGAGAGAGAAGAGAGAGAGAGGAGAGAGAGAGAGAGAGAGAGAGAGAGAGAGGAGAGAGAGAGAGAGAGAGAGAGAGAGAGAGAGAGAGAGAGAGAGAGAGAGAGAGTAGAGAGAGAGAGAATGAACATAGCTTTCCTGGCATTGATTTTGCCCTGCAGGTAGATTCTCTGGCCACCCAAGAGAAAGTAGTGTGATCAAAGCTTCAGAAAATGTCGGGTAGTTTGGGACTAGAAGTCAACTCAAAGCTTTTGATAGTCATCATGCATTATGTTTATGTGACTCTCACACAGACACTAACACACACACACACACAGTCACGCACACAAACACACACACACGCATTCACCCCCACCACACACACAAACACACACACATACATGCACACACACAGACACAATCACCCCCATCACACACGTCGCATGCACACACACACACACACACACACACACACACACACACACACACACACACACACACACACACACACACACACACCTGCTTATTATTTAGTAATTTTATTCATTTATTTCGAGGATAATGGAATACACACTCATGTGTTGTTCTTTTTTTATATACACTTATTGCCCCGTGTGTATGCAATTGTCTTTTTTTAATATTACCATCCGATCTCTACAAAATTGTCAGGTAATTCTCCAAAAATGCTGTACGATATTAACAAACATACATTTTTACAAACCACTAGCAACAGACAGGAAGGGAAAAAAGAAGAAGACAAAAACAAAAAGAAAAAAAGAGTTCATTTGAGGGAAATTAACTTTCACAGGAAATCTGCCATGAAAGAAGAGAAGAGCTATTGAAATCTCCCACACACACAACAGAAAAGAGAAGAGGGGAAAAGGAACACAGCTTTCCTGGCATTGATTTTGCCCTGCAGGTAGATTCTCTGGCCACACAAGAGAAAGTAGTGTGATCAAAGCTTCAGAAAATGTCGGGTGTTTTGGGGCTAGAAGTCAATTAAAATTTTTGATAGTGATCGTGCATTATGTATGTATGTATTATGTGTGTGTGTGTGTGTGTGTGTGTGTGTGTGTGTGTGTGTGTGTGTGTGTGTGTGTGTGTGTGTGTGTGTGTGTGTGTGTGCATGTGTGTGTGTGTCTGTGCGTGTGTGTGTGTGTGCGTGCGCACGCACACGCTTGTACACACACACATACGTGCGCATGCATGTACGCACCACACGCACTCCCCCTCCCCCCCCCACCCCCACCCACACACCAATCAAAAAATCCTCTACAACATTCACTAGCATACCGACTAAGACGACTAGATGCAGGAAAAGAAGACTAAACCAAATAAGGAAGTTCCTAAACAAGGGCAATTAACTCTCACAGGAAATCCGCCATGACAAAAGAAGAGCTCTTAAAAAAATCGCCTCCACATAAAGGACAGGAAATAAAACAAAAACATTACTGATGGATTTTTTCCTGAAGGTAGTTGGTTGGGAAATGAAGCCTTTACAAAATGGTGCGTGCGTTCGGTTCAAAAGCCACTTCTTTTGCCAGTGGTTACAGCATCTCTTATCTGTATGTGATTGTGTATGCATGTGTATGCGACGCATTTGTGTGCGTGCAGACACACACACACACACACACACACACACACCACACACACACACACATACACACACAAACATGCACACTCATATACACACACGCACGCACGCACGCACACACACACGCATTTGTTTAACATCCCATTTTTGGGTTAAGTAGACGTCAGATTAAAGACACACACACACACACACACACACACACACACACACACACACACACACACACACACACACACACACACCACCTGACATAATCATTAAGTACTTATAAAAAATACTGTACAATATCAACAAACATACATTTTTACAAGCCACCAACAACACACAAGGAAAAAAGGAAAAAAAGACCAACAAAAATAATTTTCAGGGCAATTAACTTTCACAGGAAATCTGCCATGAAAGAAGAGAAGAGCTATTGAAATCTCCCACACACAAAGAAGCAGAGAGAGAGAGAGAAGAAAAAAGAAAGAGAGAGGAGAGAGAGAGAGAGAGAGAGAGAGAGAGAGAGAGAGAGAGAGAGAGAGAGAGAGAGAGAGAGAGAGAGAGAGAGAGAGAGAGAGAGAGAGAGAGAGAGAAGGAACACAGCTTTCCTGGCACTGATTTTGCCCTGCAGGTAGATTCTCTGGCCACACAAGAGAAAGTAGTGTGATCAAAGCTTCAGAAAATGTCGGGTAGTTTGGGACTAGAAGTCAATTCAAACGCTTTTGATAGTCATCATGCATTATGTTTATGTGACTCACACACACACACTAACACACACACACACACAGTCACGCACACAAACACACACACACACGCATTCACCCCCACCACCACACACACACAACACACACACACATACATGCACGCACACAGACACAATCACCCCCATCACACACGTCCCATGCACGCACGCACGCACGCACGCACACACACACACACACACACACACACACACACACACACACACACACACACCTGCTTATTATTTAGTAATTTTATTCATTTATTTCAAGGATAATGGAATACACACTCATGTGTTGTTCTTTTTTTATATACACTTATTGCCCCGTGTGTATGCAATTGTCTTTTTTTTTAATATTACCATCCGATCTCTACAAAATTGTCAGGTAATTCTCCAAAAATGCTGTACGAAATTAACAAACATACATTTTTACAAACCACTAGCAACAGACAGGAAGGGAAAAAAAGAAGAAGACAAAAACAAAAACAAAAAAAGAGTTCATTTTGAGGGCAATTAACTTTCACAGGAAATCTGCCATGAAAGAAGAAAAGAGCTATTGAAATCTCCCAGACAAAAGAAGAGGAGAGAGAGAGAGAGAGAGAGAGAGAGAGAAGAGAGAGAGAGAGAGAGGAGAGAGAGAGAGAGAGAGAGAGAGAGAGAGAGAGGAGAGAGAGAGAGAGAGAGGAGAGAGAACACAGCTTTCCAGGCATTGATTTTGCCCTGCAGGTAGATTCTCTGGCCACACAAGAGAAAGTAGTGTGATCAAAGCTTCAGAAAATGTCGGGTAGTTTTGGGGCTA
>CM060335.1:20859001-20879001 GCA_030674155.1 Stramonita haemastoma | reverse complement strand
AGGCATATTATTCACATGTAAAAAAAAAAAAAAGGAAAATAGAATAAACACAAGACGACAGATCGTATTATTGAGGTACAGGAGAAACTAAGATATTGGTCACTGGAATTTTGATGTGAGGCGTGTGCAGGGGGATCTAGAAAAAATACATTTCATAGTGACAACAATGCAAAACAATATAAACAATAAACAGCAACTGAACACTTCCACTTTATCTATCATTCACTTTACCCACTTTATCCATTTATCATTTATTTCATTTATATTTTTATTTTGGGGACAATGTATCCCCCCCTTCTCGTGTGTTTTCCCCCACTGCCCTCCTCAGCAACATCTTGCGCACATTTTAAAATCCGTTCCGCTTTTCGGAAGAGTAGGCCATCGTGTGCTGGTGGGAACGAATGACAATATGTACAGAAACTGCATACACAATGGGAACTGGAGGTAAAAAAGCACGAGTGTTTATTCTTTTATCCTCGAAATAAAAGAATAAACATTTTTTTAATGCAATCTAAAGAAAAATATCGATGGATAAAAGATTACGATTCCCTCATTTCCTTTGATTAATTGTATCAATTTTATTAGCTTAGTATGAGTTGATTTACTGGTATCTTATCTATCACTATTTTTTTCCCCTTATACTTCTATTTTGATGAGAATGGAATAAGCACTCATGTGCTTTTTTTACATCCAGTCCCTGTGTGCAGGCGGTTTTGTTAATTTTGTTGTTTCCACAGGCACACAATGGCTTATTCTTCCATAAGGCGTAGAACATATTTTTAATGTGTGTGCAAGATGATATTGAGAGACAGACAGACAGACAGACAGACAGACAGACAGACAGACAGACAGACAGACAGAACAAGAGACAGTCAGAGAGACAAGATAGAAATAGAGACAGACAGGTACACAGAGACAGAGAAGGAGAAAGACAGAGACACATAGAGAGACAGAGAGAGAGAGAATCTTGCCAACCAGCCAACCAGACAGACAGAGACAGACACAGGCACAGAGAAACAGAGAAAGAAGAGGGCAGAAACTGAAAAACCGCACACAGCCAAAGCAACCTTCTTTTTTTCTTTTTCCTTCTCTTTTGCCCTTTTTCTTCCCCCCCCCCCTACCCAACCCTCCCCCCGCCCCCCATTTTTTTTCAAACCGGCAATCTAAAGTGTGAGCATTTTTCACTTCTCACTCAGAAAGCATTCATCTCAGCTGACGGAGTGGGGAACCTGTGTCAGCAGCATCTAGCCAGGTCAGACGGCCCACAGCTACAGCAGTGAGGGAGGCCCAGTGGCTCTTTTGCTGTGACATTGCAGTACAGGGGAAAAGGGAAAAAGGCCTCTGAATACTGTCAGGAAGATTTCAACACTTTGCTTGCTGAAGACTCTGAAGAAATAGAACGCGTAAGTATTTTATAATAATTGATACCTATTTACACACACAGACTCAGGACAGACAGACAGACACACACACACAGACATACAGACACACACACGTACACACACACACACACACACACACACACACACACACACACACACACACTAAATTATTGAAAATTTAGTAAGAGTTGTTTAAAAATGAGGTTTTCAAAGTGGATTTCAAGGGAGAAAGAGAGAGAAAAGGAATTACAGAAATCCTGAGGCAAAGTGTTCCAGACAGATTGGGGCTGCATAAGAAAAGATACGCTGGGGACGGGATAGCTCAGTGTTCAGAGCACTCGTTGTCCCCACGCTAAGGTTAACCAGAATCAGCGTAGTTACCAACTGGATGGGAGCTCTTTTGCGCACCTTGACGTCAGTACAGTCCCCCAGCTCACCCAGCTGAAAATGGGTATCTGACCTCTTTAGGGTCAGGAAAGGTTAAGCAACGAGGGAAAGGAGATGGGCGCCGCCCTCAATATGCTGGCCCCAAGAGAAGCTGAAGTCTCTGATGTCTGGCTCTCTTACGACCACGTTGGTTATGGGACACCTTTACCTTTTTTTTTACGCTGGTCAAAAGATTGTGTTTGTTTGAGGTAATCTGAAGAGACATAAATCAGACCTGAAAAGCCCAAAGTGGCGATTTTATACCGAATACGTGCTGGAATAGGTAATGTATGAGTAGAGTGAAGACAGAATAAGTGGGGTGAAAGTGGCTCTATAAATCAATCTTGGAGAAGGGTTAGGAACTTTTAAGTCTTTTTAATGAGATGATATTGCGTGTACAGTCATACGCTAAAGAACCTTTGGCATCAAGACTAGCTCTAGGCAAAAAATGCAAAGGACAAAAGTATCCTCGTAACACCCCCCCACCCCCCACCCCCCACCCCCACCCCTTAAAACATGCACAGACACAGAAAAAAGAAATAACTAAATGAAAGAGGCTGTGCCGTTGTGGCGATGCATTTTCCTTGGGAGAAAGCGGCCCGAATTGTAGGCAGAGAAATCTGCTGTGATTAAAAGTGCTGTACAATATGACGCAGTTCAGGGCAGTACAGTGCATTACAATAACAATACAACATAATTATGTGCTCAGCAAATTTACCGAATGTTGTCAAAATTTTGTTACCTTATTTTTTTATGGGAGATAACTTTCTATCAGCATTGATACGACTTTAAAAAATAACAGAAAAGACACATACAAGAATAGGTAACAGGTTTCTAGCAGTTGTAATTATTTTTCGGGAGCCCCCCTCTCGGGGCGGGGGGGGGGGGGGGGGGGGGGGGGGGGGGGGGCGCGAAAAGAAATCCGCCACATTGAATCGATTCGTAATTAAACTTGAGTGTGAAATGTGTGCCTAATCTTTCGCTTTTCTTCTTCTTTCTTAACTGCGCTGGGAGTCATTAGGACACTGCGTGTAATAGCTGTTCACTATCTTTGTACACACCAATGCACTGTTAGGTCTTGCATACCTGTGGATTTGTGATATGCTTTGCTTATGATTTCCAGATTCCCCTCATCATCGACTCTTCCCACAATCAAGAGGGTCGTAGGGGGGACACGAGAAACGCGTTGGTCGAGTATTTTTCTCCCGGATGGTCTGTCTTCAGCCTTTCGCAGCAACACCGCCGCTATGTCGAAGCCACATACAACAAACATCAACAGCTACCGCCCTGAAACGCCGATGAGAAGACTGTATCCTGAAGATTCCTGAAACACCGAACGAAGACAGACTGCATCCTGAAGATTCCTGACATCCCAAGTTCATCAGACCTCTCTTGTCAAGTCAAGGAATGAACTGGTGAGTGATGGGTTCTTTTCTAGAGTAAAATGTGTTGTTCGTTTGTTGTTGTTGTTGTTGTTGTTGTTGTTGTCACTGTTGTTGAACGTTCCCCAGCTTGAATACCCCAAAGAGCTCATAGGTTCACTAATGGTGAGATTTTGGCGTACGCGACCATTTTTTTTATCTACCATTTTAAGGTGGCTGTATTCCAACGTACTGGATCGTGTCTAATTGCACCGTTGTGCTTGCGTTTTTAAAAAGAAATTGTCAACCGTTCTTACCTGAACACTATGGTATCTCTTCCGAAAAGCAGAACGGGCTTTAACGTGTGCGAGAGATGTTCTGCGTGCATTCGCTCATAGCACCTCAGATTATAGTCTTATCCGAAGGACTTTAGAGAGGTAGGGGGTAGGGAGAGGGAGAGAGAGGGAGGGAGGGAGGGAGGGGAGGGAGGGAGAGAGGGAGGGAGAGAGGGAGGGAGAGAGGGAGGGAGAGAGGGAGGAGGGAGGGAGGAGAGAGAGAGAGAGAGAGAGAGAGAGAGAGAGAGAGAGAGAGAGAGAGAGAGAGAGAGAGAGAGAGAGAGAGAGAGAGAGCGAGCAAGGCAAGGCAAGGCAAGGCAAGGCAAGGCAAGGCAAGGCAAGGCAAGGCAAGGCAAGGCAAATTATTTTATTCGAGGATAATAGATAAGCACTCGTGTGCTCTTTTACATCCAGTCCCCGCATTAGAGAGAGAGAGAGAGAGAGAGAGAGAGAGAGAGAGACAGAGACAGAGACAGAGAGAGAGAGAGAGAGAGAGAGAGAGAGAGAGAGAGGCAGGCAGGGGGTCTATATTCATAACTCGACGCGAAAAAAAACAATCCTTTGAATATGCGTTTCGGTGTCGGTTTGAACCCGGGCTCGATGCCGGATCGTCAAATCGCGAGTGCAACGCCTAACCACTAGGCTACCGCCCATTACTTGCCTAGGGTGGTGACTGTTCCCATTGCCTGCATTGGACTTTCAGGGGCCTGGGAAATCTAAAATGAAGATGGGTTATATAGGTGCGCTTGCAATGTTTTAAAAACATGTAAAGTACCGACTTGTTTAGTAGATTAAGATGCGTACGTAAAATAGAAAGTTATGAGCCCAATATACGCCTTGAACACGCCGCTTGCTCGTACCCCCTCCCCCCTCACTCTCTCTCTCCCTCTCTCTCATCCGTCTCTTCGCTCTCTCGTCCCATCCCTCCGTCTCTCCTCATCTACTCTCTCTCTCCCTCTCTCATCTCTCTCTCTCTTCTTCCTCTCTCTTCTCTCTCTCATCTTTCTCTCTCTCTCTCGTCTCTCTCTCTCTCTCGTCCTCTCTCTCTCTCTCTCTCTCTCTCTCTCTCTCTCTCTCTCTCTCTCTCTCCTCTCCTCTCTCTCTCTCTCCTCCTCTCTCTCTCTCTCTCTCTCTCTCTCTCTCCCCCTCTCTCTCTCTTCTCTCTGTCTCTCTCTCGCACACACACACACACACCTTACCCCCCCCCCCACACACACACACACACGCCTGAACACGCGCATGCACTACACCTACACCCCCTTCCCTCACCCTTCACACACACTCAACACGTTTAATGCTGTACCGTTTTAGACAATCTTTATTCATTAATATTTGAGCCAATAGTGTTTTATTTTGAAACACGTCGCCACACACGTTACAGCGTAGCTCAGCTTTCGCTACTTTCTAAACATCCAGCTTACCTGTAACAATTACATACTATGCCCAGTTTTTTTTTTCTTCTGAAAGTGATAAACAGGGGGAAGAGGTCAGTGGCCACAGCGAACAACTTGTAACTTTTAGTAATTTTACGGCACAGGTTCGGGTCTTAGTTGTACCATGTACAAGGGAGGGTTTTTTTTCTTGCCTGGAGCTAAAAGTAGTTGTAATTCAGTCTCCGCAAATCATGCGGTCTCTCTTTTTTTCAATCCTCGGCTAGAACATAGTTTACCAACGGTGAGATTTTCAACATGCGACTTTTTATTACCCACCATGAACGTAGCTGCATTCCGACTTCGGGGGTACTGTCTACACACGACACCGAAGTGTATGCGTTTTCTCCATTTTGTCATCTGCCCCTACCGGCGTGAATGGGCCTACTCTTCCGAAAGGCGGAACGGATTTTAATGTGTGCGCAAGATGTTCTTGGGGCGTTTGTACACAGGAGCAAAGACTTTGGGGAAGTTGAGTAGGTATTGATGGTAACTCAGGGGGGAGAACTCCTCGAACGGGTAGTGCAAACCCGAAACATTTATTTATTTACTTTACTTTACTTTACTTTATGACCAGGATAATGGAATAAGCACATGTGTTTTTTTTACCTCTAGTCTCCGTGTGTATGCAGTTTCGTAAATTTTGTCATCCTTTCCCACCGGTACACAATGCCCTACTCTTCCAAAGAGTGGAACAGGTTTTAACCTGTGCGCAAGATGTTCTGCGTGCCTTCGCACATGGGACCTCGGTTTACAGTCTCAACCAAGGACATTTTCTGGAGGGGGGGGGGGGGGGAGTGGAGTTGGCACTGATAATTCCAGAGGAAAAATCCTCGAGCAAGATTCGAATTCGGGTCAGCAGGTCACGAGTACATCACTCTAACCACCAGGCTATCCTGTCTCCCCTTCAGGGCACGAGCGCAGGACTTTTACAACTAGGGTATCCTACCCCCTTTTGTAACATGATTTCACTTTTATATGAAAAAAATGTAGTCTATGTAATAACTGTGTTCATGGTCTTTGTCACCAGATCTTCGCCGGTGACCGTGACCCTTCACACCCGAAATCATGGAGACGCCATCGCCACGATGTTGGAGCACATGACCCTGGACATGTCCAAGATCCCCATGACTCCGTAGACAGATGCCAGATCTATGAGGAATGGTCTAGATTGGGAGATAGGAGAAAGTGCTGCAAACATCCCTGAAGGGCAGACCAGTGCACAGCCTGGTTCCGTTGCCCAGTGCAAAGCCTGGTTCCGTTGTCCAGTGCAAAGCCTGGTTCCGTTGTCCAGTGCACAGCCTGGTTCCGTTGTCCAGTGCACAGCCTGGTTCCGTTGTCCAGTGCACAGCCTGGTTCCGTTGCCCAGTGCACAGCATGGTTCCGTTGCCCAGGGATCTAGAACAGTCCATGTCCGTTTTCATCTTCCACTGAATTGAACAGCGAAGTAGGCAGAAGTTTGGGGGCTTAGATATCAGAGTTGTGTCTATATGACCTCCCATCTCTGACACACTTCAGGGACTAAAATTAATTCGATGAGAGCAGGAGGGGCTGTGGTCCTTGTGGACATCCGCGATCCGACATAGAACCGACAGTAGAATGAGACAAGGTTGCAAAGTATTCGAACACGCAACCCCTGTCTTGCACACTTTCCCTGGTATATGAGTACAGAGCGTACTCTGTCAACGCGTGTGTGCTCAATGTCCACAAAAGTCGCCCAGTCTTTCCCTGTTTCTCAGCTCGAATCAAAATTTGTCCCTGAAGTTCTCGGCAAAGCTCACTGACCAGAGTTGAAAACTTTCCGTATCCTCAGTGGTCGCAAAGGAAGCCCATCTATCGTATCAACAAACAAGGCTCCGGGTGTCCTGAATCGGCACAGTATGCCGACCCTGGCACACACTTCAGTGCTCACGAGGGGACGGGACACCTCACGCCCCCAAACATTTTCTCACAGCACTTCCCAGACCTTCTGGGTCACTCCCTTCTTGCTCTGAATCCTCGGAAGTCTGGCATAGGTGTCGACAGTTGTCATGGGGATCGTATCACAGTTCTGGGCGTGTGTCTGACATCAGACGCTGTGGCTGCGGTACCTATCAAACTCCCACATCGTGAATCCAGTACGTACCCAAATCCCGCACCGTGACTCCAGTACGTATCAAACCTAAATCGGTGACGCCAGTACGTATCAAGATCCAGCACCCACGTATCAAAATTCAACACCACGACTCCAGTACGTATTAAAATCCATCCAAAATCCAACACCGTGACTCCAGTGCGTATCAAATATCAACAGGGTGACTCCAGTACGTATCCTTGTAGGTATCAAAGTCTAACACTGTGACTCCAGTGCGTATACAAGTCCAACACCGTAACTCCAGTACGTATGAAAATCCAACCCCGTGACTCCAGTACGTACCAAGATCCAGCACAATGACTCCAGTATGTATCAAAATCCAGTACCTGACTCCAGTACGTACCAAAATCCAACACCATGACTCCAGTGCGTATCAAAATCCAACACCATGACTCCAGTGCGTATCAAAATCCAGCACCTTGATTCCAGTAAGTTAGAAAATCCAACAACGTGACTCCGGTACGTTAGCAAATCAAACACCGTGACTCCAGTACGTTAGCAAATCCGACACCGTGACTCCAGTACGTTAGCAAATCCAACACCGTGACTCCAGTGCGTATCAAAATCTAATCAAAATCCAACACCGTGACTCCAGTACGTCTTCTTGTATGTATCAAAATCTAGCACCATGACTCCAGTACGTATCCTTGTATGTATCGAAATCCAACACCATGACTCCAGTACGTCTCCTTGTATGTATCGAAATCTAGCACCATGACTCCAGTACGTATCCTTGTATGTATCGAAATCCAACACCATGACTCCAGTACGTATCCTTGTATGTATCGAAATCCAACACCATGATTCCAGTACGTCTCAAAATCCATCACCGCCAGGTGTGCCACGGAGCAGGGGGTTTCCGGGTCCACGGTGCCGTTCACATATCTGAAACCTAGGAATGTACAATACACGCACTCCCTCTGGCAGGAGTGGAACGCTCAGACGGACAACAAACGTTTTCAGATCCGTCCCAACCTGAAAGAGATTTTCCCTCTGTGTGTTAAAATCCGAAGGGAGGCGACAGTGCTCACCAGGATACACATGGGTCATTCTCATATCACTCGGGTTCATTTGCTCAAAGGCGAGGGAACCCCATGGTGCGTGACTTGTGATGTGCGGGTAACCATCAGGCATCTGCTCCTGGAGTGTTGGGATGTTTAGGATATTAGGCACAAGCATTTTACCGCAGACTCCCTGAAGATCCTCTTTCGGGATGTTCCACAGGACACCATTTTTAACTTCCTGAGAGAATCGGGCTTTTTTTCGTCTGATATGAGTGAAAGTGGTATGGATGCTCTCTAAGGACAATGTTGTTTTAAGGAATCTGGTTTTGGTTTTATCTCATTTTATGTGTGACTGATGTGGGTTTTCCCACGACGCGGTGGCCGTCCTGGTCTGACCCTTATGGTTGACTAGGGCGTCGATACAAGCAAGGACAGTTGAGTTGGTTTTATACCCCGTTTTAAACTGTGCATAGTTGCACACTTTTAGTGCGAGTTTTAAAATGTGACGAGGTGACAGCCCCGATATGGCCCGTGCGGTCGGCGGGGCTCTAAGCAACATTATTGGATTGAATTGGAAATCCAACACCGTGACTCCAGTACATATCAGAATCCAGCATCATGACTCCAGTACGTATCAAAATCCAGCACCAAGACTCCAGTACGTTTGCAAATCCAACACCGTGACTCCAGTACGTTTGCAAATCCAACACCGTGACTCCAGTACGTTTGCAAATCCAACACCACGACTCCAGTACGTTTGCAAATCCAACACCGTGACTCCAGTACGTATCAAAATCCAACACCGTGACTCCAGTACGTACCAAAATTCAAAATCTAGCGCCATGACTCCAGTACGTATGCAAATCCAACACCATGACTCCAGTACGTATGCAAACCCAACACCGTGACTCCAGTACGTATGCAGATCCAACACCATGACTCCAGTACGTATGCAGATCCAACACCATGACTCCAGTACGTATGCAGATCCAACACCGTGACTCCAGTACGTATCAAGAATTCACCAACGTAAGTACACACCCTCTATTTTTTCCGTTCCTCGGTTACGTTCACCAATGGTGAGATTTTGTGTATGCAACCGTATTTCACTTCGGGAATGATGTCTAAACATACCAGTGCATATGCGCTTAAAAAGTATCGTCATCGGTTCCTACCGGCACGCAATGGCCTACTCTTTCGAAAAGCGGAATGGGTTTTAACGAGTAGGCACATTATTCTCCGTGCGTTTGGACACGAAACCACGGTTTATAGTCTCGTCCAAGGGACCCTCGGATGAATGGAGGGGATACAAGGGGATACAAGGGGATACAAGAGCAGCGCCACCCTTTTTTCTCTTTTCCTGTCAGCAACTGTGTTTCCCTATCAGAGTGGCTTTTATCTACAAAAATATGTCAGGGACAATTCTTGTTTCCGCGGGTTCTTTTACGTACGCTAAATAGTTATGCGTAACCACGGAACCTCGGTTTATTGTCTCATCCGAAAGACAACCCAGACTCATGGATGGGGGAAAAGCTTTTGGTCCAAGCTAGATTTGAACCACCGCACACTTCCGACACGGACTTTTCGTTTTCTAGACATGCGCGTTACCTCTAGACCACCGATCCACACGTCCGATTAACTTCACGTCTTCAGGCATTGTTAACACATTCAAATACAGGGCAGGGTTTTTTTTCAGATGACAACTTTTGATAAATTTTAAAGTGAAACTGAATTGGTTTATCATGTAAATTTTCATGTTTTTTTTTTTTTTGTATTTTGTACCACTTATAGCAGATTTCTCTGCGTGAAGGGGTTGCTCAAGTTTCTTGTTGGTGCTGTTTTCAGGGGTTGCGGTGCCACACCAAAGTATCCAGCAGCCAACGTGTCGTCAGTGAACTCCAGACTACAGGTAACAGTCAACGAGGAAGAGGAGGACCCGAGACTACGAGGATGGCGACTCATTAACTAATTAACTACAGTGAAATTGATAGACAGGACCGAGAGTGATCTGTACCACTAGCAAAAACGATGTTGATGCCACCTCTGTATTTAGGCAAGATCTGATAGCAGATCCATTCATTTTTTTAATTTATATATCGAGGATAATGGAATAATTACTCATGTGCCTTATTGCATCCAGTCCCCGTATCTATCTCTGTCTGACTGTCTGTCTACAGTTTGTCTGTCTGCCTGCCTGCCTGTCTGTCTGCCAGCCTGTCTGTCTGTCTGTCCATCTGTCCCTTAGGCTGGCGACCGTGGGGGCACCCCTGAAGACTTGACAACCAGTTCCCGCCATTCCTCTGTCTGTGTGTAGAGTTGGATTTCAATAATTGACTAGGGGACAGCCCCGATATGGCCTTTGTGGTCGGTGGAGCTTTAAATCAGATGTGATAGGATTTTTTGTGGGTTTTTTGTTGCTTTTTTATGAATTTCAGTTAATGATTAGTTGTCTTGTGGAACTGGCAATTTGGGTTTTTGTTGTCAGTGAATCGAATTAAATGATTCAGAAAAGACTTGTATGCTAATCCGCCCCTGAAATGTTTTTTTGTGTTTTTTAAGAATAGGAAAAAAACCCACAGGTGTTGGAAAATAGGTAATCATGTTTCATAACCTATAAAAGACTTTGATAATCTACCTCTTGATATACTTTGTCACGTTTGGGGGTATTTTTTGAGAAGGGAAACATTTTAATTATAGTGATTTGAAAATTGGTAAACGTGTCCCATAACCTATGCATCCGTTAGACGCGAAGTGTCAGAGACCTCAAAAATAGAAGCCGGAAAATAGGCGACTGGATAGCCAATGATTTTGCCCGGATTAGAAGTACGAGCTAAAAAAAAAATCAAAAGAATTTTTTTTTGGATACATCCTGGCCGTGATATGACTCTAAGCAGTACTGTTGTTTAAAAGTTAGCAAATCTACGCTCCGGCCATCACTGGCATAATTTATTGCAAATTCCCAGAGAGTAGTTCAAGTATCGAAATAGTGTGACGGTTAGCAAAATTGCTAACAAGTTTCGCAGTATTGTATAAACAAATCTGTGTGATGATTGACTGCCAGTCGTATACCGTTCCATGCAGCACTTTTGTGTAGAGTTCATAAGGTTAGATTGAATAGTAGTATACGCTTTTTACAAATATATACGAATACTGTCTACTTTTCTGTCGACGATAAAGGATCGAGTAATTGCATCCAGTCCCCGTGTGTATGCCGTTTTGTCAATTTTGTTATCCGTTCCCACCGCCACGCAATGGGTCTACTCTTTCAAAAAGCGGAACAGGTGTTAAAGTGTGCGCAAGTTGTTTTGCGTGCGCTCGCACACGAGACCTGGGTTTATAGTATCATCCAAAGGATAAACATATAAACGGGGTTTCATTTCATAAATCGGTAGTGTTACGATTTCTCTCTCTCTCTCTCTCTCTCCTCTCTCTCTCTCTCTCTCTCTCTCTCTCTCTCTCTCTCTCTCTCTCTCTCTCTCTCCCTCCCCGCCTCCCCCCCTCTCTCTCTCTCTCTCTCTCTCTCCCCGCCTGCCCCCCCCCCCCCTCTCCTCTCTCTCTCTCTCTCTCTCTCTCTCCTCCTCTCCCCCTGCCCCCCCCCCCCCTCCTCTCCCCCCTCTCCTCTCTCTCTCTCTCTCCCCCCCCTCTCTCCTCTCCTCCCCTCCCCCCCCCCCTCTCTCTCTCTCTCTCTCTCTCTCTCTCTCTCTCTCTCTCGTGTGTGTGTGTGTGTGTGTGTGTGTGTGTGTGTGTGTGTGTGTGTGTGTGTGTGTGTGTGTGTGTGTGTGTGTGTGTGTGTGTGTGTGTGTGTGTTGTGGTTGGGTGGGTTGGGTTGGGTTGGGTTGGGTTGGGTTGGGTTGGGTTGGGTGGTATCTGGTGGTGTGTGTGTGTTGTATGTTTGGTTGTGGTTGGTGTGTGTGTTGTGTTGTGTGTTGTTTGCTTGTCTTGTGTGTGTTGTTGTGTGTTGTGTGTGTGTGTTGTGTGTTTGTGTGTGTGTGTGTGTGTGTGTGTGTTGTGTTGTGTGCACGTGTTGTGCGTGGTGGGTGTAAGGGGGCTAGTTGGTGGGGGGGGGGAAGGAGACATCAGGTCGGAAGGAGAGGCGAGGAAGGGAAGGGGTATTTCTTAAAAGGGTTTGTTGTGGGCTCTTTGTTAATAGATGCGTCTTGTTAAAAAAAAGTCTCGGACTGAAAATCATTTTATTCATCTATCTATTCTATTTCGAGAATAATGGAATAAGCACCCAAGTAAATTCTCTTTACCTCCAGTCCCCAAGTACGTGCGGTTTTGTAAAAGTTTTCATCCTTTTCACCAGAACACTATGGTCTACACTTCCGAAAGGCGGAACAGGTTTTATCGTGCGCGCAAAGTAGTTTTGTGTACGTGCATACACGGGACTTCGGTTTATAGTCCCTATCGGAAGGACTTTTGGGGGAATAGCAAAACGATAGCAAGACTGGAAATTTGCAGACACCGAAGTGCAATATATATAGCTGTTGATAGGACTGGAAATTCCGATTTAAAACTCTATATTGTTGCGAGTAAAGTACCATTGTGTCTATAGCTACACACCATTTGTCTATGTGCCTATTGTGTCCACATGCAGCATTCTAACATTCAGACCGACCAGCTGACAACCCTTGCATGCTGTTGACTTTTCATACTAACCCTAACATTAACCTTTACCTTAACCCTGGCCCCACGTGTGGACATAATAGGCAGGTAGATTAATGGTAATGCTGACACAATGGCGAAACAATTTTCCTTCTTGGGATGGAGAGAGAGGAGGGGGGGCTAGAATGTTGGGGAGAAGGGCCGGTGCGGGGGGTGGAGGGGTTTGGAGGAGGGTTTTAAAATTTCGGGTACATAAGCAAGGGGAAAGTGGTGTAATGACAGAGGATGGGGATAGGGGGACAGGAGGTCAAAGTTTCTGATTTGGGGGATTGGGGTAGGAGTGCAGACCATTTTAGAAAACAAAATGAACACAGAAGGCTCTGATTTTAGAAAGCACAATTGAAAAATTAATTTCGAAAGGGATGGGGTGCATTTTATAAACAAGTAAAGCAGAGGTATGGAACACTGGTTTTAGAATGTGTTGTTGATCATTTGTGTAAAAATACTTGGAGATTATGATGAATTAGGGAAATGGAGTGCTATTCAAGAGGGTAGAAAGCCACTGTCCACGTCAGTGTGCGTGTGTGTGTGTGTGGTGTGTGTGTGTGTGTGTGTGTGTGTGTGTGTGTGTGTGTGTGTGTGTAGAAAGTAACCGTCCACGTGTGTGTGTGTGTGTGTGTGTGTGTGTGTGTGTGTGTGTGTGTGTGTGTGTGTGTGTGTGTGTGTGTGTGTAAGTGAATGTGTTTATTTATTATTTCGAAAAGCGGAACGGGTTTTAGTGTAAGCGCTAGATGTTCTGCGTGAGTTCGCACACGGGACCTTAGTTTATAGTCACGCTCTCCTCTCTCTCTCTCTCTCTCTCTCTCTCTCTCTCTCTCTCTCTCTCTCTCTCTCTCTCTCTCTCTCTCTCTCTCTGTGTCTGTCTCTCTGTGTCTGTCTGTCTGTGTCTCTGTCTGTCTGTGTCTGTGTGTGTGTGTGTGTGTGTGTGTCTCTCTCTCTCTCTCTCTCTCTCTCTCTCTCCTCTCTCTCTCTCTCCTCTCTCTCTCTCTCTCTCTCCCCTCTCTCTCTCTCTCTCTCTCTCTCTCCCTCCCTGTCTGTCTGTCTGTCTGTCTGTCTGTCTGTCTGTCTGTCTGTGTCTGTCTGTCTGTCTGTCTGTCTGTCTGTCTGTCTGTCTGTCTGTCTGTCTGTCTCTCTCTCTCTCTCTCTCTCTCTCTCTCTCTCTCTCTCTCTCTCTCTCTCTCTCTCTCTCTCTTTCTGTGTGTGTGTGTGCGTGCGTGCGTATGTGCGCGCGCGCTCGCGTGTGTGTGTGTGCGTGCGTGCGTGCGTGCGTGTGCGTGCGTGTATACACCGCGCGCTGCAGGTGCGGTATGGAATGGTATGCCGTAGGTATTTGACATCACCAGTGTATCATTAGTGCCTAGTATGGGTGCTTTAAATAAATCTTTTAAGTTGCTTGATTGCGGCTGTAAACATGAACTTAAAATTAAAAAAAAACAAACTCACTCGCCGTCATTTTGGAAAAGAATGGAAGTAAATAAAAATTATTGGAGTCTCGCGTAAAATATGCAGTATTTTTATATAAAAGGAAATGGTCTGTGTAATATTCCTTTGCCAATCTTACACAACACAAAGCGGGATAGCTCAGTGATCAGAGCACTCTCTCTCCTTCCCCAAGCTAAGATTAAGCAGAGTTGAATGTGGTTACCTCTCGGCTGGGTGACCGTTCATGCACCTTGGCTTCAGTTCGGTCCCTCGGTTCACCCAGCAGTTAATGGTTACCTGCCTCTTCAGGGTCAGGGAGGGTAAAGCAGTGAGGGAGAGGAGATGGGCGCCGCCCTCAATATGCTGGTCCCTAGAGAATTGAGGTCTCTGACTCTTCGCTCCCCAATGAATGCATAAACTATGAGAACATCGTTTTATCCTTTATCTGTTCAATTAGTAAAGGCATCCCCCCCCCCCCGTTTATTTTTACAAAATCTGGTATGATGAAACATTTTGTCTTTTTTTTTAATAATGCGCATAAGATTTTAAGCATCTTGTATTGTCTTGTTACTTTCTTGCCTTTTGCTTTGCCATAAGTCAGGGACATCCCCATTTCCCAGGTCATAACACCCCCAGCTCATTAATAGACTGATCCATCTGCATCTCTTCTAGCAATCTTTGATTTCCATTGTCGGCACAAACGCACTCTGTCAAACACTTTTTTGTTTTGTTAACTCTGAAAAGGGAAAAAGTGTGAAAAAGGGGTAGGATGTCCCAAAATGTAATTAAAGAATACGAAGAATAATGGGAGATATAAATGAGAAAATGTAAAAAGAAATAAATGGAAAAGATTGGAAGCCCCATAAAAAAATCTGGTTGTATTGGCAAGACTTAAGTGAAAGATTTTGCATCGAGTTTTGCTTTTTTGCATTTGTCCAGCCTCTGTACTGTGTCTGATATGTCCGTCCATCTGTGCTAATTTTCTTAAAGTATGGAACTTCATTGAAATTTGTGAATTCCAAATTTTCAGTGTAGCAAATATTGTGAAAAGTTTTCTAGCATGTCACTGCGATAAAGTCGTGGTACGGCTGTCCTTTTTTGTTCAGCATTTCTTTTTTGCTTTTACTTTTGTACTTTCATGAAACCGGTTGTTGTGTGGGTGTGGGGGTGTGGTGGGTGTGTGGGTGGGTCTGGGGGTGTGGGGGGTGGAAGGGTGTGTGGGTGTGTGGTGGGGATGTGGTGTGTGTGGTGGGGGTGTGTGGTGGGGATGTGGTGTGTGTGTGTGTGTGTGTGTGTGTGTGTGTGTCTGTGTGTCTGTCTGTGTGTCTGTGTGTCTCTGCGTGTGCGTGTGCTTTAAGTCACTTTGTTCAAGCTGAAGAAAAACGTGCAGTTTAGCAAGGAATACTGGTGTACAGTTAGTCTTGTAATTAAAGCGCTTGACTTTTTTTCCCACTTTTCTTTACTTGTCGATACCAATTTGACATTTTTTTAAAATCTCCGAACCCCGTTAGGCTTTGTTCTAGAATCCCAGTTGGTAATGTACGAAGATGTGGATAAACCTTTACAACCCAAGCTGATTACTTATACGATAAGCTTGCCCCTCGGAATGGTTGAAGACAATTCTGCATGATCCTTTAGACGCTTTACAAAAAAATGTATCCTGTAACAATCATTGTTTCTGTTTGTCCTGAATTTCATGAATTCCCTGTACAGAAGTGAATTCCCTGTACAAAAATTGAATTCCCTTAGAATGTTTTTTTAAAAGTGGTGAGCACACACCACTCGCACTTGATTACCCAACTATCACTGTGTGACTGCTGGTCAGAGCATTGGGAAAAGCCTACCTCCCCCTTCAGCAAAAAAGAGAAAAAGCTGGAGTTAGGGATGGGTAGCCGGCTCAAAGCTGAAACAAAAGGGAATGAAAAGAAACTTGTAGAATGAACTTAAAATTGTACAAACTTAATGAAGAAAATTAATAATTTATTATGCGAGACTAAACCATGAAACGCAAAATAAAACCAACTTGACCAAGGTCTTTGTTCAGAGTTCAATTCCGGACTGACTGACTGTGTGTTAAATGTAGAGTGTGTGCAGATTCTCTCTCTCTCTCTCTCTCTCTCTCTCTCTCTCTCTCTCTCTTCCTCTCACTCTCTCTCTCTCCTCCTCTCTCTCTCTCTCTCCTCCGCCATCTCTCCTCTTCCCCCCTCCCCATTTCCTTACAATCAAATGTACAAAGTCTATCAAAACTACGCAAGAAGTCTTAACATATTTAAAACTACATAAACCATTTCTATAGATTTTCTTTTTGAAAGTCGGGTTTTAACCAAGGTATTTTGCTAAAAATCCTTATTAAAAAAACACCCACTTTACACACAGACACATTATTTCAATAAGAAAAGAAGTCTGGCTGAATGTAAAAATCAAACAAACATATCTACCTAACTTATTCCATGTGTAGTTTACTCGATTTGATTACAAAATAGACTGACAAGTAGTACCACCCCCCCCCTTCACCTCAAAAGTCCATTCACACGGTGACACACTGGCATTGGTACTAAATTACACAGGCACGTGCATACACATGAGCTCTCTGCGCAACATAAAAGTGCGTTATGGAACCATAAAGCTAACTGATAAATACATTGTCAAATTTAAACACAGAAAAAAATAAAAGTACACATACGCAACAATAAAGCCATCTAACATGTATCTTGATTAATGTTAAACAGATTTAAACACAGAAAAAAATCGAACTCAAACACACAGCACGCGCGTGCGACCCCCACACACAAGCACACGCATAACTATGTAATGAGTGTATGAGTGTACCTGTATGTGTATGTATTGATATACTTTCATTCAAGTATTCACACATGTGCACTTGCACAAACACACAAACACGCGCCCATGCGCGCACAACACACACACACACACACACACACACACACACACACACCACACACACCACACACTCAACATACAGAAGTCCTTCGGATGAGACTATAAACCAAGGCCCGTGTGCTAACGCACGCAGAACATCTGGCGCTCACGTTAAATCCTGTTCCGTTTTTCGTAAGAGTAGGCCATCGTGTGCCGGTGGGAACAGATGACATTCACAAAACTGCATACACACGGGGACTGGCTGTAAAAAAGCATATGAATGCTTATTCCATTATCCTCGATATAAAAGAATAAATAAAATAAATAAATAAATAAACACACACACATCTCGCGCACACATGAAAACCTGTTCCCCTTTTCGGAAGAGTGGGCAATTGTGTGCTGATAGGAAAGGATGACAAAATCTTCAAAACGCATTCACACGTGGACTGGATATAAAAAGCATATAGATTCTCATTCCATTATTCTCAAAATAAAAGTTTGTTTTTTTTAAAAACGCCACACTCACGCACGTAGGCAAACACACACACACACACACACACAACACACACACACACACACACACACACACACACACACACACACACACACACACACATACACACACACACACGCGCGCGCGCGCGCGACCTTCAGATGAATGTATAAACCGAGGCCCCCGTGTGCGCACGCACGCAGAACATCTTGTACACACGTTAAAAAAAACTGTTCCACCTTTCGGAAGAGTAGGCAACAGTGTGCCGGTAGGAAAGGATGACATAAATGAAAATCAGTTTACACACAAGCGTCGTGTTTAGATATTATCTCGAAGTCGAAATGCGGCTACCTAAATGGTAAGGGAAACAACGGTCGCATTCGCAAAAAATTCATATTGGTGAACCTCGGAGCTCTAGCCGAGGAACCAAAAAAATGCTTAACTCTCCTTTCTTTTTTTATTTTTTTAGTCATTCTTTTTTTTTCTTTATTCTGAGTATTATGGAATAAACTCTCACATGTAGGGGTTTTTCTAAATCCAGTCGCCGTGTGCAGGCGGGTTTTGTAAACTTTGTTATCCGTTCCCAGCGGCAAACAATACCCTATTCTTCCGAAATGCGGAACAGCTACTATCATGTGCGCAAGAAGATGTTCTGAGTGCATTCGCACACGATACCTTTGTTTAAATAGTCCAAGAAAAAAAAATTTGGATGCAAAGCAATTGCTTCAAAATTTCTGACTACACAAACTGACCCTCCGAAGGACTTTCTGGTGTGGTGGAATCGGCAGTAATTTTAATTCTAGGGGGGGGGGGGGGAAATCCCCTTGAGCAGGATTCAAACCCGGACCAGCAGATCACGAGAGCAATACGTAACGCTCTAAACCACCAGGCTGTCCCGTCTCGTCCCTTCCTCCCCACCCCCACCCCTCTCCCACCCCGGTAGTAATGGTGCGAGCCACTGAGCCCTCCAGTTTGTTACGACACACAGGTACTGGTAACTGTGAACGAGAAATGCTCACGTAATCTTGCAGTTGTGTAAGTGTGTGTGTGTGTGTGTGTGTGTGTGTGTGTGTGTGTGTGTGTGTGTGTGTGTGTGTGTGTGTGTATGTGTGTACGTGCGTGCGTGTGTGCGTGCGTGCGTGTGTGTGTGTGCGCGCGCGTGCTTGTGTGTGTGTGTGTTTGTGTATGTCTGTTTGTAAAATAGCACACTAGTGTTTATTCCATTATCCTCGAAATAAAAGAAACAATTGAACAGCAATTAATAACAAAATCTTTTCAATATATATTAACGTCAACCCCATTACATGTAGCCAGCTGCAAATCTGGGCTTTGTTGAAGAAATCTTTTTAAAATATCATTTTTAAATAATTTTCTAATATTTTAACACACTGACCTAATATAAAAGAAAACCCACATTCACGTCGAGTTCTGAAAAATCTCTGCTAGGAATTCCTTCTTTTCTATTCCTCTCTTGTTCTTTACCATTTTTTCCTTCGTGTCACCTCCTTCTTGTCCATTTCCTACCTTCTTGGTTCATTCTCCAGCTATTTTTTTTCCAGAATGGCTTCAAAGATAACAATTCTCTTCCGTGCCGAAGTCGGATGCGCTGGACCTGACTTGTCAGGCGTTTAAAACGGCTGCGCAACAGTTATTTTCGCTCCTATGACAGACAGCAATAGATGCTGTGTGAGTGTTCGACAAAGAAGCATTAAGGCCAGTAAAAATGCCCAGCTGCAAATCTGCGCATCGTTGAGGCAATCTTCCAACATATTTTATTCAGTATTTTGACACACTAACCAGTTGTAAAAGCAAACGTAAACCCACATTCACATTGAGTATTTATAACTTATAAATCATGTGAATATCAACCGTATTTACAGGAACTTTAACATTACAGTTAGTGATAAAAGCACGTGGAGAGGAATTGACCAACAAAACAATTATAATGCAACAAAACAATTCCTATACCCTGGCTCCACCATGTGTTACGCAAAATGACTGCAAGCTTCGGGGCTCTACCCGAGGGGGAGGGGGGAGGAAGAAAAAAAACCCAAACCAGCAGACACTTCTTCCTCCTCTTCTTTTCTCATGACCGGATGGTCATGGAGGAGACATGAGAGACGATTCTGCAGCCAGCCGTCGCCATCCAGCCCTGTCCTCCGCCTTCCGAATGAGTGTTGGACTGTCCAGGTGGGTCCACTCCTTGATGTTATCCATCCAGCTTTTGGTTTGTTTGCCTCGGCGTCTGCCACCTTCCTTGTAGGACTGTCTTGGGGAGGGTTTGTGGCGTGTGACATGGCCGAACCATGCCAGCTTCCTTTTCTTGACAGTGGCTAGTAGGGGTTCCTGAGGGCCAGCCATCAGTGCGACTTGACTTCGCACAAAGGTGTTTGTTTTCCTATCCTTCCAGGAAATTCCAAGCAGTCGCCTGAAGCATTTTGTCTCGAACATCTGGATCCGCTTGG
>CM060335.1:20830639-20833139 GCA_030674155.1 Stramonita haemastoma | reverse complement strand
CCATTTTCATCCGAAAGACTTTTGGGGAGAGTGGAGTCAGCACTGATGTTAAACTCCAGGGGGAAAATCCTATTGAACTGGAATCGAACTCGGGTCGTCAAATTGCGAGCGCAATGTTCTAACCACTAGGCTATCCCGACCCGTCTGTTCCGTGTGTGTGTGTGTGTGTGTGTGTGTGTGTGTGTGTGTGTGTGTGTGTGTGTGTGTGTGTGTGTGTGTGTGTGTGTGTGTAGGTGGGTGTCCTTTGCTAGAGATCCACGGTTCACCCATAGTGAGATCTTTGCATATAAAACCGTGTTTACACTCGATTACGGTAAATGCATTCCGACTTCGGGGATTTGGTCTAAACACACCTTTCTGTGTGCATTCAAAACAAATCCTCTGTTCCTATCGGCATACAACACCCTACCATCACGAAAATCCGAACAGGATTTAACGTGTGCGCAAGATGTTCTGCGTGCGTTTGCACACGGGCCTCGGTTTATAGTCTCATCCGAAGGACTTTTGGGGGGAGTGGAGTCAGCACTGATGTTAACTCCAAGGGGAAAATCCCCTGGAACGGGTACCTCAGCGATGGCTCGATCCCAGCCCGTCAGGTCACGAGCCAAGTACTCTGACCACTTGGCAATCCAGCCCACCCACTCCCACCTCCCACCCCCCACCCCGGGCCCCCAGTCTCTCAAATAGATAAATAAAACTAGCGAAAGAAAGAAAGGAAGAAAGAAAGAAAGCACTGATGGTTTCCTTGAGTGGGTAGTCGCTATTGCCACAAACTCAAAATGCATTTATGTATATATGAGTGTGAGTATGTGTATGTGTGTGTATGTGTGTGTGTGTCTGTGTGTGTGTGTGTGCGTGTGTGTGTGTGTGTGTGTGTGTGTGTGTGTACTTGCGTGCGTGCGTGCGTACGTGTGTGTGTGTGTGTGTGTGTGTGTGTGTGTGTGTGTGTGTGTGTGTGTGTGTGTGTGTGTGCGCGCGTTTCCCTGTGTTTGTGAGTGTGTAAGTGTGTAAGTGTGTGCGTGCGTGCATGCGTGCGTGTGTGTGTGCGGGTGTGCGTGTGTGTGTATGTGTGTAAGTCTGTGTTAGTGTTAGTGTTAGTGTTAGTGTTAGTGTTAGTGTTAGTGTGTGTGTGTGTGTGTGTGTGTGTGTGTGTGTGTGTGTGGTGTGTGTGTGTGTGTGTGTGTGTGTGTGTGTAAAGATATGCCTGTGATACGTCCTTTAAATTCCTGCATGATGTGTTGTTGATGTTGCTGTTGTTGTCACATACACGCACGCACGTGCCCGTGCGCGCGCGTACACACACACATACACACACACGCATACGCACACACACACACGCAGTCGCACAAACACGAACTCTCTCTCTCTCTCTCTCTCTCTCTCTCTCTCTCTCTCTCTCTCTCTCTCTCTCTCTCTCTCTCTCTCTCTCTCTCTCCTCTCTCTCTCTCTCTCTCTCTCTTACACACACACACACACACACACATACTTATGCCTTTCCCAAGGGTAAAGGTTTCAGACAGAATCTACTCCCTCACTTTAAAGGGAAGGGACGTAGGTAAAATCATGAATTTGTATTGGTAGGTTTTGTTGTGCTCTCTCTCCTCTCTCTCTCTCTCTCTCTCTCTCTCTCTCTCTCTCTCTCTCTCTCTCTCTCTCTCTCTCTCTCTTCTCTCTCTCTCTCTCTCTCTCTCTCTCTCTCTCTCTCTCCTCTCTCTCTCTCCTCTCTCTCTCTCTCTCTCCCTCTCCTCTCCTCTCTCTCTCTCTCTCTCTCTCTCTCTCTCTCTCTCTCTCTCTCTCTCTCTCTCTCTCTCTCTCTCTCTCTCCTCTCTTCGGATGAGACTTTAAACCGAGGCCCCGTGTGCGAACGCACGCAGAACATCTTGCGCACACGTTAAATCCTGTTCCGCTTTTCGTAAGAGTAGGCCATCGTGTGCCAGTGGGAACAGATGACATTTACAAAACTGCATACACACGGGGACTGGATGTAAAAAAGCACAAGAGTGCTTATCCCATTATCCTCGATATAAAAGAATAAATCAAATCAAATCAAATCAAATCAAATCAAATCAAATCAATCTCTCTCTCTCTCTCTCTCTCTCTCCTCTCTCTCTCTCTCTCTCTCTCTCTCTCTCTCTCTCTCTCTCTCTCTCTCTCTCTCTCTCTCTCTCTCTCTCTCTGTATCTTCTTACCTCTTGCCTTTAAGCACACTCACGCAAACACACACACTCACACACACAAACTCACACACACACACACACACACACACACACACACACACACACACACCAAATCACACGCACACACACCCAACACACACCTACCTAAAAACACACACACCTTGCCCCCCTCCCCCCACACACATATACACAACACACACACACACACACACACACACACACACACACACACACACACACACACACACACACACACACACACACACACACACACACACACATCAATAGAAACCAACTCAGCACACTAACTCAACCTTCAGAGC
>CM060335.1:20823139-20825639 GCA_030674155.1 Stramonita haemastoma | reverse complement strand
GAAGCATCGAAGCAGAGACGAAGGCAGCAGGAATGACGTGGGCCGAGCTGAAGAGGATCTCCCAGAGCCGAGTCCGTTGGAGGCGTGTTGTTGCGGCCCTTTGTTTCCCAAAGAGTTATACGTAAAAAAAAAAAGAAAAAAAAGAAAAAAAAAGAGAATGAACAATAACTTCTCGTAAGCTTTGGTCAGACTTTGTCATAATACCTTGCGCGTAATCAAAACTGTACACTCTTGAATATACATATTCCGAAATCATCACCTGTGACCAAGAATTAAAAAAAAAAAACAGCTAAAAAAATCTGTTTACCTACACAGGACAGGCATGTGGACAAAGTTAGTAATGGAGTCATACCTGATACGTCAAGAGAGATTTGATTTGATTTGATTTGACTTATTCTTTTATTTCGAGGATAATGGAATAAGCACTCTTGTGCTTTTTTTTTGACATCCAGTCCCCATGTGTATGCAGTTTTATAAATGCCATCTGTTTCCACCGGCACACGATGGCCTACTCTTACGAAAAGCGGAACAGCTTTAACGTGTGCGCAAATGTTCTACGTGCGTTCGCACACAGGCCTCGGTTTAAAGTCTCATCCGAAGGACTTTTGGGGAGAGTGGAGTTAGCACTGATGTTAACTCCAGGAGAAAAATCTCCTCGATCGGAACTCGAACCTGGGTCGTCAAATTGCCAGCGCAATGTTCTGACCACTAGGCTATCCGTCCACACACACACACACACACACACACACACAACACACACAGAGAGAGAGAGAGAGAGAGAGAGAGAGAGAGAGAGAGAGAGAGAGAGAGAGAGAGAGAGAGAGAGAGAGAGAGAGAGAGAGAGAGAGAGGAAAGGTGCAGGCATGTAAACAAACAGAAAAATGACACACACAGGCAGACACTATAAGCTTCAGCACAGATTATCTGATTCCTTAATCTAGGGGGGGGGGGGGGGGGGGGGGGGGGGGGGGGGTGGGGGGGGGGGGGGGGGGGGGGGGTTAGCTTTCAAACAAACATGAAATCAAAAGAAAAGAGAGAAAAAGGACCCAAAAAAGAGTTTGGCTACATAAGAAACTCATTAGCTTTACTTTGTTTAAAAATTTGGAATAAACAAATATTACAACAACAAAAACAAGAACAAAAAAGAATAAGTAAAACTATTCTATCCCTTTTTTTAAAAGACGTTCCAGATTGTAATGAAGTTCTATTCAAAGGCATGCTGATCTTTTGCATTTTACCGTTCTCTTGCCTCATCTGACTATATTGTTTGGTGTTTTTCATGAAAGCATTTTTCTTTCTTTCTTTCTTTCTTGATTTCTTTCAACTCATCTCTATCTGACCCACAACATTTTCTTCCTCCTTCCATCCTTTTCTCCAGTCTTGTTCACCAGTGTCTAATCATTTAAAAGATCAAAGAGGGTGGGATAGCCAAGTGGTCAGAACATTGCGCTCGCAATTTGACGACCCGGGTTCGATTCCCGGTTGAGAGGATTTTCTCCTGAGTTAACATCAGTGCTGACTCCACTCTCCCCAAAGTCCTTCGGATGAGACTATAAACCGAGGCCCCGTGTGCGAACGCACGCAGAACATCTTGCGCACTACGCTAACATCCTGTTCCGCTTTTCGTAAGTGGAGGCCATCGTTTGCCGGTGGGAACAGATTACATTTACAAAACTTCATACACACGGGGCTTGATGTAAAAAAATCACATGAGTGCTTATTCCATTATCCTCGATATAAAATGAATAAATAAATAAATAAATAGTAAAAAGGAGAAGCTGGAATGCCAAGTGGTTAAATTCTTGCGTTTGTGATCTGACACTAAAGAGGGATTGTCTTCTTCGTCGTTCGTCGAATTCTGACAGCAACTATTGTTGTCTGTTATATGAGCGAAAATGCGTCACGCTGCCGTTAAGCACCTGATAAGTCAGGCCCAGGAGAATGGACCAAGAACATGGAGAAGGATGAAGTAACAAGAAGAAAAAAACAAGGCAAAAACAAAGAAAGAGATCGAAAAGAGGAAATTTCTGTCTGGTGAAGGAAAAGGAGAAAGTTCAGTTTCCAGAGGTAGTTTACAGACTCAATGAGGAGCTGCTATCTCAGTAAAACTGAACGTGTCCACTTTACGACAACTGCCTCATAACGACACAGGCAAGGGCTTCAAGGACTCCTCAAGAAGTCGTGGGAGAAGTTAATAAAGTCCAGGTTTGTTTGTTGGTTGTTGTTTTTTTTTTTTTGGGGGGGGGTGATTTTTTGTTTTGATTTTTTGTTTTTGGCAGAGGACACAGGTGGAAGGGAATGGTTGAAGAAAGCAAAAAGAATGTATTTTTGCCGAGCGATTAAATATTCAAAAGATGAACAGAATTATTTTAAAGATTTTTTTTTATTGGGGTAAAGCACTGAAGAAACTCTCCGAGTTCTTTTAAAGGGAGACGACTGATGGAGAGAAAGAGAGAGACAGATTAGTCTGAGTTAACTGCCCTTAGTGACTGGCAGGGGA